>CM077115.1:420244670-420844670 GCA_039619475.1 Icerya purchasi | reverse complement strand
GGCTATGTGTTGTATTTTAACATACGAGACGATTTTCAGAGAAGCTGTAAGCAAACATAACGATGGCATCAAGGAGAACTGAGTTACAGTTAATAGCACATATGCTGCGTAGATGAAAAGCTTTTGTATTAATGAGGTAGCGCAAAGTTGAACTTTAAAGAACAGAGAGCACGGTTGCGAAAAGTAGAGAAATTTTGGATTTTTCGTTAACACAGCCAAAACGGAAGTTACTTCAAAGAAGTAGAATGAGTGCATATAATGTTAATCATATCAAAATCGAACAAACAACATTAATAATACGTCTTAGTGTCATTTAATAATCGTAATTTTAAAAATAAAAATCCGGTAAAGAATACGCCAGGTAAGTGCTTATAAAGAAGAAAAAAGGAGTTTTACAAAAACTTGAAGTTGCTGATTCGTTTTCTCGAGATTTTATATTGACTCTGCAAAAAATTTGCATCTAGAAAGACCTCGAAAGTTATACTCAACTTCGATTTCAGGTTTCAACGATTTCTCAATACCGATTCAAATAGCGCTCTTTCGGGAATTCGATATTCTTTTATGATCACGTTTTAGAGGTAACCGAACACGATAGAGCGTTCATCGGTTCGAGATTTAATTCTTTTTGCGAATTAATATCTTTAATTTCGAAAAATTTAGTGGGCTTCGATCGTTTTTGCGAATACATTAGACAATAATTGCAAACTCCCTCTAGATTTTTCACAGCTAGAAATTGCCCATCCGAAATGGGTATCTTGAATCGTAAGATCTTCGAAAAAAAAAATTTTTTTCTCATGGAGAATGCATTTCTCAAAGTATTCTAGCCCAATCAGGGTATCGATATTATTATGACTGAGCAGTTCGTCCGTCGCATGAATAATGTTGGCTGGTATTCTATACGCTATGGACGGAACGACGTCACGTTTTATATGAATTTCAAATTTAGCAAATCGAAAACGGATTTTAAAAGAACGCCAGTTCTACTACAGCCGATTATGTCGAATGTTACTGCTGCTAACGATAGCAGGTTCGCTTCGGTTTTGAAAAGACGGCAGATTATTTTTTGAAGTGAACTTTTACTAGTGTAACTTTCAAAGCGGAGTCGAGCAGTGCTTTTGATAACGCAAAATGATTACTTCGAAGTGCAACTTTTAAAACTGCGGTAGGTAGCATTACAATAATTATTTGTCGCAAAAATAAAAATTGTTTTCGGCGATAAAGATAAGAAGTATCTGTTATGCGTAAGAAAAAGAATATTTCGGGTATTTGCGTTTTTGGATAGTCATTATACGGTCGTCGCCTGCGTTTACTTCTGAAAAGAACACATCCTTAACACATATATTCACAGTTATTAATGTTAAAACAGCTATATTTGAAATAAAATAGTAAAAATCAGGGATAATTTTATCAGCGCCGAATCTGCGGGGTAATGGCAAAAGGGCGCAAGCGCCTAAGGGCGACGCCGGCGTTTTCACGACAGAATTATTTCTTTCAAAATATGAACACAGTTTTATTGAAAGATACATGAAAAATTCATGATTATGAAAAACAAGATTTTCTTACAACTGTTTTAATCGAGAAATTACTGAAAGCGAGAAAACCGAATTTGGCGGTTTAGCTCTTGCAGATGTATACGACAAATAAAACAGTTCTACCTAAAATATCAAAATTTAATTTTTTGAATGAGAAAACTATAGGTTGAGGATTGAACACTATTTAAGTGGATTCGGTTCGACGAACTAAATAACACTTGTTCAACTATATTTCCTTTAGTGTTAGAGCATTTTCTTCGCAACTTGTTTTAACTTTTATGCCCCGTCTACACGCAAAACCCATTAATGTGTGTGCTGGGAACTTTTCAGGCTATCACTTGAAATCATTTTTGAACCAGTCAAAGTCGTTTCTATAGTCAAAATTTTAATTTTCGTAACATTGATTTTAAGTGTTCCCTATTTGAAAAAAAATCGTGTAGCTTCTTTTGGCCCGCCCTATGTGACACCACTTAACTTAACAAGTTTGCTTCGTTTAAGTCTGATTTTTATGCTGGTCGTCACTATGTCGTCTTAAGATTCTAGTCAGTTTTTGAGGCCGCCATCATTTGGTGGTCGCAACCAAGGGCGTCGCCAGCCGATGAGCCAGGGGGGGGGATATGATAGAAAGAGGATATGAGTTATAGGAAAAAATAAAATTATAAGTTGTAAAAGCTTAATATTTTATTAAACAAGAATAAAATCTTAATTAAAACATAATTTTCGTGGGTTTCTGGCAAATTGTTTTACCACTTTATTTTAAAAGTCTTCTAAATTGTCCATGATTACGCGCCTATAAATACTGGCCAGTTGATTAAAAAGTTTCAAGGTTCCAAGGGGCAGCTGCCCCCCTGCCACTAGCCGCGCCCATGGTCGCAACTGATATATGAAAGGAAATATTACTTCCGAATTTGGGAAGTACATAATTAACCGTAACTCCATCGGCCACTTTTGTTTTAGTTTTTAATATTTCCACAAGAAATTTAAACATATCTTTTTTGAATGTGAGAATAACTTCATCTGTAAAAAGATATATTTTAATTCTGTGTAGAATTCGTTATCCGTATTCTCTTGTCGTTTCGTTTTTTTGCTGTTCAAGATATTAATTTTTCGATTTTAGTAAATCATATTTTCAAACTACGATCTTGGAGGAAAAGTCAGTTTTCTTCAATCATGTTAATCAGTCTTGCAAAACCGGAGGTGTAAACTCAGCAGCTCTAGTAGGGATTTGACCACTGTTTCGATACACATCGACAAATAGTGAAAAATTTTGAATAAGCTGGTATACATATGCTTCTTTGTTTGAAAGTTTTCTTGAATAGGTAGTGACGGTATTGTCAATTAATGCTGAAGTTCATGCTCGTCATTTGATGAATGATTTCCAGCTTGTTTTTGTAAGGAGCTATTTTTGCTGATATTCTTCGGTTTTTTCCCAGGAGGTTTTTTGTGGGCCTCAGCGGCTTGTGTGAGCTGGCTACCATGGTCTCAGCGTGAGATAGTGCCTGTTTATGATTTTACTGTTTGACTGATTGGATCTCATTATATCTAGGTTGAATTGTGACTGATCCTTAGATTTGGCAAATGTTTTGTTTTGATCGGCTTTTTTGCGTTGTTATTGTTGTCGTTGCACAGATCTAAAGGAGTATCTATGGTATTTTTTCTGTATAGAGTTGATGATGTATGGACTCATTCATTGCATCTTAATAATTTACATTGTCTTCTTCAGCTGTATCGGTTTTTCTGCGTTCGAGGTTCAAAAATGACTTTTAAGTGATAGCCTGAAGTTCCCAGCACACATGTTAATGGGTTTTGCGTGTAGATGCCATAAAAGTTGAAACAGGTTGCGAAGAAAATTTGTTTTTTTTCTGTCCTTGAATAGAAATCAGTTCAAACACCGTATCAGCCATGTCAACGAACATTCTAAATGAATGGGGATTGTAGCCCAGACTTCAACGAATCCAATGATATCAAGCATGTTTACTTTACATCCCATAGAAGCACTACAAAGAATCCAAAATTAATAAAGACTACTTTTTTTCAAATCATATTTGTCTAAATCTCAAGTTTTTTTTATTACATGTAAATGTGTGTTGTTTTTTGCCAAAATTTTGAAGTTTTTTTTTACCATAAGTAAATGTACCGTTTATTTTTCATAATTTGCAAGAGCTCCCTTCCTTCTTTTCTATTTTCACAGCGGAGTCTGTTTTCATTTTACGCGCAGTCTCCTTCATTCCATCCATAAGAGGGATCAGTAAATGTCTCATTGTCTCCGATTCCAAAAGTGTTCTTCAAGCTATTTCTTCTCCTCCTTCTCATTCTTCCAACTCTATTATTCTCTCAATTCGTTTTCTTATATCCAATCTACTCTCATCCCGCTCTATTACTATTGATCTTTTGTGGGTTCCTAGCTATTCTGGCATCGAGGGCAACGAGTTAGCGCATTTTTTAGCCCGTTCGGCCGCCCGCGGTGGTCTTTTACTCTGTAATTTTCTTACCCCGGACATGCTCTTTCTGGACATCTATCTTTCTTTATTTTCTAATCCGGCCTCTCATTATCTTCAAATTCAGCCGGTTCCCTGTTCTCAACCGTGGTTTCATTCCTCTTCTTATCAACGCTCCGCGATCGTTTCTTTAATCAGACTGCGTTTTAATCACTCCCTTTTACCCTCTTCACGTTTTCGTTTTTCCCTGTCCTCCTCTCCAAATTGGCTCCTACATAGTTCCATCTCTCTTCCCTTATGTGATGCAAACCACATCTTCTTTGAATGCCCTGCCTTTGATTCTGAGCGCTCTGTTTTGTACTCCAAAATTTTAACATTGGGTCTTCCTGTTCCTTATAATTCTTCCTTTGTCCTTTCCTTTCCATCTCCAGATATAATTCCTCTACTTCAATCTTTGCTAAGCTCTATTTCTAATCGTCTCTCTATTTAACCTTTTCCATAATTTCTGTAGTTGTTGGGTCAAAGCCGCTGGCGCGCCTAAAAGATAATATACAAAATAATATTATTATTTTATATTTAGAAGAAAGAAAAAAAAGAAGTTTTTTACTAATTTTTGTGAGTTTACTTGCATTCGTATCGTTTTTTCCCTAAATTTATAAGCTTTTTTCGCTAATTTTATGAATAAATGTTTTATTTTCTGTTTAGGGACAAAAAAATATCTGAAAAGTTGTCTACTTTACATACCATATGCACTTTTTGAGAACAAACGTTTAAAAAAGTGGTGTACAATTAATTATAGCTTTTTATATGTATGCATGCATATGTAGATCCAGGTTCATAACATAGGTTCACTTCTGACGAGATACTCTTCGTCTTCTCCTTTTGCTAATTATTACATTACCGCGCTTTTTAGAATACAGAGGATTATAAGACAAAAGTTTCAAATTTCGTTGTTGTGTATCAGTTTACCTACAGCGGAACATAAACGGCTATTTCCAAAAAGAATATCTGAACTTTACCTATAAGCATGAACCGCATGTAGTTGCAATTCAAGAGCAGCACACTTGAAACCATAATTCCAAGTAAACCTTGCAAACTATACCTTTATGTACCATTTTATGGCATTTAAAATAGACTAACTGATCGAATGTTAGAAAAATTCTGTACACTCTTTTCTCGTATGTAATAATAAAAGAACTTGGAAGGCTTATGTATCGGCCATATTATTATTTTGGACGTAGATTTTTTTAGCTCACAATGTGCGAAAATAATC
Source organism: Icerya purchasi (assembly GCA_039619475.1). Classification (NCBI taxonomy): domain Eukaryota; kingdom Metazoa; phylum Arthropoda; class Insecta; order Hemiptera; family Monophlebidae; genus Icerya; species Icerya purchasi. Next base: position 420,839,427 of record CM077115.1, on the reverse strand, counting down.
TGTCACTTGGGTTAACTCTTAATATGGATACTGAGGATGCTAGATCGATTAACATTTCCGTTTTAAGATAATCTCCTAGAATACTATTCGGTATAACGGGAGAGATGTTTGAGAGGATAATATTCGCTGACGATTTTACGAGCGATTTAGTTTTAATGAAGTTGTTTCCAATCATCCTACTCCCCTCCCTTTTTAGTTTTTTAAAACGTTTTTTTTTTGGAGCACTCTATTATTTGCTAACGCAAGGTCTGCGGTAATGTATTCTGTTCCCTCAAAAAAGTAACATCAGATAGTCTCTCATTTCTAAACCATCGCAATAATTGAATATGATTTCTTTAGATTCTGACGGATATTAAAAATTCCGATCAGTATTATTAGCTGTATTAGCGTACGCTGTGTTGTTGGTAAGAGGTGGAAAATAATTTATAGGAGTAATGATAGTATTAGAGTTAAAATTAATATTTCCGTTAGTATTGCGTGGCAACGTTTAGAGTATACCGGTAGCTGATGCAGGTATCATTGTTGTTTAGGTTTCAGCTGATAAGGATGTTGGTAATGGCATAGATGATGATGATAGATAATGGATGTCAGCTGTTATCGACATAATGCTAATGTGACCGACATAAATATTCCTTCGGGAAGATCAACACCCGGTTGACTTTTACACTCACAAAGTGCAATCCATGACTGCTTCGCCACAAAACGCCATTTGCTTGCTGTGCTCTTCGATTGCTGCAAAGCCACTGGATGTTACATTGCGCTACAAAATTTTAAAAACGTTGCATATTATGGGTTTCAGAGGTCGCCTACCCACCGGGAATTCCTTAAAAATCGTCGACTCATAGTTCGCCTGGGAAATAAACTCTCAGATCCTTATGAGCAGACGAACGGAGTCCCACAAACTTTTATTCTAAATCCAACTTCATTTAATTTGGCATTTGCCGGTATTGTAAGTAAATTAAACCTACCAGTCAAATGTTCCGTATTCGCAGATGATTTCATGATTTTCGTCGCATGCTCCAACGTTAATGCAGGTTGAGACGTTCACTATAGAACACAGTCAACAAACTTTTTAATTGGTCATCATCGAATGGTTTCACATTCTCTACCAGCAAAACCACCACAGTCCATTTTTGTAATCAATCAACTTGAACAATGTTCCAATTCAAAAATCCAACGCAGTCAAGTATATCGGATTACACTTCGACAAGAAATTATCCTGGACTCCTCATATTGATTATCTCAAGAAATCATGCTTGGGGAAATTGAATCTTCTGAGGAAATTGGAGCACACTTCATATAGTGCCGACTGCAGCTATTTCCTATTTGGAATAATATTAGCGGTCCAAACATGCGGCTCCCCAATTTTCAAGTAGTCTCATCATCACCAACTCCTTGAATTCGCTAATTTCTTTAAAAACATTCCATGATAATCACTAGCATTCTATAGCAAAGCAAATTATTGATTTTTAAATAATTTAGATTGTCGTTTCGGATTCCCGGTCACAGAGATGTTACGGGTGACTTTGCCGATCGCGTCGTTAACGAGGCATTTTCATGATTCCCGGTACCGTTTGTTCCGGTTCTCGTGTCGGATGTTTTATCGTTCGTAAAATCCTATGTCCCGCAAAAATGGCTAAGTACTTGATCCAATATTCTAACGTCAAACAAGCTGAGAGCCATAAAGGATAATAACATCGTTTGGATAAATACATCTCTCCGTTCGTCAGGAGAGAAGAAGTCGTACTTTGCCGCCTACGTACTGGTCATGCACAAATAACTCACTCTTATATCCTTAATAAATCCCCACAACCGATATGTCAACTTTGCTCCGTTTCTACTGCAATAGCTAGCCGATTGCCCTAAGTATCATCCTCTCCGAACATAAATCAACTTCCCGTCTACGTTAGAATCCCTTCTGCAAGATAAATAGTCAACAATTGATAATCTCTTTTCTTTCTCCCAAGATTCCAATCTCTTTCGAGTAATCTAAAATTTTCCTTCGTGCCTTTGATCTTCGCAGCAAATTGGAAAAAAACCCTGCTTTTTAAACTTTTTCAAATTTAATTAATGCCGATTAATAGCTATTATATTTTTTACTTACGTAACTAATTTTAAAGAAATCTGAAAAAAACATGTATAATACCTGAAACTATTTTTTTGAAATATGCAGACTCATTATTAGTTGTGATACAAAGCAAAATAATGCGGGATAACAAATTTTTTATGGTCTTTTGCATTTTTAAAAATGGCGATGGAAAAAATCGGTATTTTGAAAATACTTATAAGGAAAATTAAAATATATGTATATTAAAAAAAATAATTAATATTCCATTTACATTAAAAATTACAAATAAAACACGTTTATCAGAAATATTTTGATCACCAAAATCACATTAAAAAAATCAGCAAAAATTGAGATTCGTAATATTTTTTACTTTACTCATGGATTTGTTCCGATTTTTCGACTTACACATTAGTCAGATAAAAAAAAATGTAAAAAATACGGGTTTTAGTGTTCCTAAAATTATTAAATATCAACCACGTATAAAAATAAAATTGAACGTAAATTTTAGTATTTACTTAAAATATTTAGGGTACAAACTGGTCAAAATTTGCAGATAGCATGGAATTAAGTACAACACTAATCATACGGTTAAAAACGAAAGAGAATTTAAATATTGCCGTAGAAGCATTTGTTAGTAACGTTCATAAAGCTTGAAGATCTACCATTAGATACTATAAATTTAAATTTCATCAGAAACACACCCCTAACGTACCCATTGAAATTAGAAAATTAATACAAGTTACACGAAAAACAAGACGTAAATGGCAGCATAATCATTATTAAGACATGAATATAATTATCTTCACGGTCAACTACGGCAGTCTATCATTCGGTATAACAACAATAAATACGCTCAGTTCTTCTCTTCATTAAACTCTGAAGATTTATCAGTATGGTCGGTAACTAAGTCATACCTAAAGAAACAGCCAAGGCAAGTACCGTTAAGAAAATGCAGCGATGAATGGGCAAAGACAGAAAAGGATAGAGCTGCAACTTTTGCTGAATATATGTATAATACCCTTCAACCATATGGATAACAGTCGTATAGTCCAATTAAAGGCGTCGACAAAACTAATACTACTCACAAAACATTTAACTCTAAGGGAGGTACAAAGGAAGATTTCTCAGTTACGGCCAAGCAAAGCTCCCGGCAAAGATGAAATAACAGATAAAATAGTAAGAAGATTACCAACTAAAGGTATTTTAACGTTAACCTATATCTATGTAACTCGATATTACGACCTGGTTGTTATCCTGACGCATGGAAAGAATCTATTATTCTGATATTAAACCCAATAAAGAATTAGCCAAGGCCTCTTCTTACGGGCCCATAAGCTTGCTGAGAGTTCTATCTAAGATATTCGAAATGTTACTACAGGATCGCATGCTGAGATCGGTAACAAACAATTAATTCCGAACCACCAGTTTGGATTCCGTACTAAACACTCTACGATCTAGCAGATTCATCGAATAGTAGATCGTATATCCGCGACATTCGAAAGAAAGCAATATTGTAATGCGGTTCTCCCGGACGTGGAGCAAGCATTTGATAGAGCGTGGCATGATGGCCTCCTATTTAAACTTAAAGGTAGCATTAACAATGATGTCTATTCAGTACTCGAGTTTTATCTGACAAATAAATTCTTTCGAATTAAAATGAACTCAAAATTGTCAGATAAATTTATAATACGAAAGGAAGCATATTGGGGCTGCTCCTATATTCCATATATACTGCGGATATACCGACTATGAACTCAACGGTTGTTGGAACATTTACAGATGATACCTGTATTTTGGTTATACACATGAAAACCCAGTATTGAACACCTAAATAAAATCTTTATATGGACAAAAAAAAAGGAAAATCCAGATAAATCACACTAAAAGCCAACAAATTACTTTCATGTTAAACAAGAACATCTGTCCACCGGTCAAGTTAAGTGGCCACCCTTTACCTCAAGTTCAAAGCATTGAGTACTTGGGATTGATCATGAACCGGCGCCTCACATGGAAGTCTCATATAATACACGTGAGGAAAAAGATCCTTATAAGAATGGCTATATTAAAAAATATTATTAGTTCACGATTCGCTGTGAGGCTTTCCTGCAAACGCCTCATATACCTAACGGTTATAGCTCCTGTATGGAAGTACGGGGTATAGAAGTTTATGGGTCGTCAGCCAGAAGTAGTATTAATAAAATTCAACAGTTGCAGTCTAAAATCCTCCGTAGAACAGTTGGAACCCCTTACTTCGTTTCGAATAGCACGCTGCACAACGATCTTCATATTCCATACGTTCAAGAATATTACGCTATGCAGTACAGAAAATTCTTTGAGAAGCTGTTAATTAATGATAATATCAACGTGTCTAGCATGTACCATCAATATATCTTCCAGTAAATCCACAGAGAAGATTAAGAAGAACATGGTGTCGAAATTCGCTAAATTATAGCTAACGAGATGGTGTATATATCAGAGCTGTTGATTAGTAATATATATAAGCAGGCTCTCCTCACCTGACCCATGTGAGTGGTGTAGCGTAGGGGTATCAATGATGTTGCCATCGCTTCAGCGGAGATAAGTAATACGCTTTAAGAATAATTTAAGTATATCGATGGATCAATTATTATAAGTAACTATCTAAATCCTGTCATACCTGAATAGGGGTGGATAGTATAAATTAGAAAGCCTTATGCAAAGTAAAAATAAATCAATAATAAACGGTGGCAACGCCAATAGTGGTAAATGAACCGGGTTGGTGTAAAAAATAATAATAATTTAAGATTTGATTAAACCTGGAAACGTGTGTTATTCGTGCTATTAGTTTCTACATATTTAAATCGGATTGTTCACAATTTATTATCAGATGTTGTACACAGTAAAAGTATAATGATAATAACAGTGTGTAATGATATAAATAGCGGAAAGAAAAGGAATTAAATAATATGAATACTTATAGTAGTCATAATTTCCGAATTTGAAAAAAGCATAACGTAAAACAAAATTTTTATAAATCAGGTAAACTGTACGCTTCAATCACTGTTAGTTAAATTTAGACACGTTTTATACCTTTTTATACGGATGATTTTCAGCTGCTCTTTTCCTCTTCGCTTTCACATTTCTGCCATGTGTATTAAGAATGCCGGAATGCGTCAGCTGGTAATGTTTAAATAAAAAAGAAAAAAATTCTGGTTCGATTTGACTTTTGCTTCTATTTCCAGATGACGGGATTCTCTAATAAATTCGATGTGTTTTTTGTTGAAGAAAAAAAAAAACGAGTACGGTGAATGAGGGGGATAGAGAAAACTTTGGGCATAAAAACTGCTGGTTAGCTTTTTGAGTAAGACAGCGCGCGCTGGAAATTCCTATTCAAGTGAATGAAACTGATCCACAGCGGCGTCAAGTTGCTGTGGTGATCGTGCGTTGATTGCCATATTCATCCTTTTAAAAATACAGAGTATTATTACTTATATTACTAAAAAGTAAAGTATTGCATTTATTTAGTTTTTCACTTTTTTTTTTTTTAATTTTCTAAACAGGGTTTAATTTTTTATTTCTTTTTCCATTTTTAAAGGAGGTTTTTAATCCCAGAATCACGGTCCTCAAACACCATTAAAATGTCTCGATAGTAAATAAATTTTTCTGAATTCTGCATGTTAATAGGCTACATGTCATCCAGGTCGTATGACTTTATAATCTTTCCTTATGTTTTTTGCTGCAGACTTTTTAATCACTTCATTCACATAATCCATATTTAGATTAGTGTATATCGTTTTATTGTTTACGTATCATGAGGCTCCGATCATTGTTCACAATGTTACGTTTTAGTATCTTTGCATTATTTCAATATTGCTTCTCGCACTACAACCCCACAGCTTTCAACCATATTTCCATATTGGCGCAAGTATTTGGTCGTATAATAGTATTTTATTACAGATAGTAAACTGGGATTTTTTCTCTATTAGCCAGTATAATTTTTTAGTTTTTAATTTAAGTTTGTTCTTTTTTTTTTTCAGTGTGTTTACACTAAGTCAATCTTCGGTCTAAATGCATCTCAGGTAATTGGCATCGTTTTTGATCGGAATTATCTTATTGCCAACAATTAAAATTTGTGGCTCTACATATCGGTTAGTAAATAATATATATATATATAAGATGATTTATTTTCATTTATTTTTATTCACCACTTTTGACACCGTGACGTTATTTGATTAACTTCAGTCTGCAAAGTAATATTTGCTTTAGCTGGATTTACACCTGAGCATATAACAGCCGTATCATCCTGGGGCTAATGTTCCCTAGCCATGCAAAAAAAAGAAAAAAGAAAATTATGAGTAGCTTTCGCGAAATTATCTAAATCCTCGTGGATTCCAATTTATCTTCAAAATACATAATTTTCCTAGTAAAAACTTATTATTCTTTTTCGGTTACACTAAAAGGCCGGCGCTATTTATCGTAGAAGAAAAGACAAATTGTAATTATCAATAAGCGTTAAATTTATGTTTTTTTTTTTTTTATTCTTACCCTTGCCAGCGGCCTTAACCCAACAACGTGATAATTATTTAGATAATTATTTAGATAAAAGTAAATAGCAACTTACAAAGGACAGCAGCAATGAAACAACTGAAGGCAATAGGAAGGAAAGGATATAGGTTACGTTATAGGGAGTAGGAAGACCGAAAGTTAAAAGTTGGGCGTATAGAAGGGAGCGTTCGTTGAGGAGAATATTTGAAAAGGATGTGATTAGAATCAAAAATACAACAACGGAATACTTAAGCAGTCAATAAAATTTTTAATTGGTAACTTCTGAAAGGTTATTCGGTGCTTTTGAATTTTGGCGATGCAGAATGCTATATAGATTTGAATCGCAGTGCTAAAACCAGCCATTTGCAATGCGACATGATCATACCACATTTTTTGCTTCTTTTCATATCTGCGCCAGTAGATCGCGCCAGCAGATGTTAGCTGTACGCCGGCGTCTTAAAACTGTTAACAATTAACATTTAGCCGGTTTTGTTATAACTGTTAATTGATTTTGATCTCTGAGTAGTGTTTTTTAGAGTACTAATTTTGTTTTCGTATTAATTTTATATTGTTCAGTGTATTAAAACGTCATAAAAAGTATGATATATCATACTTGTACTATATAATTACATTAATTGCATCCGAAAGCACAACTATGAATATTGTACCATATATTCTACTACATATTACCCTTTGTATGTGTAATAAATATAAAAATACAGTTTTATAGTTCAACTTTAATTTGAAGACTTTATCCCGACTCGGATGTTACGCAACATTATGCATTGAGCGAAAGATGATATTTACAAAAAATAATTATAAAAGCGATTAACAATGAAAATTCGAGAAATTATCTTCTACATGTGGTATGTGAGACGGTTTTTAAATCATGCTCGCAACAAAGAGTTTGGATATTAAAAAAGTTGTTTTCGATAAATAAATGCATATAGTTAAAACATTACAATTATTATTTAATACGCCGATATGTAGTTAAGAATTTTTTTAAGGGGCACTGTGTAATAATAACGATGAACGGAAATAATGGTAATAAATGAAATAAAGAATTAAAGAGAAATGAATTTTAGAAGAAATCTTACGGCAATACAACAAACTATTCAACTAATAACAATCTCAGAAGCCATAATTACACACTCTCGAATGTAGAAAAAAGTGCTGTTTATTATTTGTGCAATTATTTTATATAGTACATCAAAAAATGCAATATGACCTGAGACATGTAGAATTTTTAAAATAATGAAGGTTCTTTAAAAAACATGTTGTGGGCTTCCTTTCTTCTGTTCTGTCTTTTCTACCGAGTCGATCGCCATTTTTCAGGCTTTTTATTTCCTCCTCAAGCGGCCTTTCCCAATTCTTCATCATTTACGACTCTAAAGGTGTCCTTCAAGCTATATTCTCTCCTTCTTTACATTCCTCTGATGGTACTATTCTCTCAATTCGTTCTCTTACCTTCACTTTGCAGACACCCCGCTCTATTCTCATTGATTTTTTACGGTCCCCAATCAATCCGGAATTGACGGTAATGCCGCAGCTGATTCTTTGGCTCGTTCTGCTAGTCGCCTCGACTCATTCCTCAACTATTTCTCTTCTTCAGACATCCGTTCCTTATCCACCTCCAATCACGCAAGACATTGGCGGGACATTTATCCCTTCCTATTTTCTAATCATCATCCGCATTATTACCGTTTTATGCAGCCGATTCCTCGTTCCCTGTCTTGGTTCCATTTTATTCCTTTCGGTCGTCGCTCTTCTATTGTCTCCGTAATTCGTCTCCGGATCAATCATTCTCTCCTCCCTTTCTCTCGCTTTCGATTTTCTCTGTCGCCAACTCCTTATTGCTTTCTTCACGATTGTGATCCTCCTCGTATATGTGATGCTGACCACATTTTCTTCGAGTGTCCAGCTTTTCGTAATGAACGCTCCCTTTTATACGGCCAGCTCCTGTCATTAGGTCTCCCTACTCCTTTCAATGCTTCCTTTATCCTCTCTTTTCCTTCATCTTCTGTGGTGCCTGCACTGCTGTCCTTTGTTGCGTCTATTTCGGACCGCTTAGCTATTTAGCCTTTTTAGCTTAGCCTTTCCCGTTGTTGGGTCAATACCGCTGGCGCGTCCACCAAAAAAAAAAGAAAAAAAAAGAATAAAAATAAAATGTAATACTCTTGCGAAAGTAAGTATAAAATAAAATAACAAAGTGTTTTGTTATTTTACAGCAAAAAGTGGTGATGAATACTATCCATATTTGTAACCGGTAGGAGATTTTGATGTCTGATTTTGTAATGATGAACTATTAAAAGCAATTTACTTTTTAAGCCGTTAGCTGTTTTCATTGCTCCGTGTACAATGTAAAAAAAAAAATAGAAAAACAGAAACTAATTTAGTAGAACGACTTTTTATCTTGACAACAAGATATTTGGGTTAAAAACGCTTCAGTCGGCTCACAATGCAGCGAAAGATTAAATGAACAGCTCTTGTGTCTAGGTGACATTATTTTCTTGTTCTGAAATTCAGTTCCTGTTCGTTTGCTTTTTTCTATTCATTTTTTCTCCTTTTCTTTATAGCAAAGTGTAGGTGTGTATCAGAAATATTTTAATTAGTCCGTTTATTTACTTTAATTATTCCTATTACTTTCTCTTTGTACTTCTTCAATATTTACCTGTCACGCTCTATTAGCAGTTCGTCCAGCACGGTTTTTTATTGAAACACTGTCACTGTATTCCACTTCGTCTTTTACTTTCATTAAAGCATAAATTCGCGATTGTGTTTTCGCAAGTTGTTTGCTATTTTTTTTCCTCATAGTTCGTTATTCTTGTATACGATGGAAGGAGAAGGTAATTGGTCTGACAGATTTTTCGATCTGAAGTTTCCGATCGGTTGATTAACTAAGAAAATATCGACTTCTCTTCTTTTTAGATCGTGTCAAATTAAAATTCCCCCAACCAACCTTTTTGTGTTTTTTCTGCTACCGCCGTTTTCTTGGTTAGTGATTAGAAGCGTACGCGTTATGAATACGAGTGATATACTAAAAACTATATAAACCGCGAATATAACCACATATATAAAAAAAGTAATAGCATTAAACAGTCTGATAATTTTCGCGGTTTTTTTGTTTTTTTGTTTTTTTTTTCGTATTATACAATAACGGTGTTGTGGTTTAGCAAGATTAAACTATCTCTTTCGTAAAATTTACTTTTTAATTGTAAAAAAAATAAAATTTAATATAGCAGAATCCTTCCTCTGCTCTTACAAATATGAAAATCTTAGGCTGCAGTGAATTCCACAGCCTTTTTTTTTTTTTTTTTTTGTGGGCGCGCTAGCAGCATTACCGCACCAACAAGAAAACTAAGCTAAGAAATTAAATAACTAGGCGGTCCGAAATGGACGTAACAAAGAATAGCAGTGCGGACACCACAGAAGATGAAGGAAAGGAGAGGACAAAGGAAGAGTTATAGGGAGTAGGGAGACCTAATGACAGGAGTTGACTGTATAAAAGGGAGCGTTCGTTACGAAGAGCAGGACATTCGAAGAAAATGTGATTAGCATCACATGTAGGAGAAGGATCACAATCGTGAAGAGAACAATCAGGAGAAGGCGATAGAGCAAATTGAAAGCGAGAGGAGGGGGGAGAGAGTGATTAATCCGGAGACGAATTAGGGAGACAATAGAAGAGCGACGAACGAAAGGAATAGAATGGAACCAAGACAGTGAACGAGGAATCGGCTGAATAAAACGGTAATGCGAATGACGATCAGAAAATAGGGAGGGATAAATATCCCGTCAAGATCTGGCGTGATTGGAGGTGGATAAAGAAAGAATATTTGAAGAAGGAAAATGGTTGAGGAATGAATCAAGGCGACCAGCAGAACGAGCCAAAGAATCGGCTGCGTTATTAATAGCTTCATTTTTACTGACTGTTCAAAAGAACTTGGTGGCAGTGTTGGTACTTTCTTTCTCCCTCTCCCTTTTAATTTTTCATAATATTTTGGTCTTCGTTGTCTTTCTTTAACATAGTCATTTCTATGGTCTACTATATGTATATATCGAATTTTCGTTTTGTTCGACTTTTATGATTGCCCTTTCTGCTTTTAATTTCCTACTGTTTCCTGTGACTTTATTGTACATTTCTTAATTCGTATTTTTTCTACTGGCCGTTCTACTTAGGATAGTACGTTTCATTAAAGGAAAGAGACAAAAATTTTCTGAGAAATCTAAGCGAATAAAGTACTGAAAATTATACTGTAAATTTCGGATTAATAATGGTGAATAATTCGGTGGAACTGATATTATCTCTGTCCTGGAAGGTAGTACTAGAACGTGAATGTTAAAAAACCGCGGGCTTTTATGAATTTATTGTTCCGCGGAAGCCAAAGATCCTTCCACCGATACCGGTTGAAAAATATATCAGATCACTGAATTGAAAAATAAATCGCCATTTCGTTAAAAGTCGTTGCTCTTTGCAGTAGCCGGTTTTCTTAAAATGTCCGTAATTTATAAAACTTCTCATGTAAGAATTTAGAACAGGACCTTACTAACAAAGTGTTATATAGAGTATTTCTTCTCACGATTTGTCGTAGATTTTTATTGTAAACAGGCCTCTTATATCCCGCAATTTTTAATTAAAGCCTTTGCATCGAATACACTTAATATTTAGTCTGTAACCATATTTTACCATGCTTATAAGACGTGTAGTTAATTTCGTGAAAAATGGAACATAAATTAAAACTGACATTTCTATAAGAATTACACATATCTTAAGGTCCAAGGTGGTATTTATGTATATATATATATAGGAGCGGAGAAGGACATTTTGTGGTGGTAAGTTATATAATTACGTAAAATCTTCTACGGTAGGCAGTAGATTTGAAAAATACCTATCAAATAGCGACCTTTATAGAAATTTAAAAATGTTTTAAAAATACATAATTATTACAATTTTTAATTTAACTTTTGTTTTACTTTTAGGGGTGAAAAATAAAAAGGAATTATAAAATTGTAGCTAAAATGCTAGTTTAGAAATAGTAGGAAAGATAGTATTTTCGTTAGACTTCACTTTTTTTTTCATTTTTATTAGTAATCCGATCCGAATTCTCTTTGTCCGTGAGCAAGTTTAAATATATATATTTCTCATTGAACTATTTTTAATTAAAATTACAAAATAAAAATTAAAAATAAATAAAAATGGCAAAAGATCTATGATAATTACATTTAAAATAGAATAAAAAAGGAACACTAATAGTTTTACTAGAAAATAGTATTAAATATTAGTTATAATTAAATCCGTAGGTAAAATTCATACAAATCTTTTATAACATAAATTAAGTTTCTTTATTATAACAAATTTTTTCATAAAAGCTCTCATTGTTTCGGGGGGGGGGGGGGGGTCCTCTAACCCCACCGTGGATCCGCCACTGATACATATTAATTACAACGTAATTCTTAGGCAACCCCCCATTAGAAAAAGTGTCCCAATTTTATGTAACGTTTATTATATTTTATAGAATTTTTGTGATTTTCATTTTAAAAATGTCACAATTTCATGTAACGAAATATGTAATGAAAAAATATCTTAATTTTATATAATGAAAGTTAAATGTTAGGATAGGATTTTTGTGATTATGTTATTTTTCTTTGTGTTAATGCCAGTAAGAATTACGTTGTAAATTTTGATCATTTCATACAAAGTATAGAAGAGAAAGAGACAGAAATGAAAGCAAGTGGGGTCAAGGGGCACAGCCCTTGCGAAGCCAAAATGATCGAGTTATATTTATATATATATATATATATATATATATATATATATATATGTAGATATAGGTATACATGTGTATATCAGCGGGTAGCGCGGTAGCCTAGTAGTTAAGGTGCTTGGCTACCAAATCGGGGTTATCATGAGTTTTTGGGAGTTGTCTCGTTCTAGATTTAAGTCTCGGTCCCAGTGGTATATACCTAATCTGAAACTGAATATTAGTTATACCAGAGAAATTTGGGAAAGTAAAGGAGGCCGAGAGAAAGTAATTAGCTCCAATATTCCCTTCAGATCCATTAGGCTTAACATCATTATGAAAAGTTTAATTTCGCAATCCTTAATGCCCCGTCAAGCTATGGGACTTACTTTAATATACGTCAGTGATGAATCTTCCGGTACATGTAGTTATCGAGGTATCGGAAGCAAAAAAAAAAAGGAAGAAATCTATCAGTACCAGCAGCAAAGATTAACTTGGATAAAGAACCACTTTTTAGCTTGCCAGTAAAAATCTTAGAAGTCTCTATATGAACATACGAAGAAAGATGATTAATGTGTAAAATGGCGCCATCAGTAGTTAGATTCTGATTTGATGATCTGTTCGTCTTTCGTGTTTTGTTCGCCTGGCGATTTAGGTACCTCTCCGACGGTAGCGATGTTACTAAAAGCGTACTACGAAGCATACAAACGCAACAGCAACAGTGTAAGTATGGAATCAGATATTAAAACTTTAGGAAGCAGAGATACTTCTCCCACTTTAAGCGAACTACTTGCGCGTTGTAGACTGCACATTCTTTTTGATCCAGACAATAACATTCTGATATGGCTATATTCATTCTGTCACTAGCACAGCGCTTTCAGGTGACGATAAAGTTTTTACTTTCTTATATTTTTTCTTATCGTATTCTATTCTGCCTAATATAACATAATTCTATGTAAAATAATTTAAAACTATTTGTAAGTATGGCCAAGTTAAAAGTTTGAAGTATTAGATTTCTGGTTAGGTCTTTCCCTGAATTTTACATAAAACAATTTAAAATTATTTATTATTAACTGTTACCTACGGCTTCATCCGTATATTAACACCCGTTTAAATCTGTACTTGGAAATTAATAAATAAAATTTTGTTTTATCTGGAATTTATATATTTTAAATCTTTAATTTATTTTCTTCCATTTTTTAAAATTTGATCATTTGTTTTTTAATCCTTATTCACCATTTTTATACGGCCATTATTTTGAAGGGGATGAGTTATTCACATGGTTATCTCCGATAATTACACATCTAAAAGAACATCTATTCATATCTTTCGACCTTTCTGTCTTGAGAATTTTATTAAAATTAATTTATTACTCCAACAGCAAAGTTGTGTAAGGATTTTACGTTTTAGTATAAATAATATTCCTGATTGCAACTATTAAAATTCTGTTGCAGGATTTTTTATTTCTTTGTAAAATCTAGTAGAAAACATTACTGTTATTTTAAATTTTCTTGTTCGGTACAGTAGCTAGGCTCGGAGCGCGACTTGTATATTTAGATCATGTTATGGAGGTTTGATGATTTCAGTAACGCAAAAAGAGAAGTGTAATGACTTAAGCCAGAAATTAATAAAATGTTTTCTAAAAGTTATTATTTATTGTAGTAATCATTTTATGTAAATTTTTACGTTATTTACCATGGTAATTATTTCATTTAAAATTTTATAAAATTGAATGTTTGTTTATTTGCCTCGTGTATGTAATTCCGTACCGTTGGTCGCATCATAATTGATTGTTTAACTATTTAAAACTTTATATTTCGTGAAAGAGAGGGGGTGTGGAAAACTCAGCCATACCTTAAAACCTTCGTTAGGATAACACGAATACCCCTGAAAATTTTAGCACGATCCGTCCAGCGGTACAGGAATGCATACGGGACAAAAAACATACAAACATTCATTTTCATATGTAATATTTATAATGGATTCGTTATTTTGCTCCATCTAAATTTGCATATCAATTTTCCTTTAAATAAATTTAATTTTTATTTTTTGAAATTTAAAAAAAAAGTGGCATCTTAATTTGTTTCTGCTTTTGTAGTAATGCATGTGATTGTGTGTAAATTCCATTTCAACATTTTTCTATCTCAGAGAAGTACCAGAGAATGAATCAGAATTTGCAACTGAAATATATATATATAATACATACATGCGGGCGCTCGCAGGAAGTCGCAGAAACGACGGTTTCTGAACAGAAAAGTATATTAAAAGAAAACTAAATAAACAGAACATCGACACAGTAGCGGTATTAATATTAATATAGACGGTTGCTATATTTTGAAAAATCTCGCAGCGGATAAACTATACTGTTCTTCACATTAATAGACAAAAAACCATAACCTTCGGAAAAAAGTTAATATTTCGAAAACAAGGATTAGCGATTATATCGGGAAAAGAAACCCTTCGTTGATTGTGACCTGTTGATGTCAATGACATAATCTGGTAGGTAGTATATTGCGTCAGTCGCACTCAAATTATGTACAGGCTGAGAATATTCCTGTTGCATACTGATTTAAGTTTCTCTGTGCGCCGGAATTTTTTTTATTTTCCAATAATTTTTTTTTTCTCTTGGAAACGCGAGTCAAGGTCCAGAAACTTTGAATTAAACTGGGTAAGAAAGAAAGAGATACGTTGAATTTTAATATATGCGAAAATGAAAGAAATTAACACTTGCCTAAAGTGGGAAGAAAGCTCGAGAAAGGAAACGAAAGTACACTAAATGCACAATAACGGGTGGAGAGGTTATACGAATTTAGAGCATAAAAAAAAAGCTTTTACGAAAGAGAACATTCAGAGAAATTGTGATATCTCAAACACAGTCATGCTTATCGAGAATTCAATGAGTAGAGGAAACAGAATATCGAAAAGAAGAGAGCTCTATAATTAAAGCGGAGACAAATTGTAACGGAGTGATTAAGGTATTAATCCAAGGCTATGATGAGGGAACAGAATGGATTAGACGATAAAAAGAGTGAGAATTAGAAAAGAAATGTGAGTGGGTATTTTTTTTTTTTTATTTGGGAGCGCCAACCATGATCCCTAAAAATTACGAACAACGATTAAATTTTAATATATTGCGAAATAGAGGAAATGCTAAAGCTGGAACACAATCTGGTGAAGGAAAGTATGTAATGTAAGAAGCACAAAAAAGGAGTAGATAATTTAAGGTGTAAGAACTTAGTGTAGAGAAGGGAACGAACCTGCACAAGAAGAGAACATTCAAAAAGAGAATATGATCGTGATCCGAGTGATGAAAAATGCAATGTGGAGAAGAAACAATAGAAAAACGAAAAAGAGTCGGAATAAGACAATTATGGTTGAAACGAAGACGTGTTATGGAAGAAATAATGAAGCGACTGAAGCCGGCAAAATCAGCAAACCGAGACTGTGATGAAGGAAGAGAGACTGTATTAGTTTGTAAAAGGAATGAGGATTAGAAAAGGAGAGACATTCGACCATGATTTGAGGTGTGCTGGTTTAAATGGAAAAATGATATTTTTAGCAGGAAACTTATTGACGAATTTGTCGTTTAGGTTGTTGCCCGCTATGACTGAGAATTGAGAAACATGAGAAAGAATAGTATACCTTTAGGAAGAAAAACGTCAATTGATTAAAATGAATAGATAAGAGTTCTATTCCAGGCATCGAATCGATTTTACTGGGCTAATGCTCTCCGGTAGCAAACCCAAGGGGGGTAAAATAAAAAAAAAAACCTTTCGATTTATATTTATTCGTATCTCCGTGAATTACGTAATAATATATAGGCCTCTTTTTTTTTTCTTTTTTTTTTTTTTCCCGTTCAGCTAGTAGGAACAGTTCGATGTTTATTTTTCCTTTTTTTTAGAACACTTTCAGACATGTTCAGATTCGACGGGGACCGTGATACTAAATTTAAGGTAGTTGTTTGCTTCGGTTTTAGATGTATATTTTGGCTTGTTCGTAAAATTTTGGGATATAAATTATTTATATTTCCCGAAATATAATTAAAATGTAATAAATCATCGATATGTTCTTGGAACACAGTCCTATATTTAACAGGGTTGGATCTAAGGGGGAAGGGGGCTAAGGGAGAGTCCGGGGCTGCAGCCTGCAGAGTGGCCCACGCTCTTGAACAGAAAAAAATTTAATTTTCCACGTGCAATCCCCTAAAATACCCAATAGTGTAAAAATACAAGATTTTAATCCTAAAACAGTTCAGTTAATTTTTAAATATACACATATAAAAAAAGAATATACGAGTTCATTAATAAAATTGTATACTTTTTCGCTATAAAACTTTCTCTTTTTCTCCCAATAAACTAAAAATGATATAATAAATTGAATATTTTAATAGAAATTTTCCACGATAAATTTAATTCATTGTGTTAAAAAAAACTGAATGAGTCCTTCAACGTGTAAGTATTGTGAATAATAAATAAACATGCGACAAATCGGTTTCTCTATTCAAATATACTCACGCAATCGTTGTAAATTTTTCCATCTAAAAACCTTTTTACGATTTGAAATATTCTTAATTTTCAACAACATTTTATTTTTTACTTTCATTAAAAGTTAATGCGTTTTTTTTTTTTGAACTTTTCATTTTTATAAGTACACACCAAGAAGCGAATGGAAGCGGTTAATTCAACAATGGATATTGTCTTTTTCCTACGGATTTCTATACATTTAATTTACTCGCCTGTACTGATAAGAACAATGATAGCTTAATCGGGCACTCTGGCCGTGGTAACTGTTCCTTTCTTCCAAATATTCTTATCGTGCAAAGACTGTTTTCCATATGCAACGTATATCTGTGTAGACGCAATTATGCAAACGCAGTATCTAATTACGATTGTATCTTCTTTACTTTATCATTTGCACTTGATAATACGATTATGCATCAAACATATGCCGCGAAGGAGTCGCAAAATATTTTAAAAAACAGAAAAATATGATAAGAGCGGACTGGAAAGCTAGTAAATGAGGGAAGAGAAAAGATAAATGGCCTCGAACAAAGTTGAAAGATGTATGTATATGATGTTGATGGGGCGGTGGCCATGATCAAGTGAAAAAAAAATAGTAATAATTTTCTTATCGTAAGATAAGCAGCGCAAGATCGGATTCTAGAAATTGAAAAACGAAAAGAGCATTAAACTGAATTAAGGCGATTAAGAACTGACTTAGTATTACTTCGGAACGATCACATAACACGGAATTATTGGGAACGGCGTGACGAAAAATTTGATAAAAATAGCCAGCGATATGTATTTTTCAATAAGTTTTAATTCCCTTTGTCGGGCATTAAACTCAAATTTTGAGTTGGCAGTTTGTTCTAGAGCCATTTGGTCGTCGCGACCAACCGAAATATTACAGCAACTAGTTGTTTTTAGCGCACGCGACTAATAGATCCATAAAATGCGTTAGAGTTTTTAAATGTTTAGGAAAATTCTTTAACGTAAAATCATTACGCTTTTAAATGTTCAAATGTAAATCAAATGTCTAAAAAACCGGAACGGCTCGTTAGCAACATGAATCATAAACAAAACCGATCGCCTTCGTGACACCAGTGGAGTACTTTCATTAATTTCTCGCGTCTAATGGTAAACGTTGGCAAACAGAGTTGTTGCTTTTAGTTTATTTAATTAGCGGGAGCGATGTACATTTTCTTAGAAGTGTACGTCCCCGGCTTTATTTAAAACTTAGTGACTACATTCGGATGGCCGGTTGTTATTTTGGTGCGGAAGAGCTTGATAGTTAACTAAAGCCGGGCCATAAAAAAAAAAAAAAAAAAAAAAAAAATATATATATCCGTGGGAAAAAAAAAACGTTTTTAATACCGATTATTTTAACGATGACCGGGCCGATTGATTGACAGGAGTCAGTTGCAATATCGACAACATTATTTTACGGGAATTTGTTAAAGCAATAAAGACAGTCGGCAATTTGCCGCTGTCGAAAGACCTACAACACATCGAATGACAAAAAGAAGAGGAGACCTCTGGAATCGGCCGGGTCTTGTCGTTGTTTTTGCTTTCTCTAAACTATCTGGTAAAGTTACTAAATGTGGTTTTTTATCAGCTCAAAATATTCCCGGAGTGGAATTACAAAGATTTTTTTGGCGAAAAAAAAATTTAAGAGTATTTTTAATATTTTCACCTGTTTCAGAGAAGGATCCTTTTTCGTTTATAAAATGTAAACATATCTTCCTTTGAATCAAGTATGAACTGAATTTTCATTAAATTAGGCGAAAAAAAAAATTGATTTATTTATTTATTTATTTTGTTTTTTGTTTTTCTGGCCTGGCTATAAATACTATTTGGCCGCTAACTATTCATTAAATTAAATTAGTCCTATTTCTTTTGAGCCGCCGCTGGGGATCGAACTCTTCATCACTATCTCAACGATCAGGAGTTCAATTATTTAATATTTCGAAAATAAATCGATAAGAACCGGGAATAAAAATAAACCATTAACTAACAAGCTCTACAGGTGGTCTGGTATCGTAGTAATATCCTGTTGCGATCGTTTAAATGTTAATAAATGAAAAGATGTAGATAAAAAAAAAAAAAAAATGCTAATATGAAAATGGAATATGTTTGAAGTTTAGAGAGGGTAGATCGCTCTCTTCCCTACGATTGTAAATATTGCCGTATAAGATGATAAATATATACGTAACTATTAAATATATATATATATGTAATTATTTTTTAGCGGGAAAAATTTTAAACACTTACTGGAACTGATAGCGTCTATTTTGGACATCTGTAGAGAAGAGGTTGCTGAATGCGTGTAATGTAAGGTAACGATTACAAACAGTAGTGCGCAAACGATGGCCGTATAAGTGGCCATTTTGTCGTTGATAGGACAAGCTACTCTACTATTTGACGTCGAATGGTTAAAATTCTCCTTAAATTAACAAAGTATCGATATTAAAAACAATAATAAATTAAAAAAAAAAAAAAACAAAAAAACAGAAACAAAAAAAAAACCAAAAACAAACGAAAAACAAAAACACCTCAACCGACTGACAGAGCCTCGGATGAACGCAAAAGTTTCCACCGTCGCGCGACTCGGCTTAAGAGTTCTGATCGTTAGCATTCAGATCAGACCGACGATTTCCAGAAGGTACGCGCTCGAGTTTGGGTTATTGGGTCACGCCAGCAGTACGGCACTCAGCGCAACCGTCGACACTTGGTTCGGTGAAGTCGTCAATGCCGCATCTTCTGCGCAGGTATCTGGAAGCAGCCTAGGCTGCTGCTGACGTAGTTGAGTACCACGGTTCATTGCCCGTCCGGCATTGCCAATGCTGGTCCGCCTAGTCGTCTGTTTTGCTTTCTCAATGGCGTGGAATAAAAATAGTAATTTCTCGGTAGAAAGTAAAGCACTTAACCGGTAGCTAGCGGCCGCCACCGAGCACCACTTTCTTCCATTTCTGTGTTCGCGGCAGCACCGGAACGGACCGATCTAGTCGCCAGATTGTAACCTTGCCAGCTCCGTAATAGTCTGCTAACGTCCGACTTTGCGGTAGCTCAGTGCCGTTGATCAACAGACCGCGTCGCACGCCAGAAAAAAGCGAACGTCTCTGCCTTCGATTCGCATCTCGTCACCATCTGCGTCGATCTGCGCAGCGCCTAAACATAATTTACCCGGTCTCCTCGTTGTTTCGAAAACGTAATCACATAGTCATCGAGTGAAATTTCAGCCGTTAAATTAACCAAATTTCTAAAAAGTAGAACTATCATTATTAAACAATTTTCCCGGGTTTTTCTGTGTCGGTGTGTGTGTGTGTGTGTGTGTGTGTGTGCGCGCCGCGCCACGCCGCGCGCCTGTAAAAGATTCTAGCGCTGTAATTGTTTTTAACACGTTTTTATTCGAACCTTATTAAGATAGCAAATCAGCTCGCCATCAATATTATTACTACACTACGGTTCGGTGAGACGAAGAATTAGAACGTCTGCGTTGTGATGACTCAACGAAGTCGCGAAATTCTTCAAAGCCAACACAGTGTTTGCGTCTGTTTCTTATTAAAAGTTCGAGCTAAAAAACCGCCAGCTAAATTTCGAAAAAAACCGATATTCCCGCTTCAAAAAGTTTTACATAATCTTGATTAAAACTTTCACCGAGCTTTATTGAAATTCGTAGAATTTTTACAGTGTTGTCGAGGAGCTGCGTTTTAAATAATTCTTTTTCGTTTGTTTTTAGCGAGCGTTTTTCACGTTTCCCTACCGCAGTTGGAATGCTGGCTGTTGCAATTACGCGTACATTTTTATACATTTCCGTCTGAATTCGTTTAATGGTGTTGTTAATCTTTTGAAATATCCGGACCGTTTGAAGTAGTTACTTTCATCGGATGAACTGTGTTTAGTCTCGATGTAAATACATCGGCAGCCAGCCGAATAGAACGTGAATCTTTTGCACGCGATTTTTTAACGAATTCACTTATAGTATAAATTTCACTTTTGCGAAAAGCGATGTTTGCGAGATGGAACTGCACTAGTATTTTTGTATGCTTATGCCCTGCTTCATAAATTCACCACCGCAAAAAGAAATTTTAGGCTATTTTATGTGTGTGTATATAATATATATATATATATATTTATTTATTATTACGTAACCAGTCAAATGATACGTAATAAATATATTAATATATTTTACAAATCTTATATCCCTTTAAAATTTAAATTCTGGGTGAGCGGTTTTGTTAACAATATCACTACGTTCGTGAGTTGTCTCCAATAAAATTACCATTTAATTTTACTTTATACTGACGGCTATTATATAAAATATATACAAAACACAAATGACTTTAAGTGCTTAAATTACAAACAAGACGATTAGTTTATTGAGGGCCCTCTCGCGACGCCGCACGCATACTAATTATAACATTTTCACAATACACACATATATACAAATAGTTAAGACTCATACGTAAAAACGTAAAATATAAATATAAAATAATCACTGTTCGGATTTTGCTGCGGGTGCTATTTCTTTGCTCTCTCTACCGCAGTATAATCTGTGTATTCCTCGATGCTTGGATAACTGATTGTTGAATTACAATGTCAAACGACGTGTGACAATCTATCGTTCTTATTGTTAGGATTAGCTTTGTAAAATTCCTCCACCGTAATTGACTCCTTTTTGCCGTCTTGATTTGTCCCGATTTATTTCTTCTTATTTCATGAATATTTTCTTTAACTCTAATAAATGTTATAATTACTTCATTTTACAAGAAACCGCTCAACCATAATACATAGATTAATGTAATTCTTTTATTTAATTAGCTTATTCAAGGTATAACCCTTACTAGCCAGAAATTATCGAAAATTGTAGTTAGGAACTTATTTAATTATTTGTATATTTCACGTGTACAAATTTATTTATACCGTTGACAAATGATTGATATTATAATTTCCTGTTAAGCTCTGTTATGGCTAAAACGCCATAATATATATATATATATATATATATATATATACGTATATTTTACCTTCGGCAATGTAATTCCTTTTCTTTTCAGGATGCATATGTTTGACATTTTTCAACGTTGATTGTCATTGTTTCGCTATCCTTGGTATAGCGTTCTTTGTCAGATTCCATTCCTTGTTACTAATAATTGCGCTGCTATGTATACGTGTTGATGGGTAATCGTCCGTTGATGACAAGCCTAGGGAAAAACCCAAACAAAAATGAAATACGTATGTAGGTACTTTTTTTTTTAATTTTCGAAAAATTCTTTTTTTCGCTCCCATTCTAAAATTTTGTTCTGCAGGAGGTCGAAAAAAGAATTAACTTAAAGTATCGGTTTTTAATTTTAAATTTTACCGTTGAGAATTTTCCTTTTGCATTTAAAGTTTTGCCATTTAAAAAACATGTAAACTTGAGAACTTTTTTTTTTTAATTTTTATAACCCAGCGGCATATTATACTATCGCAATATTTGTATCCGCGTTTTATAGAGAAATGAACGCTCTACAAAATTGTGTTTTTATTGCTAAACTGATGAGGCTGTTAACTCAACTTTTGTACGTAGTTTTTACTTTTTTGTCACTATTTTGTAAACGATTAGACCGACAGGCAAAATATAAATGAAAATTTTACAGGAAATTCATTTTCCTACAAAAAAAAACCCTTAAAGTCAAATTTTTAATTGTATATTAAGTGAAATTTTTTTTCGATATTACAAAGAAAATAAAATATGTAGTTCGCTCCTTTGAAAAACGCTGGTTTCTAATTTTATTTGAATGTTTTTTTTTTTTTTTTTCTATATTTTTAAAATACTCTGCGGACTCTACAAGCTCGTCTGCGAGTTCCCAACATTATTATATCGTTCATTCGTAAAATATTACATCATCTTAAGTGAAAATTTTAATTAGAATATTCTTAGTCTGTTAACTTATAAACCACAACCATACCGTATTATTTCCATTTTGCCATTTTATATGTTCATAATGTAAATTGGTCCAAATGTGGATCTATAAAAATTAAAACAATGCAAAAATAGATTACTTAAAAAAAGAAAGGTTTTAAATTGAATTGCGAATGTGTCGTTGTTAACAGGACAGCGGAGCCGCGATCGCAGACGTTGGATTTAAAATTAGACAAACATAAATAACCGTTAGAATTACTATTTTTTTTTGCGTGTACTGTGTTCAACAGGAGTGATTTCCGTTGGAATTCCTTAAGAAGACACAGTGAAAGGCAAGGAAAATTTTATTGACCTAGCTACCAGTGGAGAATTCAAACTGTATTCAAGAAAAGGAATAACTTTACGTTGCCAATAAACTGTCGCGGTTTGGAAACAATGTTTTGCAAGCTTTGAATCCTTAACCAAACTTCGAAAAAATATTAAATTTCATCATTCACACTGATTCTATATAATGTAAAGTGAGCCCCATATTCTTGATAAGGGGTATCATGGATTATGATGTTAAGGTTCACAGGAGGGCTAGTTCCTTCCTCTCGACTACCTTTAATTTCCCAGATTTTTCTGGTGCCCAATTATTTCAGGCTGGGTAAACCTGGGAGCAACTTGGGTCCCGAACGAAACAAGTCTCGATAATCTATGACATCTTTGGTTTTTGTTAGCCAAACATCTTAATCACTAGGCTACCGCGCTACTAACTTACGCGTGTAAAATATTTTTTATATACAAAACTCACGCCTTTTTATTTAGTTGTCGAAACAAGTGTTGTTCGGCTGGAGTGTGTCTAATGCAGTCATCAAAATTTCCCGGGTGCACGATTAAAGCAATTTTTCGCTGGTTTGAACAGTGCGCAAGGATTGATAATGACGCGATGAAAATTCTAAAGAATTACAACTGCGTTAGTAGTAATTTTAAGAAATAGCCGTGGTTTTGAGCATAAATAAGTTTGCAAACGATACTTACTTATGGCCGAAATAATATTACATCGACATACCGAAAACGTGGTACCGTTTAAATATAAAAATAAAAATAACGTGGAAAGTAATTTAAAAAAAACCTATTACGAACCACAAAACAGTAACTGAAAATCAGAATAGCTATAATAAAGTAAAAATATTAACGGTAGAGGAAAGGCAAATAGTAGCATTAAAAGATAGAAACGGAACAATCATTGACAGAAGATTAATAGAGTGCAATATGTAGCTACGTATTACAAAAATCTATACGATGCTACAACAGATCTACGAGACTATCCATCTACAGAAAACTCAGTTCCTGCGATTCTAAAGGAGAAAATAATATTAAAGGGAACGAAGAATGGGAAAGCAGCGGGAAACGATGAAGTAACAATCGAAATGATGAAATTAGCGAGGTCAAAAACATGTCAAAACTTAGTCAATGTACATAATTTGACTAATATGTAAATATACATATATATATATATATATATATTATATAATATGTATATAGTAAAGTATGTGGAATTATTATAATTGTTTAACGATACCCTAAGTGAAAATGACAGATTTAACAATAATCAATTTATTCATATTTTTTATTATGTACAACTTATTACCGAACTGGTCTTTTTTTCTTGGCCCAGCTTCCGCCATTCGGCCATTTCTCGCAAATTGATTTAAATCTCTATAATAATACTACATCTTAATTGAGGAAATTCTTAAACTATATAACAAACATGAATAGTATAAATTTGATATAGAAAAACTAAATATTAAATTTCCTCGGCCCATGATGAGCAAATTCTCCCATTCAATCCTATCTATGGCTACTCTTTGAAAATTTTTGTTCAATGAAAAATGATTAAAATTATCCCTCCACCTTGTCAGCTGATGTCCCCTTCTTCTTTTATAATGTGCAAGAAACCAGAAGGTATATGTCCACCTGTCATCCTTCATTCTTGCTACATGACCAGCCCAAGCCCATTTTTGTCTTCTAATATATCTGACTGCATCTACATATATTAGTTTTTAATAGTTGTTTTATCAATTTGAGTAATACTTTTTAATATTTAATATAGACTGTTTGATTGTATTTTGTGTCATCTTTATTTTATTAATAATTTTTGAAGTCAGACACCAAGTTTAACTGCCGTGGTATAATAGTCGCGTTGAAAATTAGACTATAGTGGTAATTGTTAAAAGGGTCTTTAAAAATATATTTTTAGCGCCCAATACTTGTTCCACAAGATTTCGTTATTTTAGTATTTACCTCCTTTTCGGTACGATTTTCGAAAAATAATTGCTGACCTTGGTACGTTCCTTGATTTACCTATAACCATTCCGTTTACTTGTACTATTTTAGCGTTTCGGTTTTTTATCAATATTTTCGTTTTTCCGATATTTATGGAAAGCCTAGTTTTTTTTCCAGCATCGTCTAATTTCGTTATCATGGTTTTTAGTTCTCCCAAGGAATTTGACAAGAGAACCACGCCATTCGCAAATCTTAAATTGGAAATTCCTTTTTCATTTATGTTTAAACCTTTATTATCCCAGTGCAACTTCCTAAAAATAACCTCCAAAGCGCAGTTAAACAAAACCGGTGATAATGGGTCTCCCTTAATATCAAAGTACCGACGCTCTACATCTGTTAATATTCTGGCTTGTAAGGTCCTTATACATATTTTTTATTAACATTATGTAGTTTTCTGGAACTGCTTGACTTTTAAGTGACGTAAATAAGTACACTGATGTTTTAAAGAGTCGAAAGCTTTATTATGGTCAATTAAAGCTATATATTATATATATATATATATATATATATAAATTTCGACTTGATACTCTGTGTATTTTTTAGTGACTTGATTTATGACATGTAGGTGATCTATTGTAGTGACTTTCTGAAACAAGCTTGTTCTACAGCTTGCTCGATTCTTATAACACAGGCTGTATTCTATTTTCTAACAGTTTAGAAATAGTCAGATTTCAAGATATTGGACGATAGTTTTCAATTTTGTGTCGATTTCCCTTTTTAAACAACAATATTATATCAGAGTACTTCCATTTACAGGGCCCGATAATGCTTGTTTTTAAAATTCTATTAAATAGGATCGTTAGGATTTTTATTAATTGTAAACCTCTTAATTTGATGTGTTTGTTCATTATTTTGTCGCTGTCCGAGCTTTCGTTGCGTCTCAATCTTTTCACTATCTCCTCTGATTCTTTTTTCAGAAATTCTGGTTCTATTGAAAAACTAGTTTCAACAGAATTACTTATACCGTGACCGCTATCTATGTCATTATTGACAAATTTTTATAATATTCAGTTATAAAGTTGTTTATTTCTTTTCTATCGTATACTTTCTCCTCCCTGGTTCTTAAAATGAGTTGCCCGTTGTGTACTTATACTGATTTTTTTTTTTTTTCTTTTTTTTTTTGTGGGCGCGCCAGCGGCATTGACCCAACAACAAGAAACCTATATTGAATTTCTTTTTTAGCAGTTTTATATTTTTACTTCCTTTTAAAATATTATTAATGATTTCATTTTTTTTTATCTCGGTTACGTTCTCTTATTTTATTTCTTATAGCTCTAGACACTAAATTTAATTCAATCTTTTCTTTTGGAGACTTGTTAACGGTTTTTAAGATTTCGATTCTTCTTTTACGTAGTTGATAAATGCCGTCTTCTTCGCCTACCTGTGTGGGATACTTTCACTTTTTTTTCTGGATGTGTTTGTGAACGATGACGTTATTATTTTAAATTTGACGTTTTGTTCTTTAATCTCTTGATCTCTTATACTTAAGTTTATCTTCCTTAACTATTTACTAACTATGTTTTCGTTCTTTTCGTAATCTAGTCTTATATGTGAATTTTTCATGACTCTCTTGTAGTTTTTTTATCAGTTGCAAGTATCAGACCCGTGCCCAGAATTTTGGAAGGGGACGGGGGGGGGGTGAAAATTTTCTTTGCTTATTTATTTTATAAATAACAATACATTTTTCACTAATATTCGTACTATTAATAATTTCCATCATTTTGATTTATATGATATCAATGAGTCATGAATCGCTCGTGGAGATATTGAGATTATTATCTGTCCATGTGATGTATAAGATGTCGCCATTGACTCTGTTGTGGGCCAGTCGAACACATTCTACGAAACTCTTTCCTACAGCTGTCCGGATCATGTCTGACCATCTGGTTGGAACGCGACCACGTCTTCTTTTTCCTTCCAGAATTCTCGTCTCAAATCCATTTGCTCTTATTATATGGCCAAAGTATGTTAATATTCTTCTAACTACTTCCGACGATAATCTTTTCGTTACGTCTATTTCTTGTAACACCGAGCTATTTGTTCTTTTTTCCGTCCACGGGATTCGTAGCATTCGTCTCCAGCAGTACATTTCTAACGCATCTAATTTTTGTCGATCGGATTTACGTAAAGTCCAAGTTTCTATAGTATATTAATAATTCACATAAATGAATTAGCCCGTATATGAACATTAATAAAAATTACACATATGTTATTAATTATGCTCGTAATAAAAAATTTTGCATAAGATATTAATGAAATACCTGAAAATATGGAGCATATTTTTTCTTTTTTTCTTTTAAAAGTAGGTAAGAACACTCTAAAAAATCATTAATATTTATTTTATATTTGTGATTTTTTTCAGATTTTTGTGTATTTATAATAACTATTTCAGTTCTCATTGAGGACACGTCCTTGGCAAGTTTTGTAATTAGCAGTCTATGATCTGTATAGAAGTTGAACTTATTCAAACCTTTTATTTCGAAATTTATAATTGACTGATTCCTGCTAGGTACTAGTATGTGATCTATTAGTGATTTATACTGTTGGTTTCGAAATATCCATGACCATCTATTTCCTATTGCTTTTTTAAATAGACTATTTACTATTTTTAGATTGAATTCTTGACAGAATCTTATGAGCATCCAACCCTGTTCGTTGCGTTTCTCATTGTGTTATCGTTTGTGTGTGTACTGCTGTGAATGCTAGTGGTGGAAATTGTGTGTACGATGTAGACGCTGTCAATACGAACTTATCGAGAGAACTCTGCTTCTGGTCGCCTTTGTGTTTTTCACTATGTTTTACTGCCGAATCTATTGCACTAATCTTATCTTTAGTTGCGTGGTTGATCTTCCGGCTGGTGGTACTCTCCTGAGTGAAATCATCAGTCAGCCCCGTTCGAGATTTGATTCACTAGTTATTGTTATCGCTTTACTTGAGTCTGTTTTTCGTACATACACTTCACTGCCTCTGCACCATGCTGGAATTATTCTATCTTTCTGACGCGCTAGCCTAGCAAACTGTATAGCGTTTCCTAACGTGGCCAATCAGATCTTATAAATCGTTACTGATTGGGGTAAGCCAACATCGTTACCGTTTATCTTTAACTTCTTTGCATTATTTGGTAGTTGCGCTTTTTTCTCTCTATCGTGAGATTCACGATTATCGGCGCAGAATCGTTGGCCTTTTTAGGTAGACAATGTGCTGCTTTGATATATCCTATTCCGGCAACTGCAAGTTTTGTTCCTATCCTATTTATTAGCGACTTCACATTCCCCCTTTTACGGACGGTATCCGCGAACTATCACACTATCTACTCTTGAGTATTCACTCAATTTTTCCAGTTCTTATTTTAGTAGTTCGTTTTTTTCTTTTTTTTTTTGACGTACCCCATATCGCTTCTCAAATCTTCATTTTCTTTCCTTAATTTATTAATTTCTTCTATTGCCTGATCAATCTTGGTATTTGTGTCGTTACATTAATCCCTATACCCAGTGACGTAGCGCTTGCCTTAGACGGGCCCTGTATCAAAATTTGTTGGGGGCCCCTAATAAAGTGTAAAGATTTTTCACAAAAGAAACATAAACGCTCGCATTAAATTAAAATAATTATTTATTGATTATTAGTAATTACTTACAGTAAATGCTCCTGGGAGCTAAGTTACAATTCGATCTAAACAATTCCACTTCAATTAAATATACACATTTCTCGCCCTTTTTTTCTGTAAACTTATTTATTAATTTACATCCATAGATGAAGACGATTTCAGCTTTTCTAGATTTCCTGCCTCTATGGACAATAAAGACAAGTCTGAAAACCGTTCCTATTGAAGTTCTAAGATAATTTGTTATCAGTTTTAATTTCGAGAAACTTCTTTTTCAGCTGTGACAGTTACAACCGGAATGGTCAAAAATAGACAGCACGCTGTTATTACCCCCGAAAAACTCGATGCAAGGCTATTGAATTTTATCAGTAATAATTCCGTGAGTTCTATTAAAATGGAGTGAATTTTCTGAATTTCAAATTTTAAGCATGTTTTCAAAGTAATTAATTGCGAACAATACAGATCAACTGACGACATGTCTTTACTGTATTCAGCAGACGGTTTTCCGGCCTGCTTTTTTATCATTTCGTTTGAAAAAGATAACGACTTTCTCTCCGGTTGTAACACTTCGAACGTATTACTCTGGTCACAGAGGCTCTGAAATCTCTGTTCAGTTTGAGAAATGAACATATCTAAAGAGCAATAGTACACATTGAATTTTTGAAGTACGATTCCAGGTCTGAAATTCTCTTATCTTCTACTAGCTCATCAAAAAAACGCTTCGTTATCTTCCGTCTTTTGTTTTTCAAAACATTAGCTAACCCCCACTTTTTTGCTAAATCTGTGGATTCGTTTAGTAAGGCATGGAGCGAATTTTGATTTCTTATTTCGTTCAGTCTATTTAAAAGATTACTTGGTAAAATATTAGGTTTCTGAAAGTCATAGTATATTTTTACGAATTTTTGCTCACACAAGTTCGGGGCCCCTGTACCCCGGGGGCCCCGTATCATTGATACGGCGGTAGTTACGCCCCTGCCTCTACTTTTTATTTCCTCGTGCTGCATTTGACGAAGCTTATCAAAAAATTGATTTTACATTTTTACATTTCCAAATTTGAACGAAATAGTAAGGTTATTTGAAAATATTTGCTGACTCGTATCTGTGACGACCTAGGGGTCGTGTTACATATAACGAAAGCGGAAACGAAGTACAGTCAGTTGTTTGTGTTAGTATAATGAAATATGCTTACTAGCTGGTTGAAAAATACTTCACGTCAAGAGTTAACTGATTTGAAGTCGAAAACGAAATACATTTAACGAAAAGCCATTTCGCGGCTTATAGGCATTTACATTCATACGAATTCGGCTGATCTATAATTTCCAGAACTGTCAGCGGCAAGGTATATATGTATATATAGCTTCGGTAATATTTAATGAACTGTCTCCTTCCCCGTTCATATTCTATACACTAAATGCTCCAGACTCCCAATTCACTGCAATTATTACAATTGTCCTTATTTAATATACCTAATTGGCACAGCTTATCCCGAGTAATGCCCCACTTCTAATCTACTTGTATACGTTATGTAATCTCTCTCTACCCGATCGTCAGAAATTTGAATAGTGTAGTTTACCATGTAGTATCTTCTCCCTTTTTTGTTTACTTGTTTCACCTCCCGTCATTCATCTATCCTATTCTTTATTTCTGTAATATACTCTTCTCAATTTAATTTAACGAGTCGCGTTCTACCAATGCCCAATCTGGTAAGTAAATCAGCCACCTCATTTCCCTGGGTGCACGCATAATTTGAAATTTACTATAACGTTTTGAAAACGTGATTTATATACTAATCTCCTAATTTTGACCGTTGCATTGTACATCTTCTTGGGATTTAAGTTCCCTAATTTTGTTAATACAACTAATGAGTTTGAAACTATTAAAATGTTTTAATCTCTATCCCTCCTTACGTACTCAAGAGCCATGCTAATTGCGTATAGTTTTACCATAAATGAGATGATGCAACATATGAAAATTGACGTACGCTAGATAGATACATTTCTTCCTCAGTAATTAACGGCTGAGTGTAACGTCCTACTATCCCGTCCATCGAACCATCGGTAAAAATTGTTTCATAGTTCCTGTACCTTATCGTATACCTTATCGTTATTTCGGACACTATTGCTTTCATTGTGTAATTTTTTTCGTTTTAAAATGATCTATTTAAGATCTGATATTATAGAAGCAGAAAATTGTACTACTTATATGTAACTTTGCTAATCTCGTGTGCGATATATCAGAAAGAAATGTATCTTTTACGTTAAGGAGATTAATTTATAATAAAACAAACTTTAATAACAAACAATATAGAACAATAAATTAGATAAATATCTATTTAGAAACGTTTTCGGGCATAACCCATCATCAGCTAACACTAACTTAAAGGAAACTTAAAACATTGTTACTATATTGTTTGTTATTAAAGTTTGTTTTATTATACCATTTTAACAAACAGGATGTATTCACCTACATGAGATTAATTTAATTTCATTCATGTAATTTTAGTCTTAATAATTATTAAGATTATTACAATTATAGAAATCATTGTATAAAAGTGACAATGTGTAGTTTTTTTAATAACTTTAAACCGGACGTTCACTTTAAATTTCATCATTAGATTGTAACGATTAAATAAATATATTATTTGCAAAAAAAGACAAAAAATCAATATTGTTAATTCCTATTATTTTTAAAGATTCTTTAATAAAATTTTAATAACACACGAAAACAGATATATATAATAATTCAATTAGAAGTTACACAAAGTTAAAAATTAACCAACATGTTTCATAATCATGGCCAAGAATAACAATGTTAAAATTATTTGTTACGAATGAAATAACTTTAATTGTTATTTAATCATGAATATGGAGTTTGTTACCCCTAAACATGTTATAGTTAATTTGTGAATTTATGTATTTTATAATTGAATTATATTTTTGTGTTCGTGCTTATTAACATATTTTACCAAAAAATAAAAATTGCCGATGATTTATATATTTACAATTTTTCAAAAGAGCTCTCTCTCTCTCTCTCTCTCTCTATATATATATATATATATATTTGGGATATATTTGCTTAAGCGACCAGTTTTTGCGCAAAACGCTGGATTTTTTTGAAAAAAGGTTCTCTAATGGGCATACTCGGAGAAAACCGACTGATTGAAATTCTCCGCCGTCGAAACAAAAATAAGTCTGATTTTATGAAGTTTATAAGTAATAATTCGATTAGTTAGCTGAATTCTTAATGCGTATCTGAAAAAAAGGTGCAACAAAGGGCTTAAATTTTAAAGCATTATCATTACGGCTATGTTCCAGTACCAGTTTTTAAGCTATGAGGTTTCTATGACGCTGATAATTTGTATGAGCTTATTGCTTTCATTTTCTTTTAAGTTTTCATAAATGGAGGTGTCTCCGTACATCTACAAAACGATGAGATAAAAAGAATACTCGTTTAAATTGTAATCGACAAAGCATCCGAAGTTAAAAAATCACAACAAAAACGAGCCATTAAGTGTACTTTAACGCGATACCAACAGGAAAATACGTATATGAACAAAAAGACGAAAACTCGAAAATACGGATGAATTGAAAATTTGATAACTTTTTTCAAAGTCTTTTGGAAAACATTTTAGACGCGGTGACACCGATTTAAATGATTTTTCAGGTACCTATTAGCAGTGCAATTATTTTTATCGTATTACGTCGAAGCAAACGTAGGAGAACAGGTATTCGAATTGCGACCACAAGTCAGTCATGTTTCTGGATGAGCATGTAACTAGTTATTTATTATTCATTTTTCGATGATAAAATACAGAGCTGCGTACTTGTCCGCGTGATCCACTTTCTATCAGTTGCTCTCTTTGCGGTTGGCTTAATGTACATTTTCGGAGTTATACACAAATTATAGATCGGTATGCTCCGAATGTTCTAGTAATTTTTATGCATACCGGAAAAGAGAATTAGTTCTACATGTTTGGAAATTTCGGTAATGAACTTTTAAACTAGTTCATTTTTTAACCTTTTCACTGATATCGAAATAAAACTAGCAAATTAGCTGTTTTGGAGACGGTATTTTTATAAAATTTTTTCTTTTTCTAATGAATATGAATGAGGCAAGAAGAAAGTAAAATAATGATAATTAAATTTTATTTTAAATTATTAAGATGGTTACAGATAAACATTTTTCGTTTTATCCGAGTTTTGTGTTGAGGAAATTGGAAAAACTGAATTTGAAAAAAAGTCTAAGAGCAGGCTGGTTAAAGTTATACGAAATTTACGAAATACATAAAATGAAATTGAGAAAAACTGACATGTTAGTTTCTCTCCTATGAAACGACGTATTTATTAATAGTAATTTAAAATATTTGTCTTCAAGATACAGTAGGAAAAAATAAAAGTTCTTCAAGGTAATAAATTGCGCAACCCTTTCCGCACAACAGTGCTTTTAAATCGGATATTCCAATCGGATACAAAATTTATATTCATTTTCCGATGATACCTAATGCCTGCAGATGCAGATCCTTCCGCTGCATCATCCAGTAAACTACGAAGACAGATTACGCGACTTGTGACCGAAAACCGAGACGATTAAAACAAACATTCAAAAAGGTGTAGTGTCATATAATGTTTAATGTTTTCGCTATAGGACATTTAGAAAAACGAACATCATTATACAATTGAATATAGCATTCACTTCGACAAGAGATCAATTATTTACTGAAAAGCTCGTTAGTCGTTTGGTATTTCTTGTTTTAAAACTCACGGATAACCATTCTCAAAGTGGATTCGTTAGAAAACAAATTACTTATATAATAAAAAGCTGATGATCAAACACCAATATGATGATCATACGGTATTCTGCAAAGAAGAATAGTATAAGACGATATTGAAAAATGTTGCAAAAACTCGCCACTGCTCTTTGATTTGAGTCAAATACGAAACAACTCTACGAAAGATATTTCACATAAATGACGGGGAGATTATTAAGTCTATATGTTAGAATAATTCTATGGTATAAATTGTAAACCGCAATAAAAATGAATTCCAAAATGACAATTTTAAACCACCCGTACTTGTCAAATCGTTAATTGCAATAAAGATTTAACGTGTAGATTGTGCCGTTATAAGCGAGTGAATCGAAGTCGATGGAGGTTCTTAATAGTTATCACGTTGTCTCTACACATTTCCTTACGTTTATTGCATCATTGGGAATTGTAATTAACGCCCTCGGTAGAGAAAGTAGAGATAATTCTTTCGCAAGGAATTTATTTTGTAAATAATTATATCCGTCTTCGTTATAAATACACATTTAGCACTCCTGTTGAACTACAAACCAGTGCGCAAGATATATATGTATATATATATATATATATATATATATATATATATTAATTACAACGTAATTCTTAGGCTACCCCCCATTCGAAAAAATGTCCCAGAAAAATGTCCCAATTTTATGTAACGCTAAATGTCCCAGAAAAATGTCCCAATTTTATGTAACGCTAAATGTCCCAGAAAAATGTCCCAATTTTATGTAACGCTAAATGTCCCAGAAAAATGTCCCAATTTTATGTAACGCTAAATGTCCCAGAAAAATGTCCCAATTTTATGTAACGTTTGTTATATTTTGTAGGATTTTTGTTATTGTTATTTAAAAAATGTCACAATTTTATGTAATGAAATATGTAACGAAAAATGTAACGATAAAATGTCTTAATTTTATATAACGGAAGGTAAATGTTAGAATAGGATTTTTGTGGTTATGTTATTTTTGTGTGTGTGTTGATGCCAGTAAGAATTACGTTGTAAATTTTGATCATTTTATACAAAGTATAGAAGAGAAAGAGACAGGAATGATTAGCTATATTTTCATCAACGGTCTTGAAGGTTTATCAGGACACAGCTTTGAGGCGAAGATATTTTTATATTTCGTCTGTTCGACGAATCAGTTGTTGCATCAGAATCAGTTCGGCCTTTTACCCCCCACAAATCAAATCCAGTTCAAAATTACCTCTCTTGACTTAGGGAGTTCTACGCCCTACTCTTACCCCACTGCTGTAGAAGTGGAAAACTAAATTTTTCTATCAGTTTTGTCAGCTAAATTTGTTTTAAACTATTTCAGCTCTCGCTAATATTAAACTATCTCGTAGTATTGCGATTCTGATTATTTATGTTGTTATTATTTTGAACAGCGATAAATCCGTAACGGTCAATTTTTTTTACTTTCACACGTATGTTTCTAAATATTTTCTAATACACGGTAATGCAGTTCCCTTTATTATTATAAAGTTTCTTTGATCTGTGCTTGTTTTAATTTCTATTAATAGAGACTATTTACTACGACCGGGTTAGGTCAAATATATGAAAACAATATATCATGTATAAAATTGTGTATTATTGTTCATCTTTTTGGGTTAAAGAAATTGATAATATTCTTATAAATTATTTTAATAC
This sequence comes from Icerya purchasi, assembly GCA_039619475.1. Lineage (NCBI taxonomy): Eukaryota > Metazoa > Arthropoda > Insecta > Hemiptera > Monophlebidae > Icerya > Icerya purchasi. The sequence continues at coordinate 420,804,312 of CM077115.1, read as the reverse complement.
GAAAATTACTTAGCTTTCTGGAAATGTGTTCGAGATTATTCTGCTCTAAAGAAGATATGTGAATGTGTCGGAAATGTTTTAAATAAATTGAAAAAATCAGTTTTCAAAGATAGCAGTGCTTCTTTTTTGGAAAACAGTGATTAGTAAAAAATAAAAATGAAAGAAAATAGCAACAAAGGAAATTTCAATTCATTTTAACCAGCCCCCCCAAAAACAACAAAAAAAAAACAAAACCGAACTCATTTAAAAAACTGAACAATTCAAAACTAAAAGTAACGCATAGAAAACAAAACAGATCGGACAGATCAATATCAAGTTAGAAGAAAATGATTTAATTATTAAATGTTTAAAGTTTTACTTTTTTAAGTACCTTCGCTTAAAAAAGAAAAGAGGGAGAGTTAACAATAGGCAGGGAAGAAAGTACACAAAATATACGAACCGCAGTGAGAAGTGGCAAGCCCAAACTTTAATAAATGTGAATAGGGAATAGAATGTTCATTGGAAAAGAGCATTCGAAGAAAACGTCATTAGGATTGCAGGGAATTATATCATATGGGTGAAGAGGACTATAAGAAGGGGAAACTAATATGATAGGGAAAAGAAAAGAATACAGTATCATTAAAACATAGGCGAACGATAGAAACAATAGTAGAATGACGGCGGAAAGGAAATGCTAATAATTAAAGATTAGAAGGAAGATTAGGTTGAAAGGCAGAATAGACCAGCCGATGGGCCAGGGAGAAGCAAGATGAGTTTCCAGCCGCCAGGGGGGGGGTGTGTGTGATAGAAAGAGGGTATGAGTTATAGGGAAAATAAAATTTATAAGCTGTAAAAGCTTATTATTTTATTAAACAAGAATAAAATCTTAATTAAAACATAATTTTCGCGGGTTTCTGGCAAATTGTTCATGATTACGCGCCTATGAATACTCATCATGGCCAGTTGATTAAAAAGTTTCAAGGCTCCGAGAGGGGGGGGGGCTGCCTCCTGCCCCCGCTGGCGACGCTCATGACTGGATAGTTAAGAACGGATCTAATGTTTGTAGTAACGATAAATATGACCACACATATGAAATCCTAAATATTATCATCTCAGAATCCTTCCATGACTGTGAAAACGACAATTACAAGTAATTAACACAAATGATAAAAACTATCTCAGTGAGTAATATTACACTATAAATATACACTAACTTTAATACATATATGTATATATAACGTCGAGGGGTAATAGGGCCAAAAAACGTTATTTGAAATAATTGACTACCAGAACCATAAGTTGATTATTACTTTTTTTAAAAAAACAGCGTAATCAATAGAAATTTACTATCTATAACAGTCGGGAGATCCCGAAGATGTCTTCATGGTGAGGTAGGAAGAATTAAGTTTATATATATATATATATATATATATATACAGTGGCGGATCCACGGGGGGTATAGGCGCATCCCCCCAAGAACCAAAGCCTCTATGAAAAAATTTGTTATAACAGAAAAACTTAATTTATGCTATATAAATTTTACCTATGGATTTAATTATAACTAATATTTAATACTATTTTCTAGTAAAACTATTAGTGTTCCTTTTTTATTCTATTTTAAATGTAATTATCATAGATCTTTTGCCATGTTTATTTATTTTTAATTTTTATTTTGTAATTTTAATTAAAAATAGTTCAATGAGAAATATATATATTTAAACTTGCTCACGGGCAGAGAGAATTCGGATCGGATTACTAACAAAAATAAAAAAGAAGTAAGGTCTAATAAAAATGCTATCTTTCTTACTATTTCTAAACTAGCATTTTAGCTAGAATTTTATAATTTCGTTTTATTTTTCACCCCTAAAAGTAAAACAAAAGTTAAATTATAAATTTTAATAATTATGTATTTTCAAAACATTTTTAAATTTCTATAAAAGTCGCTATTTGATTTTTTTTATGAAACAAGGGGTATTTTTCAAATCTACTGCCTACTGTAGAAGATTTTACGTAATTATATAATCCCCCCCCCCCAAAAAAAAAATGTCCTCCTGGATCTACCCCTGATATATATGTACTGATATGAACATAGTTGCTCCTTGCAGTTCTCAGAGCTATCAAAATAGTGTTCAGCAATAATGATGATAATTACTGAAATCGATTATAAAGTGCAGTTTAGTTGATTGCACGGAAGTTTCGTGAAATCACCTTATCTCGGGCAATACCGGCAAAGTTGGCACTGGTGTCGTTGCCAAGACGGACTCTTTGTGTGTAGTGGTGCTTTGTTCCGAGCAAACTGGGGCAGAGTAGCCACTTGCGATGCCCGCTAATGTACATGGTTGAATCGAAATGGTATCGCTGCTATCACAGGAAGGTAGAGATCCTATTTGTTTCGTATTCTAGTCGCTCGCTCGAAAACGATGCTATAAAATGCACGCATTAAACCCGTTCATATATTTATTTGCTCTTTATAGACGTCAGCATTTTTTTGAATAAAGATCAGTTTCCGGATTCGATTTTTTTTTCTCTCTACGCGAAAGCTTTGTCGTTGAAATAGTCTATAGGAATAAATAAATTTTGTTCGACCACTGTCTTACATTAATCCGTTGGGTTGATCATCTTCGTACAATTCGAAATAGATGTAAAATTGATGCGTAGAACCGTCCTTCTTTTAGAATATCAGATACATCATTTTATCTTATATTTTTAAATTAATTTTTACAAATTAATTTTTTTTAAATATTTCATCCAGAAACCTCCTGTTTGTGGGGACCCGTAGTTAACCCGCTTCCTTGTACATATATATTGTTGGCGGATGTTCGATATTGCGGAATACATCCCGGTTCTTTCTACTTTATTTATAAACGTTTCGACGTTTTTTGAACCTGTTTTCACAGCTGTTAGTCCCCTAATCTTTATCTTAGTTATGAAGAACTAAAACATGGAAAACGAAATTTCGAATTATTTTAATATACCAAATAACAGCACACGCATTGCACAGTCGAAAAAATCATAAATAATAAAGTTAATACGCTCGATTTAATGATTGAAAATAAAAAATACTAATATACACTAAATTCAAAAAATCCAACCAGAACGCTGATAGGATAATCGATAGCACTTTAAACATCCGGGCCGATGTAAATACGCTTATTACGCACACGCGGTCAACAGATTATTAATTGTCCTTTTAAATTTCAATAAAAAACATGATGCGGAATAAAAGTACTTTAAAAACAGTAGTATCTGAGAACGGGAGGATACGCGATGAACACGCTATCGATAAATTATTTAATAAAATAAAACGAAAAACAAAATATACTTTAAATAATTACGCAGATACGAAAATAACGTTTACATTCGTTTGATATCATTTATAAGTGTTGATTAGTACAAAAAAAAAAAAAAAAATCATTCAAAAAGAATAATTTAAAAGAAAAAGCTTACTCGGTAAATAAAGATAATTCGGATGAAAATAGGGCTGTTTGTATTAAATTATTTCGATTGTGGTATCAGCAAGCAAACAGATTCGAGCCTTATAAATATAGTGAACATTTTTTTTTTTTTTGCCCCGACTTTCGTCCTTTGGCCAGTTCTATAGTGAACATTAAAAATCGTCTAAAAACAAATTTGAAAAATTTGCATGTATTTTCAATGAAAACTAATTACAATTCCGAAGTTAGATCGATAATTTGGCAGTTACGTTAAAAACACTCGATAAAGATTAAATCACAATTTAACGCGATTGAGACACAATAAACGATAGTTTGTATTGTTCCCAGAAAAAAACATCTCATTTTCGATTAAGTTTGTTTCATTATTAAATACTTACATTAATTATAGTTCCGGATGGTTACGTGTTGGGAGCGACCGTGTTCAGAGCGACCATATTTAAAGTTGTCATCTAAAAGGGACAGCGAAGGTAATTTCCTGGAAATCTCTGATATACTACTACAACGAACTACGATCATATTCTGTTACGGTTATCTTACAAGTTATGTAATTTCTAAATTCGTTATTATTTACTTTAAACACTTGATATTTCTATATTAATATTAACATGCAACAGTATACAATATTATAAAAACGTAATTTAATGTAAAATGTATATAATTTTTGTTAATATAAAATGATAATAGATGAATGGAAACGTACTCACATCCGGTTTAATTTTTCTAACAAAACGCACTGTTGTCTCTAAATGCTCGATATTTTTAGTCAAAAATAAAATTTTGACGATTCAAGTACGCTTCTAATCATGTATTATAATTTCTAGCAGTTTTAACAAAATAACTTGGCTGCTCTAGTTCGCATATATGTAATAGTAGTAATAAAAATATCTGCGGGTCGTTTTGAACATATAAGTCGAATATAATAATAATACCTAATAAAAAAGATCCGATAGTCGTTCTGAACACCATTATTGATGGGTCGCTGTGAACGCGACATCTTCCGGATACATGTTGTGGTTATGCTTCAAAAATTATGCTCGAATACATGATTGAAAATTACCTTCATTACACCCTTATTCGTAAGTAGAGCAGTGTTGAAGTGTGTAAATTAAAATCGTAAAGTCACGAAGGTAAAATACTGAACAACAGGAAGTGCGAGAGGTATCGGCTAACGTACCTTTAATAGCACTGCACAGTCTCCCGGATGGTTGTTAAACGTTCAAGTTCTAAATGTAACATTTAACATTCAAATTAAAGTGTTACTAATCTGCGTGCTCATGATGATGTCGGTAATTAGGAAAAATCCGGTTGAAGAATAATAAAGATTACTTTCCGATAAAGCTACGATTTAAGGCTGTTTCGAATATTTTGTATTCATTGCTACGGAAACGGAAATGGAAACATAAAGAACGTAAATAGCTTGTGCAACAAATAACCGATTTATAATGGAGCTTTTCGGAGATTAATAGAACCATGTTTTGAGCTCGGATAAATTTTTATACCGTCTCCTTTACTGAAATTTTTTATTTTCGGTCACTAATAATTCGACTTTTTGGAAGTTTTTTTTTTTTTTTTTGTTTTGTTTTTTATGTCAACGAAGACATTAGCCCAAGAAATGGGAAGAAGGAGAAAATAAAGTTGTATTCTTAAATGTTTAAGGATAGTGGATGAAAATAATTCAAGAGCAGGAATAACAGAAGCAGAAGGAAATGAGAGAATATAAGAAGCACCAATAAGGTAAATAGAGATAATACCAAGCTACAAGGGCGTCGCCAGCCGATGAGCCAATGGTGGACAAGAAGAGCTGCAGCTGCCAGGGGGGGGGCAAGATGATAGAAAGAGGATATGAGTTATAGGAAAAATAAAATTTATAAGTTGTAAAGGCTTAATATTTTATTAAACAAGAATAAAATCGTAATTAAAACATAATTTTCGTGGGTTTGTGGCAAATTGTTCATGATTACGCGCCTATGAATACTCATCATGGCTAGTTGATTAAAAAGTTTCAAGACTCCACGGGGACAGCTGCCCCCCTGCCCCCTGGCGACGCCCATGCCAAGTTACGATTGTTCAGCAGAAAAGGTCGAACATTTAAATAAAACATGATATCGGAATCACAAAGAAAGTAATTGGAAGGGAATGAAAACCGAGAAAATGAAGCAGGAAGAAGGCTATTATTAAAGCGAAGAAGGTGACAAATAGCCGAAATTGTGGAGTGTTTAAGAGAAAGCAAGTATCCAGAAAAGCAAGGACGAGGAGAAAGAAATGGTTGAATAGAGAGGTAAAAGGAGGCGGAATTAGAAAATGAAGAAGAACAGGAGTTGAGCTATTTAGAAATGGTGAGTTAAAATTCTTCGTTAAATCGAAATTTACGAAAGACATCGAAAGATATAAGATGTTGTTCGCTTGGACCCGACTTCGACAATGGCTACTATTACCGAGATTGTCGTGATAACTGTTGTTGTTAACGTTATCAGTATCTTTAATCAAATATTATCACTGTTTACTATGAGCAGACGGTAAAGCCGTTTCGAGATATTCTTCTTTCAGCAGCAACCTACAGAAAATTAAACTTGATAAAACCACGCTAAATTATCAGTAATGTTTCGAAATATTCTGCAGCTACTCTTCTAAAGATGCGAAAGATTTTTTCTCTTTATTTTTTATCAAGGTTTGTTAAGTAGTGTATTTGCGGAATTACTGGAAACGCGGATAAGAAAACCCGTTACAATATACAAAGAAAAAAAGTAAAAAAGCAGAAAAAACGCTAATTTCAAATGGCGACGAGATAGATTGCAAATGAAAAGGGAAGGCATTTTTATTTTTCCACAGAAATCGCTGTTGCAGAAAAGCATTTGAAAGGAAAAGCTGTAGGAAATAATTTCGAATTTGAGAGGGAGTTTAGAGCGCCATCCGATAAGCAGAGTATCGCATCCGTATTTAATTGGAGATGATTGTCTCTAAAGGCCTTAGAAGGAATTTAAAAAAATTCATGTCGACACCCGCAATCGACATGTACTTAGTAAAGAAAATATTTAAAAGTTCCGCTTCAAATTCTCGTTCGACTCATATTGTCCTTTTTCATTTATCCCCTTCTTATAACGTTTTTTAATTTCTTAATTTCTTAATTTCTTAATTTCTTAATTTCTTATTCGTGTCCGCTTGGATCATATCTTATGTTTCCTTCACCGTGATATTTTTTTTCACTTTTACACTTACCACACTTTTGCATACTCTTAATGGCAACTTTAGTCTTTGCTAAATGTTTCTGCTATATTTTAAACCCAAAATTCCTATTCCTTACACTGCTGCTTTCATTCTTCTCTATTACTAATATTGTTCCTATTCTCGACTACTACATTAATTCTCTACTAGCATTCTTTGATCTTCTTTACTAAATGAAAATAAGTGAATTATTATTCACGGAGAATTTAACGATATAAGTATGTTAGGTTCATCATTACTTACGGTTCCTATTACCATTAATCAATTATTAATATTTTTAGATATACGCTGCATTTCTTTTACTTTTTCTTCGTTTTTTAATTCAGCTTGATTTACAAATTAAAATCCAATTTTCATTTTTACTAATATTTTTTAATTTTCCTTCCTAATTGAAAATTAAGATGTAGGTCTCTTTTAGATTTCAACACACAAACTAAATTTAATTTTATTAATATATTTTTGCTTTTCTACTTTTCCAGCAAAAAATACGTTTCTAGAATATATTCTATTTAGTATTTTATCTTAAAATGTTTGTTATTATGTTTATTATTTTATTACTAACTATTTAACAAACAGCATGTATAAATGCACTGAACCAGTTCTATTTTCATGTAAGTCAGAATTTAAATAACATTTTGTACAATATGGAAACTTCTTATTAGCGAGCCTTTTTTTTTTTTTTTTTTGTCCTCATTTTGGATACTACCGATGAGGCAAATGTATTTTGTAAGTTTCATTACATACAGTTATATGACAACAAAATTAATGTGCCCCATCCAATTAAGTTTATCAGGTCACATTAATTCTGCTTTACAAAGTGTTTAAGTATAATTCTTGATAGTAAATAGTGCCTTAATATAAATGAATATTATTTTTACGATTTTTCACCTCTTGTATTGTAAAGTGATTGAAATGGTTGAAATTATCATCAGTTGTTCCGTAGTACCTTTAATAATTATATTACTGCTATTGCAGCCTTGTAAGATATGATACACACTGTCCTGAAAATTGCATCTAACACAATTTTCCGAACCCGCAATTACTTGTACAAGTACACTTTAAATATATTCCATGTCCAGTTATAAACTGCACATTAAACAAATTCGGGATAAAAACTTTCTTATTTAATCTTTCCCCCTAATATCATCCGGAAAATACACTGATATGCAATACCGTTGTAATTATTCCAAATTTGCTGAAATTTATCTATATAATGGTAATTTTCCAAAATAATTTTTAATTTTTTAACGTTAAGTGATTTTGATAGGTAAACACAGGTTTTTATGAATATATTTTACGTTACTAAATTCATTATTCAGCCTGATATTTAATACTAAACAATATGCTTTTCGATTTCCATATCTATCGGGGTTTAAGTCCTGCAATAACTAAAGCTGCTTGATAACTTATCGTTCTATACGATTTAATTAGCTTTATAATTATAATTCGTTGATAGCTATTTTACCTTTTTCTTAAAACGTTGTATTTTTTTTTTTTTTTTTTTTTTTTTGGCTCGTCAACCAAGGACCTTTACCCAGAAACAAAAGGTAAGGAAAGAAGTCGGTTATATTTTGATTCGATCAGAAATTTTAACTAAAAAGGAACAAATAGCAGGAATAATTAGCGGGGAAGGAAAGGACAGGATATAGGATGCACAATAAGGGGTAGGAAGTCCAAGCTTAAGCAAATAAGAATATAAGGCAGAACGCTCCACCGAGAGGGATGAACACTGGAAGAACACATGATCGGCGTCGCAAATAATTGCATCATCCGGATGATGGAGAGGACAGTGTGGAGAAGAAATCAAGGAGAAACGAAATCTGGAGGAAGGCAGCAAAGAATGGCCAAAGCGCATACGAACAATGGAAACAACTTCAGAACGACGAAGGGAGGGATGCAAAAGAAACCATGAATATGAAGGAAGAGTAGGCTGGACTGACAGGTAAAAGGAACAACTGTTGGAAAAAGAAGAACGTTGTATTTTTAACATATCGGAATACATGATACTGCCATAAAATATGTTGCTTAGTATTACTGACTTGTACAATATTATTCCCTTTTTGTAATTTACAGCCTTTTGATATTGTCGGATAATTTGTTAAATATAAGTAAAAATTTATTTATTTTATTTTTTATAAAAGTAAAATTATTATAAAATTTTAAATTACTATCTGTAATTATCCCTAGATATTTAAGTTGAGTAACATGTTTAATATCTAAACCATATTGATCCATATTTAAGGGACTGTTATTCAATTTGTTATTCATGATCATATAATTTGATTTTGAGATGTTAATTGACAGTCCAAATTCTGCTAGAAATGTTTCTATTTCCATTATAAACTCTTGCAATTTTATCTGCAAGTTGTGTTTGCGTTTTTACCGCAAATACCACCGCAATATCATCAACATAGGTTATTACTTTTACATTTTCCCGGAAATACTAAACTATACATTCTGGAAAAAACGATATTCCATAGATAAGGTCCTAAAACAGGGCCTTGTAGTATTCCTGTTACCACCGGATATTTATTTGTATAATTACCAATATATATTTAAATCTATTTCTAAAATAATTTATTATTATATTTATTAAATTGCCCGGCACTCTTAAATTATACAATAGTTTTACGAGGCTATTTAGGTTTAAACTGTCGAAAGCTTTTGTGATATCGAGCGCTAGGAGACAGCAAATATATACGATTTCTGCTTATATATTTTAATGTCTTGTAATATCGTATAAATAGCTCTAGTTCCGAGGATTTATTTTCTAACGATCAAAATCGATTTTGATTAAGTATATTATTGTGAGTACTGAAATTTTTAAGTCTATTTTAGATACATTTTTCGTAAACTTTACTGAAATTTGAAAGAAGCGATACGCTGTCTAAGAATTCGAATCATTTAGCGGCTTGTTGCTTTTTGGTATTATTACTGTTTTTGTTACTTTCCGTTGTTCTGGGAAATACTGATTTTGATGGAGTATATTATTAGCTAGCCTTAAACGTGAGAAAAAGTAATGAACAGTAAAAAAAAAAAAAAATAATAAAAAAAACAACCATTTCATATTCTCGGACTCGTTAAAATGTTTAAAAGTTTTCTACTTTCCCCGTGAAAACTGAATTTTAGTAATTTCAAACCGTCAGCTAAAAAGTGGAAGAGATACCAGTTCCAAGCTGGGAAAACAGAAGTGAACGAAAGGCGAGTTTGCGTTTCAGTTTTGTTCGTGATATTGATGCAAACGAATTTGGCTTACTCGATACTTTTATACCGTTGAAAATAGCCGCTGCAGGGTCAAAACGGAACTTGAAATTTAATTACTGTGACCCAGAAGAAACCGGAAGGTTATTTAATCGACCTAGAGCGGAATTCGAAGGTCACTTAATTGGATCCGAATGAAACTTTCGTATTGACGCTTAGCCAGCCGTGGGACGGCATTATCTAGATAGCTGCGTATCTAGCAGGTTTGTAAACGCCCCTTCGGAAAGAGCTGATGCTAGTAGAAAATAACGCGCTCCGATAAATCATACTGATATAACGTAAATAGAACGGGGAAAAACTTTTAGGCAAACGTTCGGCTTCGTCCATTTTATTATGGTATACCGTCATCACCGAAAAAAATCAATTCCGGATTAGGCGAAACCGGTTCGAAACGAAACTGTCAGTGCTGATTCTGTTACAACTGGTGTCTCGTGAATAGCGAAAGTGGTACATTACAATAGAGGATCTCCGTTTTCATCGTTCGTAAGCTGCCTATTATTTTCTCCACCTGTATGTAAATATCTGCATTAATTCGCATCAGTCAGACTCCATTTATTTCTTTTCTCCTCTTTATCGACCTTCTCCGCCTTCATTCGAAAACTATACATGATTTTCGTTGCTCATTTTTATCGCGATAACAAGTAGAAATTAAGTTTTGCAGTTCATAATGTAAGTATTATTTTTTATAAAACTGGAAATCCTTATATCGGCCGGATGATTCTATTAATCAAACCAGTTCACATTCCCAAGCTTTGCTGGAAAATATGACAGATACAAAAGTTAGTTGTGAGAATCTTTACAATGCGATTACAGTTTTTTTCATTTTGAAATTATTATCAAATTCATTTTTATTTGTCAGGAGAAGAATTCGATACGTAAAAGCAAAAATACAAAGAAACCATTAACAATTATATGTCTAAATCTATATATACACATTTCTCTCTCTCTCTCTCTCTTCATATATATGTATATATTTACAGAAGTCTGAGATAGAAGGTTTCATGCTAGCAATACAAGATCAAATAATTGCCACAAAAAACTATCAAAGTTATATCATGAAAAAAGATGTAAACGATACCTGCAGGGTGTGTGGTGAATAAAGAAACAATAGAGCATGTACGAGGGTGGTTCAAATATAAACCGGAATTTCGTCATAAAATTTTTTATTTTATACTTACAGTGCTCATATTTTTTACAATTTTTCGAGATAACCCCCCTCGCACGCTACCCACTTTTTCCACCTCTCCGGCAATTTTTTTATTCCTTTTTCGTAAAAATCTCGCGGCTTGTCACATAGCCATTTGCGCACGAACGATTCCACCTCATCGTTGCTGTCGAAACGCTGTCCACCAAGTGCTTCTTTCAACGGGCCAAACAAATAATAATCACAAGGCGACAAATCTGGACTGTAAGGAGGATGTTCAAGTGTTTCCCAGCCCAATTCGGCCAATGTCTCCATCGTGAGCCGAGCGGTATGTGGCCTGGCGTTCTCTTGAAGCAGTATCGCACTATGGATCGGAATTTCGCGCCTTTTTGTTCGATAGGCCGGTTTGACTGTGTTTTTTAGGAGGTTACTGTAATACTGCGCCGTCACAGTACGTTGTTCAGTTAGGAAATCGACTGCGATCACTCCCTTCATGTCCCAAAACACAGTACACAACACCTTCCCAGCTGACTGTGTAACCTTCGCTTTGACTGGCGCTCCCTCTTTTTTCTTCTGCCACTCCATAGACGAGCGTTTACTCTCCGGCGTATAGTAGTGTACCCAAGTTTCGTCCGTGGTGAATATTCGCCGCAATAAATTCTCTCCTTCCTCTTCATACCGCTGCAGGAGACGCGTACAAACTTCCCAACGAGTGAATTTCTGTTCAAAATTCAGAAGTCTTGGCACCCATCTGGCTGCAATTTTGCGACAACCTAGCCGATCATGAGTTATTGTCTCAATACTACCTATGCTGATGCCCAATTCGTCGGTCATATCGCGTACACGGACGCGTCGGTCAGCCAAAATGAGTTGTTCGATGGCTTTGACGTGTTCATCTGTAATGCTGGTTTTTGGGCGCCGCGCATGTGGTATGTTTGACACCACTTCACGTCCTTTTCGAAACGCGGAACACCACTCGTACACTTGAGTTTTGGAGAGACACTCATCCCCGAACTGTTCGCGTAATTTTCAGTAAATTTCCACGGATTTTACGTCGTCTTTGACTAAAAAACGAATAATGATGCGTTGCGCAACAGACACTGGTACTTCTTTTTCACTCATGGCTCTAACTACACTAAAAAGTGAGGTTACGCGGTTCTAATTGCTCTACACGCTTCGTAACAAACCGGTCTAACTGCCAGTGCAACCACTTTTTCCACAATAAATTTTTCGCGCATTTATTTTAAAATTCCGGTTTATATTTGAACCACCCTAGTAACTAATAGCTGTAGCATGATGGCACCTAGAGAATATATGAACCGACATAGCAGTTTCGTTAAGATATTACACAAGAGATTATTAAAGAAATATGCTATAACGATAACAGAACCATATTATAACTATGTGCCAAAAAGAAAGTAATAGATAATAATTGTGCTGTTTGCTCGCTCAATAGAAGATTCGTTGGTACTTCTTTTGCTCCACTCCGCTCTTAAGAAGATAAAAACCCCTCCGATTTTCTATCGCTGTCCAAATGGTTCCATTTCAGATTTCGATGCTTTTTTTTTTTTTCTTTCTCTTCTAACAATTATTCATATTTGTTCAATTCGTTTTTTTTTTTTTTTAATATCATTTCTGGTTCATTCGAGTTCACTCTCATTATCCTCCACTATTCGCCTCCGTTCTAATCGTATTCTGTTATCATTTTCTTAGTTCGGCCTTTCCATTTTACGCTCCCAATCGAATAATACCGTTGTTTGCAATGCTATTGAGTGCTCTTACCTTTCCGTGGAATTTTCTGTTCATGCTGAAACATATACAATCATTATACTGCACCCCTTTTCCGTTTTTCCAACTATTCCTGCTGCCGGGTTTTCCTTTTCACATTGACGTCTGGTCTAAATTTTTTTACTTCCTTTCGCTCTAAAAAGAAAATAATAATAATGAAAAATAAATTTAAATGAATCGTGAAAACACATCAGCTAAAAGAGCTACACGTATGGAAATTATAGCGAGAGAGAAAATACTGCTTTGTGATGACGTAGCACCGCGACCTCCGGAATAAAAATTTTCAATAGCCACATAAAACTTTCAGATTATTCAAATTTTACTGCTTGGTTCGTATTATCACGTACGCGCGATGATTAGTTTGTTAGCGGATAAATGGATTAAATGTTTATTTAATGCGGAGGGCATTTGATCGTTTTTTAAAAAGTTCCGGGTATACTTCGCGTTGAACGGATTCGAGAAATATTTCCGACAGAAACAGGTAAAAGACCACATTTTTAAGGGTAATATTAGATAATTTTAATTATCGAAATTCAATTTAAGATATTAAACACGTTTATACGTGTACACGTAAGTTTTTAGCGTGCAGTTGGAAATATATATATATATATATATATATATATATATATATATATATATATATATATATATACGAGAAAAACTACCATATTCTACGTGCTGTTGAATATTCTTTTTCAGTCGCTCAATCAGAAAAAAAAAAAAAAAGGGGCCAAAATAAACAAACGGTATCTAGTTTTAAGTCATATACTTTTTTTGTTTTTTTATATTATTACAAATTTTCTTATAATAATGATCGGTATTAAATAGCATAAATTATCGCTAAGATCATAAACAGTGGCGTTGTGGCTAGGAGCCTAAAGAGTTACATACAATGGGTATAAGTTTTCCGGTAATTCTAATTGTAAGTGGCTCTTCGAAAAGTAGGTTGTTGGAGTGTAGGCGTTTTAGCCGTCGTTGAATTGCGTTACTGATTAATAAGACAGCGAGAGGATTGATGTGTCCCGTCAGGCAATGTCGGCCAGCATGGAAGTTTATTTCCTCAATCAATGTATAGGTGTATTCGTAGATCCCTTTGTAGGATGCTGTTGCGTACAGACCACGGTGCATGATTGGACATCGTCGAAGAGATTTGTTGCGAAACGCTTGAATCTTCTTAAGGTTAGAGTTGGCTGCTGTGCCCGATAGCTGGATATCACATCTTTAGGAAGGCGCAACGACACTTGTTTGTAGATTAAAGTACGATAAACGATTCGGAACCGTCATCGGGGTTTTTAATCTTACATTTCAACGAGAAAGCAGAAGGCAGTCCACGTTACATATACACTTCGCCCTGTAAGTCAACGTGGACTGCTTTCTGATTTCTCGTTGAAATGTGAAATTAAAACCCCCGATGACGGTTCCGAATCACTTATCATTAATATTAATGGCATCCAAATACCACAGTCTAGATCAGCAAAGTATCTTGGATTGAATCTCGATTCGCGACTCACGTGGAAGACACATGTCGAGCACAAAAAGTTACAACTAAAGCGCAAGCTTAGTCAGATGTACTGGCTAATTGGCAGAAAATCGCCACTTAGTCTATGTAATAAACGTCTTCTATATCAAGCGATCCCGCGTCCAATTTGTACATATGGAGGAGTCCAGTTATGGGAATGTACTTCTTGATCGAACATCATCCAACGCCGACAGAATGTTACTCTTCACGCATTAACGAACGCTTCTTTTGTTTCAGCGTAACGAGGATATTCGTCGTGATCTCGATGTGAAGCTGGATGACGATGTTATTCATGATTTTGCCATCCAACACGAAAAGCGGCTGCATGGTCACACATAAATATAGAGGCCATTGAACTACTTAACACCAATAATGATATTAGGCGCCTCAAGCGCACATATCTTCTAGACTTCGTTATGTAATTGTTTGTATATCACCTAATTAATAGTAAATTTTTGTTAAATATTAGCGAGAACTAGTCATTGGACTAGTTTCACAACGCGTTATGTATTATTAGTTTCTAAGTATTGATTATATAACTAGTAACTTAAGATTTCAATAGCTTAGGTCACTCCCTTAAGGGGTGGTCTATTAAAAAAAATAAAAATAAAATAAAAATATTTCAACGAGACTCCATTTAGTTAGAACATAACTGTAAGCATTACACAGTAGAAACTAAATCGAAAAAAAAAAAGGTATCACGACACAAACGGAAGTAAAGAGAGAGTTTGAAAAAAAAACAATAATAAAAGTTTTACAATACATATATATATATATATATTTATCATTATGAGCGAGAATATTTTAACTCAATCAGGACTTGGCTGGCTAATGATACTACATCTTTTATACTTACATTTCTCTGCATACTGTGATTGCTGGAAAACGCGATTGTAGTTCTGCGTAATAGTCTAAACAAAAATATGCTCGTTGTAAGTACAGTCTTCAAAGAATTTTTAGCTAATGATCTTTAACGATATCACTAATAAAGAACGTTCTGCATTATAACGGTGGATTTAAAATAGTAATAATAGTGCCGCAGCAACAGCAACTCTTTGAAGAGTTTAATAAAATTTAATCTTGCCGTACCGGTCTCCGTTATAATTCATTTTCAACAGAAATTTAAAAAGTTTAGCCCTATCGACCGGCTCCATCAACGGATGTTTTTTTCAACATAGATGCTAATGTGCTACTTAAGATTTGTCGGATTATTTTAGGTTAACGACAAGAAACAGGCAACTGTAAGATAGTTTGTGTGCACATTCGCGCACACGTTGATTAATTTAGCTTGACCGCTCGGCAATTTCGTACGAAGGCGAGTTATAGAGCTTTCGCGACTTTTTTGTCGAGTTTCATCAGGCTTTTCAAAAGAAACCGGTGGCTGCGAGTAGAATGCGAAAAAAGAAACAGGCGGAACTTCAATTGCGCAATCTTTTTTTCGGAATGCTAATGAGAAATAACGGAAGATAGCGCGGAAAGCGATAGTTTTTGTTTCTTTGGACAAAAGATTGGTCAATTGGCCGGATTTTGAGCATGTCTGGTGGCCACGCCGCGAGTGAAATTGGCGATAACAAACGAAACCTTCTTTCTACGTTGCCGGATAGAATTACGGTGCCGAGCAATTGTTTTATTCCGGTCTTTCCTGTTTTTGACCATTTTCTTCTTCCAGCGGACTCCGGATTTTGAACAATATCGGTATTGTCGGTTCTATCGAAAAGTTCGCGTTGACCTGCTAACGAACACGGCATGCTCAATCAAAGTACTTTCACTCTCCGGCAAATGTAAAACAACGCAAGCCAGTCCGCATGAATGGCTTGTTCTCACTTTCACGAGCTCATTATTATTTCTTTTGTTCCATGTCGTTTCCGAAACAACGATCGAAATATTACCACGTCGTTTTGGCCGTGTGTCTCTGTGACGACGTTAATTATATCGCGTTTTAATGTGGCCAAACGCGAAAACGTTAATGGTACTTTAAACGGATTCAGGGCCGTCAATTCTGTCGGGAGCAGAGACATCAATTGCATTTCTAAAAGATTTTTTCTTTTTCTTTTGCTAAAGTCGAACGTTCACCCGAGTTCACGGGGATAATTTTATCACCGCATATTACGAAAACTGTTGATTCTGTTCTTTTAGCTTATTATTATTATTATTATCCGTAAATTTACAGTCTGATTCCTGCCACTGTTCATCCTACATCTAGGTTATTTCCTATTTTCCGCTACGCTCGTAGTTGCTTATTAATTTCCAGCAGAATTCCGATTTTGTCTCTTATTCATTTTTCTATACAGATTTTCCTGCGACAAATCCCCACACTTTAACCTTAATTGCTTTAAAGCGTTTTTTTTTTACTTAAATAAGTTGTGGGTCTCACAGGGCAAATATGCCCGTTGTGTGAGTGCCCGACACTCTATTAACGTTTATTCAAAAAATATATAAAATACAAATATTATAAATTATCTTAACATATTCTATAATCATAATATTAGTACTCTAGCGTTAAGATTAAGTATACATATACGCATGCAACTACGTAACACGCCCCGTAATACGTATCTGTTCATTATCACATGCCGACAGTTCAATATTTAAAAAGGGAAAACATAATCTTCCTTGCGACTTAATGTCCGGGAAAGACACACTAGGAAGTCAAGAACAAAAACGTATAAAGAAAGGAGCATTAAAAGGTAGAGAGATTCAGGACGTAGCTTGTTGTTCAACTCACCTGTTCATAGATTTACGTGCTTCTGAATTCATTCTATCCTATAATTGTTCTATTATTTTTACCGATGTAGGCTTATATAGTTGGTGTTTTCTTTGCTTTTTCTTTTCGCAAATACTCTCCGTTCAACTTCCTTCCTTCCGTCGCTAAATTTTCTTCGTGCATTTTTTTTTCTTTCTTCCTCTTCCTTTCTTTCTGATTACTCTGATTCCGAAAATGTCTTCACCCTTAACATTACCTTATTTTGACTTTCGAATTTGATACTCAGTAAGAACTGTCGATTCTGGGGAAAATTTAAGAGCACCGCGGCAGAGACGAAAAAAGAAATTCTAGGTATAATTTTCGAGTTTGAAAAGAAGCGATTTAGGAATATTATAATTAGGCGTAGAAGAGCGATGTTATCGAATTTAGAGCGGATTTGTATAGGGAAATAAGAATGAGAGAACCCTACTTTATGAGAGAAAAGGCTTTCCTCAGTCTTTTGAGAGCAGATATGTTCGGAGTAGGACAAACGATTGTTAAACATACTAGAGATTGTTGGAGTAGTCTTTTGCGAGGAATTGATACGAAGGTACGTGAACTATCACTGTATTTTATACGGGCGGGGAGAAAAAATGATACAAGATTTTGACGGGATAATAGAAAGTTGTAAAAAATGGGGAATAACTAAAGACAAACTGATTTACTCAAACACGCCTTGCACTGTTGGAAAAAAGTAGTACGTGATGATCGGCAATAAAAACGGAGATAATCATTGGGAGTTCGTAGAAGGAGAAGCAGCGGAAGTGGTATAAATACTGGAAAAAGTAGGATTAAGGCGCGCGAACCTTAAGGAAGAGCGTGACAGACAGCTCTTACAGTCCCCGGAGCGGACGAGAAATGGATAATAAAATCTAATAATGGCGGTTGCCATCGTTCTATCTCGAAGAGTCCTAGATGCACATTATGGAAGGCTCTGGGGAAACATTAATGAAAGCAGCTAATAGTTTATATTAATGGAAGATTTTTATAATATAAACGAGAGAAAAAAAAAAAAAAACAAAAACAGCTCGCACAATCAAAGGGACTTAAACCTGGACGGAAGCCGAACTCATATCAGGAAAAAGTATGTGACAGTGCTCAAGTTATGAAACAGGGTGCTTGTTAAACGTACGTTCAAATATAATTTTCTGAGACACGATGCTAAAGAGATAGGACGTAGGGGTTCTTTTTTTTTTGTGATGCTTGGTACTTTATGCGAAGAATTTACGGAGATACACGTATGCACATATTTGTTTATATTTTTTATCGTCAATTATGTTCACACATTTTAAATTATGAACGAGCTTGTGAATGCTGTCAACAATAGATGGTTTTACAAGGTTCGTTTGATTTTCAAATTTTAACGTTAAATTTTCACCTGGATGATGACGGAAATGCCCGACGATCAATTCGGGTTTAGAAAAGGGAAAGATACCCGAGAAGCTATATAATGGCATTACTCTCGATTATTGAAACAAAAAAAAAACAACTCAAAAGTGTATGCATAGCATTCGTAGATATTAATCGAACGTTTGATAATGTGGAATACATACGCTGTTCAGAGTTTTAAATTATCCGGCACATAGATTATAGAGATAGACAATTACTTTTTCAATTATACAATAATCAGCAAGTAATAATAAACGATGATGAACGTTAGAAAATAGAGTTATTAGACAAGGATGTTGCCTGTCGCCGATTCTTTTCAATATATAAATAGGAGAGGCAATGGAAATATTTGCAGGAAATAGAAAAACAGGCATCAACGTGTCAACGGTCTATAGCTCTCTCTCTCTATACGATGCGCAGATGGCATAAATAGCAGAAAATGAAATAGATTTACAACAATCGATTAATGATTTTTGAATGAACTATTAACTGAAAATGAATGTAAATATAAAAGTCACGCTCAAGACACAGAAACCGATGGATAGGAATGTGGATATTTCTTTAAATGGGGACAAAGGGTATATTACACAAGTACATTTTGCTACTTAGGATAGAGAGCAGAAGGAGCGAAGAAGAGGTTAGAAAAAGAATAAAAGTAAAGTGAGTTCCATACCCTTGACAGGGCGTCGGGATTGAAGTTAAGGTTCACAATGTACTAAGCCCAACGGCACTAATGGGAGTAGGGGGGCCAGTTCCTTATAGCCCTGGCTAAAAACGCGTTTAATAATAAGAGGACCTTGCTTACTTCCGAAAATATTTATTTAGCTATTCGTCAAAACTTACTTTTGGAGCCACGGTTGCGAATCTTGGACTATGCTGAATAGAGATTTGTCGATCCAAAAAAATGCTGAGAATTCCATGGACGGAAAAAATAACAAATAAAGAAGTATTCCAAAGAATGGAGGAAAACCCGCTAATAATGACAATAACAAAAAATCGAAAGAATAATCGGGTTGGCCACACCGCATTTGGATGATAAACTTAATTGAAGGAAGATTGCGAGGTAATCAACCAAAAGGAAAACCTAGAATCAAGTTTATGGAGGACATACTGAAGAAGCTGAAGTGGAGAAATTAGCCCGCCCCAGAAAGTCACTGGGCAGCCATGTTGCCCACCAACCGAATCGTTAAGGAGATAAAGATGATGATGATGATAATAATCTGATGAAGACGAAATAAAGTCGCTCGTGGTTAAAACCGCATGCTTGTTAGTAAAGCTGTCATGTATCGCTTCGATGATTCGATATGCGCTTTCCGGCTAAATATTGTAAAACGTCATAGAAATTGCACATGTATGTCATCAGGTTTTTGGGTAACAATAATAAAAAAAGTGAGCTGGTTATTTTTAAATATGTGGTGGTCACTACACCTTTCTGAAGTGGATAAAATTTGATTACGAGATTATCATCAGATTGCCATGCGCGGTTAGAATATCGCGATAGATCGTGATAACAACTCTGTGCCAAAAATATTTACGCTGTCTGACCAAGTGTTGCAATTTATTCGAGTAAGCAGACTATACGGCAGCACAACTGCCGCGATTGAAATAATCACATTGTGTAAGATGCTTTTTTCCTTCGTAATTTCCAGTATGCTTATGTTGTTTTTGCACTTTAATTACTTCGATTTTCAGGGCTTTTCTTCGATTTTTCATGAATTTTTAAGAATACAATAACGCCTACTCGGTAATAATGAAAACGGTTGACTTTTTATCGCAATATTAAATAACTCAATTCGAACAAACACCGTTGTTGTCGGTGAAAGTAAAATTAAACTTATAACGGTAACTTTTATATTCATTATTTTACCTTTTTCTTTTCGTTTTTTTTTATATACACATATGTATGGGTAACAAACTGGATCGATTTAAAATGAAGTCAGCGACAGATCGAATGAGAACAGTTCGAAGCATCGATGTGAAACCAGTTCAGCTCTGAAACATTACCACCCGGTTTGTCCATTATCACACACTACCGCAATGAAGCAGTTTAAGAGATAACGCGGGAAATGTCTCGTTATTTTTCACGTCCCTCGACGATGTCGTCAATTAACACTTTTTATTGCTATTTCGGTGAAAATATAAAAATATTGAAAGTTTTATAACTATTCAAGAATCTGATAATAATCCAGAGTTGCAATGATTCACATAATGTTCCAACTTCATATTGTGTGTCCTTTATTCTCTCTCTACAGTCAACGTTGATCATGCCAATTGTAGAAAAATTCCTATCTTCTATACTTCATCATATTAAGATCTAATCCTTTCAGTATTTCCCATTTTGGCATTCCTATTTTATCGTGTCTAGTTACTTCTGATGAACTCCTCTCTAAACGAAGATCACGCTCCGATGTTGCAGTTACAGCTACAAACATGCACAGCTCACAATTAATATTGTGGGCCCGCTGTCGCATTTGCGGCCCTAACGTTAGATAGAGAACTCCTTGTCAGCCGGCACCGCAGGCGCTGCTGTTGTTGCAGTGTGGCCATAGTGTTTGGTGTAAATTTTATTCATTTCCTTTTTTAACTGGATGGTTGGTAGGCCCGTCTTCGCAGTCGATAATTATTATTCAATTTTCATAATTAAGAATTACAAACATTATTTTATAGCAGTGCAGAAAGTCATTGAACTTTCGGATAACTCTTCACGGCACGTTAAGTTATATAGGTTTGGTGCTTGATAGCTCTAACTGCTTTTTAAACATTCCGTGTTTCTTCTTCCTTAATTATTGGCAGTCTGATTCCTCTGTCCGTTGGTACTTTGGACTCTGTAAATGCAGATGTGGCCATGGTATGGGACAGCTAACTCCTTTTGCTCTTATCCTTTTCAGCGTCGTTCCTTCTCCTTTCAGGATGCATACGTTTGGCATTTATCGACGTTGATTGTCATTGTTTCTTCACCCTGGTATAGCGTTCTTTGTCAGATTCCATTTCTTGTAACTCCTAATTGCTTCTATTTACACGTGTTGGTGGGTACTTGTCCATTATTAACAAGCCCAGGGAAAAACCCAAACAAGAAAAAAAAAAAAAACACGTTACAGAGCTCTTTTATTGCGGCAAATTTATTTCTGGCTTTGTGTTTGATTACCGCACGGCTTCTAACCTGTCGCATCGCGGTCTTTTAGAGACTGGGTTTGCTACATTTTTATATATTTCATAAAGTAATAAATTCGCAATATTATGTCGAACATAAATAATAAAACGTGTTATAAAATTATATAAAAACACACAAATCATAACTTTAAAGAATTGAGCACCCTCCTTAGTAGTACCAAAACCCCGACAATATCTCCTAATATGAGGTTTGAGAATGACCCAGTGCCCGAACTTTTTTCGGTTATGGGTCGTTTCCAAATTTTTTCAATCCCAAGAACTCTGGCAGACTTCGCAGCAACCGCACCACCTTGTTGTCAGCCAATCACAAACATCAACATATCGCTGACAAAATTTAACAAAGCAAACATAGCACAAATAGCAACAAATATCATAGCGAGCTACACAGACCATGCATGCCTCTACACAGATGGAGCGAAGGCAATAGGTTATCAGTCACCGGCGGCATGCTCCTTCGAAGTCTCAGGAGCAGCAGAGTCAGTTAGACTGCACGATTGCTGTACAGCACTGGACGCTGAAATATACACGATGGTCTTTTGCATCCAACACTATACCGATAGCAACCCCCAGTCCCAAAAGGCCCTACTCATAACTGACTTTCTAAACTCCCTTCGACTCATCTCGGAGATTAAATCCAACAACCCTTTGGTAAGGAAGGTCCATTACCTATTATACAGGTTATCACATTTAAACTCTGAAATGTCTTTCCTATGGGTGCCGGCCCATGTTGGGATTCCAGGCAATGAGCGTGTCAATCGAGCAGCTCAGGCGACATTGTTCTCTCTAATGCCACACAACCCCCCTCTTCCCCTTACATTTGCTCATTTATTTATGCAACAAACTGGAGAAGAATGGCAACAGGAATGGAGATCTTCAAGTACGTTTCTCCGAAGCATAAAAACAACCACGGAGCCTTGGTGGCCCACAGACGGAGTTTCCCGCAGAGATTTTTCTGTCCTGAATCGTCTCCGAATAGGACATATAACCCTCTCGCACAGCTACATATTCACGAGCCAGGTACCCCCAAATGTCTGCCACTTTTGTAGTCAACCGAGCGCCCCACCGATGATAACCTACTTCTCGAATGTCCCACTTTTGCAGTACCACGATCCATTCACTTCACCACTTCCTCTAATTCTAAGATACTGTCAAATGCTCCGCCCGCAGTCGCAGCTGTATTAGCTTCCATGCGGAGCAGCGATCTGTACTATCGCGTTTAATCCCCTTAAGTAGGCTCCATGTGCTGTAATAGCCCCAGTAGTTAAACACGGCACATGGAAACCCTCATATACACCCTTATAAAAAAAAAAAAAAATTAAAAATATTGAAAACATCGACTAGTTTTGATATTAAAAATATTGAAAACATCGACTAGTTTCGATATTAAAAATATTAAAAACATCGAATAGTTTTGATGACCAAACCAACCGATGTTTTTATTACTTTGTGAAATATATATCTATAGAGTACCGAAGGTATTGCGTTTAATTTTACATCAATATCATATCGGTGGCGGATCCTGAAGGATATTTTTTTGCAAGTGGGCGGGGGGGGGGATATAATTACGTAAAATCTTCTACGGTAGGCAGTAGATTTGAGAAATACCCATTTTTTCATAAAGAAAATTAAATAGCGACCACCTCTTTAGAAATTTAAAAATGTTTTGAAAATACATAATTATTAAAATTTTTAATTTAACTTTTGTTTTACTTTTAGGAGTGAAAAATAAAACGAAATTACAAAATTCTAGTTAAAATAATGGTAGTTTAGAAATAGTAAAAAAGATAGTATTTCTTACTAGACACTTGACTTTTTTTTTTTTATTTTTGTTAGTAATCCGATTCGAATTCTTTGTTCGTGCGCGAGTTTTACGGCTAACTTTTTATAACAGATTAAAATTTCAGAGCTCTAATAGATGGTTTCAGAAAAAATCTGCGTGCATAACTAACCACTGTGACCATAAATTAAATTCTTTTTTAAGCCTAACTAGTTTTTGATTTTTTAAAATGGTTTTTACCAATGATTATCAGATTTACGGGCAAGAGACAGATTCGTTTCAATCTGTGCAAAAAAAAAAAAACAAAAATGAATCGACAGCGATTCAATTGTCTTTCTAAAGTTTTTCAATTTTTGATTCAACACTCGTGAAGAATGTTTAAGAGTACGTGAATTGTTTAGAAATCTGTGATCTCTGCGATATGTGATAGTGAATGTAATGCGTATTATTTTTTCTAAAATTTCAAGTTAATACTCATTGCCGTAATGATACGTAAACTTAAAAACAATTTTTTTTTCAAAAACGTAATTAATTAATAAAGGTCTAACATTATAATAACGATTTATTATATTTTCTGTGCCATCAAAAACATCGAATGCGACTGATGGTTTTACAAAAGTGGTGCAATCATCAATAACGGGTTAACAGTATTAGTATAATATTAATAAACGTACTTTTTGTCGGCAAGATGGCCTCAGAAATGAATATAGACCCCCGGAACTATCGACAAAAATGCGAGCGCAATAAAATATAATGTCTTTTTATCCAGTGATAAGTTTCTGCAGACACCAAGTAACCTCGATGGTATTAATTCAAACGTTTCTTCTTTGAACGAACAATTAAAAAAAAAGTATATATAATATATATTACGGATAATAATAATTAAGACATCGCGTTAATGCTGATTAGTTACAGAATGTAACGATTTACAGTGAATTTTTTGAATCTTCGACGAGAATGTGGAAGTGGTCCGAGATTACTTGAATATAATGCAATCATTAAATAAAATCCTTCTCCCGAATAAGAATATAAGAAATAGATATTTATCATAGGCATTTTATAATATCGGTCGCATAATCTAAACCCGATGTAAGAAACAGATTATTTTTCGAAATAATTAAAAATCTACTAATGTGTGATTACTCTTGCCGATAATCCGATGACACAGTAATACTTAACAGGACAAAGATGGTTGCTTCAGGAATCTAATTATTCCTGGCGAGTCCGCACGTGGCCAACTGTAAAAATTAATTTCTCCGTCTAAATTAGTTAATTTAAAAACTGTAGTCAATTCATTTTGGAACGAAGTTCTTTTACGCGGCTTGTCGGTAGGAGTAAACTGGCAAAAAAGGCGAGGTCACGAAAATCGCGTTATGCGTCGTCCAAACTACCTTCACACTCTTTCTCGTTCAATCTGTCCCTTTCTATTATATATTTGGGTGTGTGTGTGTTTGTGCGTGCGTGCGAGTATCGAGATTCGAGCAGCAAGCATTGTGCGCACTCAGCTGTATAAGCTCAATTCTAAACACGTGTAAATTTTATTGAATTTGAAAATTGGCGCAGTTTTTTTGTGCGACGTTACCACACTCCAACGGGTCTGACGATTTATTTATTGTTTTTATTTTAATTCATACGGGATTTATATATTATGTGTCATTTTTTTTTTTTCGTATACTTTATGAATGACTTTATACTTGTATATCTACCAAAAAGTGAAAGGAACTTCGTTCCTATCGAGTGTCCCCTCTAGACGCCACTTCTCTTCTTTTTTTTTCTATTTAGCTCAGTTCTCGTTCTTCGGCCGGTGTATGCAGAGCTCTGGTGAATTAATTTACGCTTACTATAGTTTAATATTAGCGGATTTTTAAATATACGGTATTGTCGGTAACGTATAGTATTTGTTTAAAAATTTTTTAACTAGTTCGTTTCCCTGTTATGGCTTTCATACATGTCCGAACCCTCCAGTGCACATTCAAAACAAATGTTACTACGAATAAATTCCGATTCTAGCCAAATAAAATGGCCTCCTCCGGTAATGTCTGGGTTATCGTTTTGCGTAATTTTGTTTCAGTTACCTTAAACCACAATAGCTCTTCCTTGTTCATGATGGAATAGCATTTTCCGGTTTAATTTCACTGATGCTCTCACGTATTCCGATGTTTAACTCTAGTTTTTCTTTTAAATGAGGAATAAATTCCTCCTGGTTTAATTTAATATCTCTATATATTTGTTTTTGTTCTGTACAAGTACTGTGTCATTCCTCTATATGTGAAGAAATCGATTTAAATATCACTATGTTACGCTGTTTAAATAATCCAGTGATTAATTTCCTAATTTTTATTTTAACATTATAAACTTTTTTCAAATTTATGCAATTACTTTTTGGTTATAGTAAATTGACCTGTGAGTCTGATAGAAGTAAAATCTTTTTATTTTGTCTACTTTTCAAGAGATCATACACACACGTTTTTAGTACTTTCTTTTCTGAATCGTCTGCAGTTCCTTAATTTTACTTTGATCGCAGATTTGTAGATGTAGTCTATATGTTATGCTTTATGATGCTTTAGATCAGTGACTTAGGGTGCGCTCCCCACCTGGATACCGAAATTGTACAAAAACAAATTAAATTCCTTTTCATATTTTCCCAAAATTTTACTTCAAGATAACGCTTATTTTTGTATCAAATAGCATGCCTAACTATATTTTTAAGTGATGTAAGAAACGGAATAGATTTATTTTTAATTTGTACGCGCGAGGATATTAGATTCCGTCTTGCTGTAAGTACTAAACCGGAAGGTTATTAATTTCTAAAGGCAGTTTATTTATTATTAATTCTTCAGCGGTTTTTTTTTTGTCATCTAACGATAACTGTATTTAGCGCTTTCGAATACATATCAAATCATCAGCTTATCGCACCTGTTCACTTTTCGCGTATTTCTCAATTCTTGAGTATATTCAGTGAATAGCAGACGGCTTAGTATCCTGTGGTGGACTCTACCCCAATCCATAACTTTTTTTTCTTATATCGGTAGCTGTTATTTTTCCACCATCATAATCATTATAGATCCAACGTTTCATATCTGTTTTTTTTTTTTTTTTTTTAATTTACAAAAAAAAAGTACTGTAAATTTATAAGGAAAAAACAGTCAAAGTCTCTTTAGTAGTTCCTTCACATCCTTTTGAAATCCGAATTAAATAGCCGGAAATTTGTTATTTTTTACGAACCCCACCTTGCTAACTTTTTCTTTCTCTAATACTTTTTCTAAAGTTTTCCCTATACATGATAGAAAATAAGAACCATACAAATCTAGATTCTTCCTCGGTTTAAATATTTCTATTAAACCAGCGTAAATCATTTGAAAGTGATGCGCATTTAAAAACCAATTTTCATGATCGTCAAAGAAGGTTATTTCGCGCTTCAATCAAATCATATCAGAAATTACAAATAAGAACCATGAAAGTTTGGTTATTACACCGGTAACAACATCGATACGAAATAAATTATTAAATAGCACTATTGAAAACCATTTAAGAAATGAACTTAAAAATTCTTTTCTAAGAAAGCTCCGAATTAGTTTGCAATAAAATTTAACATTATTTAAAGAGGGCGTTATTTTGTCTAGTATTTTTCATCAACATATTTAATCAAATAAAACCCGGTGGGATGCTACCTAACTGGATTTATAATTTAATACGTGTATGCTACTGATGTTATGTTACTTTGAACGAATGAACGATCGGTTACGGGTTTTATTTCTTCTAATAGTAAACAGAAGATACGGTAACGCGCCTCGAACCTAGGTGTTTTTGCTCGCATTCTAATTTAGTAATTAAAAAGAATTTCACATTAATAAACTAAAATTAAATTAACAACTCAGGAAAAACCAGCAACAAATCGCGTGAGAAAGATAACAGAGTTTCTCACATGTGAAAGATGGTTACACATACTTACGAGCAGCAAGGCGACAGTGAAACTAATAATAATGTACTTATGTAGTAAAGTAAAAGGAAGTAAAAGTTATTACGTAGAAAATTAATTACATTCTTAAAGTGCGACGATACAGTTAGCGAATAAAGAGATTGTATAATCATTTTGAAAGCAAAAGTGTCTTCCGAATATATTGTATACTTGTATTAAAAAAAAAAGGGTAAGAACAGGCCTGTCACATAAACGTCCCCGGCCCGGGGCAAAAATATGATTGGGGCCCTCTTAAAATTTAAAAAAAAAAAATTTTTTTACTAAAAAATATTACATATTTTTCAAAACCCATGAACCCCCAGTACTTTTGCATATAAATAAATAATACAATTAATCAAAAAAAATTAAAAAATAAAATACTCCCATCAATCCTGGTTTGGAGTTACTCCATGGCTGGACTGTTTTGTTTTCTGTGCTAGTTATTTCATTCGGTTAATTCAAAATCAAGCACATCTAAGTTTGTTACGATAGGTAGCGGTTATAACGATAATTGGAGAAAATTGTGCGGGAAATTATTCCAAGCCACGAAAGTAACTCCCAGCAGCACATTAATAATTATCTTTTGTGGAAAGATCGAAAGAATGATCTTGTAACTGCATTAGCTAAAAGCTCTTGAACAAAATATTAATCGGGAGGAAAAAGAAACATGTCGAAAAATTTTACGTAGCTCGATTTTTTTTAGTTCAGAATAATTTACCGTTTCGAGGTGAAAAATTTACTGTTGAAAATTGTGGTTTATTTTTATCAACGGTGAAATTTATAATAGTAAATATGATTTTGATTTAAAAGTTCACTTGGATTCTGCGTCAGAAAGTCGAGAAGCTCTTAAAAGTTAAAGTTCAAATCAAATCAAAGTATATTTACAAAATTGTACAAAATAGAATATACTCTTAAGCTGGAAAAAAAGTTACGTATTACATGCCTCGGAAAAGCCGAAATGAATTTTTAGAAGTTTGCGCTGATAAAGTTTTGGAAACAATTTTATCTGACATAAAAAAAGCTCATTTTATTTTAGCATAATTGTTGATGGATCACCTGATGATATATCGCACACTGAGCGAATTATTATAGTAATTAAATATGTTTTAGAAAATGGCAATAAATGGGAAACCCACGAAAGATTTTTATAATTAGTAGATTGTGAAAAGTAAACAGGAGAAGATATATTTAACGTGATTTTAAAAATTTTCAAAAAGAACATAAAATTAGTTTTCAAAATCTTAGAGGCCAAAGCTTAGATAATGCTTTTTAAACATGAGAGGAAAATACGAAGGAGTGACAACAAATCGAATTTTAAAAGAAAATCAATCTGCTATTTTTCATTCTTGTATGGCTTATTCATTAAATTTATGTGAAGTTCGTGCAATGGAAACGAGCACGAAAGTTAAATCTTATTCTGGAAACTTACAAAAACCATACAACATATTCTCATCCAGTCCTGTAAGATGAAAAATATTGAAAGAAACAGCCAAAGTATCTCTTCATTCAATATCGACTACAATATGGAATGCTAGAATCGAAGCTGTAGAGCCATATTACTACAAAAATTCTGTAGAATCTTTTTTTAAAATTAAAGAGTTAAATTTATCATCCGAAATACAAGCTGAAGTTTCTAAATTAATTTTCAATCGTTTGAATTTGTTTTATTAACTGAAGTTTGGCATAAAATTTGAAAAGCAATTGATGATCAAAACAAAATTATTCAAAATCCGAATAAAAGATTTATTTAACGAGATAAAAAATATTCGTGACTCTTGGAATAATATTTTTAATGAAGCAAAATTAAAGAATCGACATGAAAATTCCTGTAGAGTTTAAAAAAACATTTAGGATATGACGACAAAAGAAATTTCACGGCGAGCTATCATCTGATCATTTAAATTCACCTGAGCAGGAATTCCAGAGTAGAAATTTTTATGACTACAATTGATGATGATAGCCTTTTATCGAATGAGTTAGTTAGCAGTACAAATAGAAAACTATAGGCTAGTCTGGGATTGTAATGTTGTTTAGTGGTTTATTATAATTCTTTCTGCCAGTTTTCTTAGCTTACTTATATAATTGATCTATAATTTTCAGTAAGACTATATGATTCTTTTCCAACTTTGGTACTGGAACAACTGTGGACGAATAAAAAATGTTTTGTAAGCGGAATAGAACTAATGATAATGATAAGCACCCATTTCAGCTTACTAGCTGAAGAGGATTTTAATAAAATTTTTTTTTATTACTTCATAAATTTTAGATCACGGTGTAAGTAAATTTTGCGAAGTAGCTAATAAAGAGTCTCTGGACGGTTCATTCTGATATTATACAATTAAAATAGCAAGTTATTAATTTATTTTCGAAGTAGGCGGATGGCAATTCTGATTTTAGGGTTGATAAAAAATATTGCCCGGTACTTCCACTTTTCCAGCAAAAGCGTTAGTATAATTTTCAGTATGGGCCAATAGCTAACTATATTCGTAACAAAAACACATCTCAGTTAAGCACGTCTAGGTGTGTTTTTAGTAGGCACTGAAATTGAACAATTTGAATTATTTTTCTATTCAAATTCTACGTAAAACGTATAATGGGTACAGAAATTTTAAGAAAACTTAGTTTTTATTAATTTGGAGTACATAATTTTGTAAATAGGCTAAAGATTGAACGATAAACATTTGTTTCGTTAATTTGCATAGATTAAAATTTTGATTATTGGCCGTAAGAGAAAATTAAACGGATCATATATATTCCATTGGGACTCTTTAAAGGAACAGTAGATATGAGACCGCAAAAACGGCGAAACGAGGAAAAAGTAGACATTTGACGGAGAGAACAAAAAGGTCGGAACAAAAGGGTCAGAACTGGCAGTAAGTTCAAGCCTAAAGCATGTTCCATGCTAAAACGATCAGGACAAAACAGGGATGTTGTTATCAAGCGTATTTTCTTTTATGAAAGATTTCGCCATGATGACTAGCTCATAAGTGGGGATTTATAAAGTAGAGTAATCTTTGCGCATCAATTGCAGGAGAGGAAACCGTGGTTTGATTGTTGATTTTATACGTTTTTTCAAAAAGGCTAGCTGTGATTAGCCGAGACTTAGCCTTTAAACGTTCGCAAACACCTTCAATTGATAAAGTGATAGAGCTTCAAGAGGCAATGAAAAGAGTTAAGTTGACTTTATTTCTAAGTTCACCTAGTGAGTGACTGGGAAGTTACCGAAATGTAACCTATCATCCGACGTCTTATGTATGTGTAATTTCGTAACCGATTTCAAACATTTTGATGAAAATATGACAAAGACACGTGGTGGAAAATTTCAAATTCATTCGATTTCCTTTTACTTAATTATATTCGAAATAGAAAATTGTTATAACCATAAGGCCTTTGTTCAACGGGTAGCTGTTGCGGCAAATTTTCACTCAACCATAAACATTTTTTGCGACGAGTGCTGTGATGACTGCCAGTAAAAATGCTACCTTAATCAAACGGTGAAACATCCTTTTCTTTGGCCAAAGCTTCCCCATTTAGAAAAACGTCTAAGTACTTTTTTTTTTTTTTTTTTAAAAGTAGAAGCACAATTCAGTAAGACCATGTCGGTATGACAAACACATTCACTAAACGCGCATGTATGTCGCTTATGGCTGCACTTTTATTACTTGTACTTATGTCTATCGTGAAGAGAGGCTAATAAACATATATATTATGTATATATATATAGAAAGAGAGAGAGAGAAAGCGTGAGAGAATACGTAAAAGGAATATAGAGAAAGAAAGCAAGTAGCAGTGTAGGGGGGAGTAGAACTGAAGTGGGGGAGACTGTACGCTTGTATACGAAGATTCGCACGAAGGAGAATACGAAAATTTGCACAACGGAGAACTCGAGATTAGGCCTGCCTTAGTTAAGCCCCTGGTGCCGGCACTCAAGGGCGTCGCCAGCCGATGGGCCAGGGGGGGGGAGGCAAGATGAGTTGCTAGCCGCCAGGGGAGGGCAAGATGATAGAAAAAGGATATGAGTTATAGAAAAAATGAAATTTATAAGTTGTAAAGGCTTAATATTTTATTAAACAAGAATAAAATCTTAATTAAAACATAATTTTCATGGGTTTCTGACAAATTATTCATGATTACGCGCCTATGAACACTCATTATGGCCAGTTGATTAAAAAGTTTCAAGGCTCCAGGGGGGGGCAGCTGCCCCCCCTGCTCCCCGCTGGCGACGCTCATGCCGGCACTTGTATTAATATCACAATATGTTATTAATGAATATTATAATATATAAATATAATATTTATATAATAATGCATTGTCATCCAGTTCTGAGTTATGTTCAAAGTTTCAAGTCTATGGCTCACCGGGAAGTTATATTAAAATCGATTGTAAAATTCCACCGAAACAGACAGAAACGAAAGCGAGTTAATAAAAAACATGTTAAAAAATAATCATCGACACTGATGAAAAATGGTATTGTAAATTTCTACATTTTATTAAATACCTGCTTATATTTTTAATTTTTTCTCTCTTTTATATAATGAAAAGTCTATATTTCCTCTAAAGATTTACTCGCTTTATTCAGTTTTCCTTTCTTTTGGAAATATTACTAATGTAATAATTAAAACAAACTTTAAGTACATTCCGTAATAGCAAATCACAGTAGTTGGCAAGGGGTTAAGCTTCGAATGTAAATACTGATTTACTGTATATACGTTAATTGAGTCGATTTCTTTCCCGTAAGTGTTTAAATCAAAATACGTTCTTTCTATTTAATCGTATTTCCGGAACAGATGGGTAAGATAAAACTAGTTTTATCGCATAGCTACCGTTCGTCAATTTATTAACTCATTCTAATCAATGAAATATAGGCACGCGGCGTGATTACCTGATTATTCGTCACTCGTTAACTGTTCCTTTTGCAAAGAATGATTCGATCGTCGTTGCTGTTGTAATAACTCACACAAACAGACAGCAATGTTATCAATAATGCCATCGCGTGGTACAGAAGAAGATACTACTTCCGATCATCCAGTTTCTACAAATACCTTCAAACCGGTTTCTCCGATCATTATTCAAGGGTTTTAATCGTGGTGGATTTCATTTCGTAAATAAACTGCGGTACAAGTGATGAAGAACTTTCATCACAACACAAGCATTTAAAAAGCGCTAAAACGACAACATGTAACTGCAACAGAAATTTTCACACAAATTCAAATAGTAAATTACAAATATAACCGTTTGGAATAGCTAGCAGAATAGGATCCTGGTCAGGACAATAATAATATTCATCTACGGGAATAGACAATACACCGTGAAGCAATAAACAAAACTGAACGTATTTTACCCAAATCCACTACCTATCTTAAACACAAAATACACGATTGAATATTAGATATTTAAACTAACAGGTCCCATTCCGTTGACGGTGTGTTGGGGATTATGAAGTTAAAGTT
This sequence comes from Icerya purchasi, assembly GCA_039619475.1. NCBI lineage: Eukaryota > Metazoa > Arthropoda > Insecta > Hemiptera > Monophlebidae > Icerya > Icerya purchasi. Next base: position 420,771,456 of record CM077115.1, on the reverse strand, counting down.
CACAATGTACTAAGCCCAATGATGGGCTGATTGCTACGTAATTTAATTTTAGATTAGACATATACCTGGGAGTGACTAGGATCCGAAACGGGACAACTCCTGAAAACCCATGATAGCTCCCCTGATTTGATAGCTAAACAAACTTAAAATAATAGAAGTTAAATTAGAAAATCGTGAAAAAATCATACACGGTCGCCTCTGTTTTTGTTTTTTTTTTCAAATCACTACGGTCCGATTGACCATTATTGGCTTTGCGACGTTTAATTTAAATCTTTGATATATATATATATATATATATATATATATATATATATATATATATATATATATATATATATATAATAGATAATAAATATAAAACAAAAAAAATGAAACGCAATTAGGATGTGTATACACTGACCTCTGCCTATCGGGCAGGAGTGGCAGCAGTTTAAAGTCCGTTATGTTATTCTAAAAGTTCCGATATATACAATAATGTTAGTTACCCCATAGTCGCACCAAGTCCTATAATTTCTCCTGCAATTTCCTGGAAAATTTCGACAGTACATATTAGAAATATTGATATTATCGATTTGCAATTTTTTAAAGAATTGTTTGCACTGTATTGCGTGATATTCTCTAACATATATGGAATACGCAGTCATTGCGTAGCGTATTATTCGAAGTGAAGTATGGATCATCAAATATTTTACGAAGAAATTTTGACTGTAAATTGCTTCCAGCTATCGACGACTCGTAAACATCAATTTCATACCTCTCCATACGAGACCAACGGTTGTTAAATACATATTAAATGCGCTTATAGGGCGGACTAGATCGTGTGCCAATAATATGTTTTAATGATTCTATCTTTGTAAAGATTTTATTCCCTCCATGGGCTACGTCAGATTTCCGTGCGAGGCGCCGGTCTGCAATCAGTCGTACACGTACCTAACGTTCCGAATTTGAAGTAAAATATGATCATTTAATTTGATACGATACGCTAGAATGATTTTGTTTTGTTATTAAGATAGCTAAAATATACCTTATTCCGTAATTTCGAAAAACATCTAAAAACACAATTATACTAATTTACCGAAACGAAACGAATTTGTCGACGAAATAATAATCCTCAAAAATATATTTAGTTAAATCAGATTTATAATACCGGATTAGAATTAATTATTTTCTTCTCCTCAATTGCTACTGTAAAAGGAGACTAAAGGAGCTTCGCAAACTTAATAAATTAAATGACTGTATAATACATACCTGCTAAATCTAGGCATTGCAATTTTTTTTTTTTACATAGATTTAATAAATAAATTTTTTGGTAAATACTCGTGATTAATTCGTAATTATCATCTTCGAATGTGTTTCAATATGATTACTGTTCACCGATGATCCGATCGTGACTTGTTAAAAATTCAGTTATTTCTCCGTTTTCATTGCTTGTTTTTCCTTTCTTGAAGAACAAATTGCACGTTAATAATTTAATCTTCAAAATTATGCACCTCACTATTACGCAGGCCTGGATTTAGAGGGGTCTAGGGGGGGCTGCAGCCCCGGGCCCCGCCTTATAAAGGGGCCCCCAAAGGACACCCACTTCTGACATGCAATAAAAAATTAATCTATCGTTTGTCATATACATCAACTTTTACATTTAAAAATAAATAGAATTAACTTTACAGGAGCAAGTGCATTTTTTAATACATTTATTTGATAATAGTTTTCTATCCATTTTTATTTCCTCCTAGAGGAGGGAACTTCGTAATAGTAAAATTTCGAGTTTCGTAAAAACGTACCAGAAATTTGTTTTAAGGTATAACGAGTCGACGTTTTTAGGAAAAATGTCTGTATGGATGTGTGTGCGAGCCGTTGTTTTACTATTCATTTGTAATTTGTAGTCGAACCCTTTAAAATGATGATGCTTACAGCGCTGCTTTCCATTGCTTATTTTTCTATTACTAGTAATTTTTGCTGTCTGATCATAGCGTAGCTTGCTGGCCAAATGAACTGTATTTGTTCAGGCCAAAAAAAAAATTGGAACTATTTTTTTTTTCTTATGCCATCCGCTTCCCCCTTCTTCAATAATATTCCGTTCAAATTGGTTCTTTTTTTTTTAGCGTTTTGAAACTTGAACTTCAATTATTATCACTCTGTATATAATATCGGTATCAGGTTTTATCATGATCGTAAAATTCAATGCACAACGGGGGTATACTTTGTCGTGTGCGAATGATTACGATCGAACGTTCGGTAAGATTTGATGAATTATCGATACTCGTGGATGGTGGATGTGGCTGTGTTTATGTGAGCATATTAATTTCGGAAAAGTCCCATTGTGTTCGGCTAGCAGAACTACCTATTAGCTGAGGTAGTACAAGTAAACGACTACTATGTTTAAAAGGGTGACACATAAAGCGACAGAGAGGATTCGTGTAATATCGGCGATATAATTAGTAGATAATACAATTGTTGCTCTAGTCCCGGATTTATAATACACTGTTAAGAAAAGGCTACCAATTGTCGACTTTTGTGGTTAATACACATTGTTTTTTTGGCTAGTCGCTAATTAAAGTTATTGCGTAACTATCTGCCCGTTATTTATGTTCTTTTGGTAAATTTAACGATATCTTATTTTTTTATTTTATTCGGAAAGAATACTGTTGTTAAGGAACAAAAGAATATATAATATATATCCGCATTGCTAAGAATTCATTTTATATAATTTCCGCGTAAGTTCGAACACTTAGTCAGTTATCGGGTAACATTTGCCCGACGAGAAAAAACCCGCCTTCGCAACATGCGGAAGAAATTTAAAAAATTTATTTTGCGAGAATTTTTTTAAGTCATTACTTAAATCTAGTCAAATAAACGAAAGGAAATCCTAATGCTCTCATGAAGAGTTCCGGTTACCGATGATACACATCTGTATCGAAGGACGATTTAACGAGAAATTGAAAGAATTTATAACATTGGTGCCTGTAATCACAGAGAAAAAGAGAGAGAGAGAGAGAGAGAGAGAGATAAGTCAAAACACTGTTGCTCGAACAAAAGGACCCAATAAAATTTGTTTCATTGGCTTCCTGTATAGAGGGGCACTTTGTAATTCATATCATTGGCGTCTGTAAACCGGAACCTCGCAATTTATAATATTGGAGAGCCGAATAGGGACCCAAGAAGTTGGGAAGTCTCACAGTTCGAAACATTAGTGCCTCGAACTGAGGACATAGTTTATTACAATATACATATAATATATATATTAGGGGCGGATCCAGGAGGAAATTTTTTTGGGGAGGGGATTATATAATTACGTAAAATTTTCTAAATACTTTGTTTCATAAAGAAGATCAAATAGCGACCACCTCTTTAGAAATTTAAAAATGTTTTAAAAATACATAATCATTACAATTTAATTTAAATTTTGTTTCCTTTTTAGGGGTGAAAAATAAAACGAAATTATAAAATTGTAGCTAACATGCTAGTTTAGAATTAGTAGGAAAGATAGTATTTTCGTTAGACTTTACTTTTTTTTAAATTTTTATTAATAATCCGATCCGAATTCTCTTTGTCCGTGAGCAAGTTTAAATATATATATTTCTCATTGAACTATTTTTAATTCAAATTGCAAAATAAAAATTAAAAATAAATAAAAATGGCAAAAGATCAACAACAGTATTATGTTTAAAATAGAATAAAAAAGGAACATTATTAGTTTTACTAGAAAATAGTATTAAATATTAGTTATAATTAAATCCGTTGGTAAAATTCATACAAATCTTTTATATCACAAATTAAGTTTCTTTGTTATAACAAATTTTTTCATAGAGGCTTTGGTTCTTTGGGGGGATGTCCGCTATCCCTCCCTAGATCCACCATTGATATATATATATATATATAAGCTTCCGCAATGGAGCTGTCAGTGAAGTGGATATCACATCCTTGATACGTGGTAGTGAGGTTTTAAAGCTAAAGTTTCTGATAGTACAATAAGACTAATAAAAGGAGTGGAGGAAGTAATTCTCTTTTCCAAAACCGTTTCGCTTTGCCGCTATTAGAAGAAAAGATAAACGGCTTTTAACATTAATTGTTCTCTGCGGCAATTATTTGAAATAGTTGAAATAAATAAAATTTGATAAATTCACGGTTCGAAACAAAGCAAGAAGAATTTAAGTTTTATGCAATTTTTCGGAAAAAAAAATTGGTGCTTTTAATGATTTAATTCAACCGTATTCTTTATCAGAACTAGAGGAGAGGTTTTTAAAAGTAGTGAATAATTTAACAACGCTTTTGATGACTTTTGTCTTACCGGTTTAATGAGCACAAAATTTTTGTGGAATATGTATGTCCTCACGTTATTTTATGACGGCCCTATGCTGTCTATTTTTGACCCTTCCGGTTACAACTGCCACAGCTGAAAGAAGTTTCTCGAAATTAAAACTGATAACAAATTATCTTAGGACTTCAATAGGAACGGTTTTCAGACTTGTCTTTATTGTCCATAGAGGCAGGACATCTAGAAAAGCAGAAATCGTCTTTATCTATGGATGTAAATTAATAAATAAGTTTGCCGAAAAAAAAAAGTTGAGAAAAGTGTATATTTGATTGAAGTAGAATTGTTTAGATTGAATTGTAACTTAGCTGCCAGGAGCATTTATTGTAAGCAATAACTTATAATCGATAAATAATCAATTTTAATTTAATGCGAGCGTTTTTGTTTATTTTGTGAAAAATTTTTACACTTTATTAGGGCCTCCCAACAAATTTTGATACAGGGCGCGCCTAAGGGAAACTACGCCACTGGATGCGATAGAGGTGTAATAACATACGCTAAATTTCATTAACACCTTTATATGAGACCGAGAGTTGTAGCAGAACTAAAAGCAATCGCATTACTCTTTTCTGAGCTAGTTATTATTAATTTTTCGCTTTAATTATATTTAAATTCACATTAGTAATACGAAGATGTGAATTGGCAACAATATAAATAATCGGTTCGCCGAACTTAAGAATAGTGTCGCAGCTTCCATCCCACCGAACCGTTTAATTAAAATAATTTCAAGGCGAAAAGTAACGTGTTCTTATTATTCGGACGCTGTTGTATGCTTTGTTTGCTATGTGAAAGTTAAAGTAGTTGCGTCTGATCTGGTTGCAGGCAATTAAATAATTCTTAAGAATGACTGGTAAAATTGAAACAATCATCTGAATAGCTGAATTTTGACAAACCGCTAATACGCCATTTTATTTTACGTCACTTCGATCGGATGAACTTTCAAAAGCTTTTTAAAATTATTTACGAATATGTATTAAACGTGTTACTGACTGTTCTTAGTAAAGAGAAGAATATCTATACAGTTTTCTCTATCCGACAATTTAATGCAGTTATATTAAGTTTTACAATATAAATTACAGTAAGCTTACATACATATCGCTGAGCCATTCATTAGGCAGATCGATTTTTCCTTATTTTCAAATTTCTAGAAGGATTATCTCGGAAGGTTATAAATCCTCTTTACTGTGTTTAAATTTTAGACGACCGGTGAAGTTCGGTAAGTTGATCAACTATATACTTACTGAGGCACTGTTTTTGTCGATAGTCCTCTAGAACATTTTTGTTAAATTACTCTTATTAGATGAAACGTTACATGGATCTTCCACCTCCGTCATATCAGTGCAATTACAATTGGATATTTCCAATTTAGACAAATATTTTTCTTTAATCGGTGCTAATTCTTCCGTTAATCCACACGAGGAGCCGTATGAGGACTCCGCAGTGGTTGATGAACACAAATTAAGCCTGTATATTTAGCGATATTATTACAGCGGGAAAATGCAATATTGCCTAATTTAACCGATCGATAGGAGTTCCTTTTCGAAGTGAAAATGATTCGAACGAAGCTTTTTACAAACGCTGATTGTTTTCATTTGTTCCATCATTGGGGCTTCACCTAAATGTTCTAAAATAAAAAAGTTTCCGAATAAAAAAAAAAAATATTTTGCTCACTACATTAATATAGCCGCTATTATAAATATTATCGCTGACTTCGCAATACTGTGATTATGAGCGCATAGTCTCAGAAACGCGTCAGTGTTAATACATTTATATTACTTATAAAACTATACGTATTATTATAACTAGTGAATAAATAAATAATAACGCGCATCATAAACATTAACATTAATGTGACAGTTTAGTTTACGCAAAATCGGTCAGAAGATTTAAACAACTTTTTTATAATTCGCTTCATTTAATAGCATCTGTCGTATATCAGTTGGAGGCAGTTGTTTTGGCAAATGAAAGCTACGATAATGCACTTTGTTTAGAGATGCACAACATTTTTGATTGATAAACTTTTCAAAATCTCCCTGAACTATGAAAATAGTTGCCCAGTATAAAATATAAAATAGCGATAAAAGTAACACGAAGAAAGAATTTTTAATCGAAATAAAAAGATGTAAAGTTTAATATCGAAATTCGGTTTGAAATTGTAAAATTTTCTCCATAAGGTTGTAGTTGTAATTTCACTTCACGTAAATTTGCTAGAGGTAAGCCAAATTGTTCAAAATCAGCTTGGCTAATAACAGTTCGTCGGACACCTATATCAAGTTCAAAAACAAATGGTTTACCATGTAAATTGGCATTTATGTAAATCGGTGCACCGGTATCCAGGTGTAGATTCGGTTTATGTGATAAACAGGGAAGGTGTCTTCATCCTCATTACCGCTATCTTCTTATACATATTTAACCGAATTATTTTTTAAATTTTTACATTTACAAACAATGTCAATATAACCTTGTGTTAAGCACTTATTACAATACAACGATTTTGGAACTACTTTACAGTCAGGAACTTTGTGATTTCTTTCACATCGATAGCTGTAACATCCGTTTTTTCTGAACATATTTGCCAAGTTCTCGACAGAAAAAAAAAAAAAAGGGTTAAATAATTTGTATCATTTCGTCTTTCTGCGTTTACCTGTTGTGCGAACTAATTGGTTTATCTTTTGTTTCTCTTACACTGTTGGAACGAATTCGGTGAGATAGATCGTTTTTATTTATCGCTTCCTTTTAACATTGTCACTATAAATATTCTACTTCATTGTTTAATCACGTGTTAATTTTAAATATAGTGCAAGTGTCCGGAAATTCATTACTTCATAACCCCCTTTTAAAATATCTCGGAATAATAGTGGATGAAAATCTCACTTTTATTCCTCACTGCAACATGATTACCTTAAAATGTGACTACCTCTACACAAAACTCGCCAAAATTCAACTCAATACGGGTATGGTGTTGCCGTCTATGTCAATAAACGAGTTTTAGGTCGAGTAAGTAAGCAACAGAGGAAATTCCTGTTGCGTATAGCATCTTTATATAAGATTTCCGCTACCTCGGCAGCTTGTGTGATCTGCCGCGTCCTGCCAATGGATTTATGTCTCATTGGGGTAGGGCTATGCTCAATGAGCACAGGTTAGTGGCTGAATCTACATCTATGAAACAATTAGGCTTGCTAGAAAACAACTTCCTACAGATACCGTAGCCGATTTCCAAAAAAACTATTTAGGAAATATATGAATAAACTGATACTGGATGAGTGGCAGAGACGGTGGGACCATGACACCACTGGTAGGAAAATTTTCGAGTTCCTGCCCGATGTTTCTCTTAGACTCAAGTTGAAAAACATGAAATTAAATTTTTTCAGCGCGCAGGTGTTGTCCGGGCGTGGCAAGTTTCAATCCTACTTATACAGGTTTGGGCTTGCCGATGCCCCCGAGTGCATATTTTGTTCATTACACTTAGTCGATGACCTGAGATACTTTCTGTTTGATTGCCTTGCCCTTTCCGACATTCGTGATTCTATAACTTAGAATCCTTACGCACTTTGCTTATTCTCGACAGACGAAACTATGCAGTCTTCCTCGAATATGCTGAAAGGGCAATGCGCTTAAAATTTACGTTGTCCAATCAGTAATAGTTTGCCTACACCTTAATTCAAACGTGATCCCGAGGCTGCTGTTCGTTTAGAATGTTCGGCGTGGTTTCTTCGGCCTTTCTCGTTATTATTACATTTATTTATTTTATGATTAACATAACAAGATTTTATATATATATATATATATATTAAAAAAAAAGAATAAGAAGAAGAAGAAGAAATACAGACTAATTACAAACAATGTGGTTGGTGGCGGGACCATGTTTACATCCTGTCACTTTTCGATAATCTAAGTACACTTGCAGGGAGCTACTACACACATAGTTAATTTTGTATTTTTTTTTTACATAACATATACACGCATTATATTCTCCAGTACTCTAGTTTCCTGCTCCTTTATAGACAAATTTCAGAATAAATTTGCCCCATCCGCAATGTTGGAAATGGGATTTAAAATAAAAAAAAAAAAAAAATCGAGCAATGCAGGGTGATTACAAAAATACTTTATCGAATGCTGTTAATGTGATTAAAAATTAATTACAGAAGAATAAACCAATAACAACCTTCCGGCCATCTTATGCATCCTGCTGGTCAAAAATTTAGTCAAACTCAATCTTCATCTACCGATGAAGTATTAATAATAGGGGACGAAATAGTAAAAAGAAAAAGTAAATCTACAAAATAAAAATATACGTTTTAACAGCCAAAATCAAATAAAATTACCATTATGCACTTTAAAACAAGAGAATACCGCGAAAAAATGAAAACAGAAATAGATAACTTAAAATTATCATAAACTGAAACGAAAATAGCATCGAATTATGTGTAACAATCGAAGTTTTTGGAATGGTCATGAAGATTTGGAAGAAAGTTTTGAACTTGTAGTACAGGTAATAAGTCGGATTTTTTTACTACCCGTACCAACGATAAAGAAAAGCCTCGACTAAAAAAAGGAAAACACTCATCAGACTAATTGTAAGTAAACCAGATTAAAAGAATGATCAAACTAACTTTTGAGCGAAAATTTGTCTCTCCGATACAAAAAACCTATTTCAAAGTGAATTGTGAAGTTATCTAGGTCACACAGAAGATTATAGTTAGCACACATACACATACATATACATATATATAAACAGGGCCGTCGTATCTAGACCAAAATTTCGGGAGTGGTTACGAAAGTATTTTTATAAATAAATAAATAAAAAAAAAAATATATATATATATATATATGTGTGTGTGTGTGTTTCTGTGTGCGCGCGCGCGCATTATCATGAAATATATTTATTTATAAATAGTACACCAAAGCCTTGTAGTCAATTATTGTATATGCAATATTTGAACATCACAATAAAAACAAATAATAAATAATAATTTCCATACAGTTCATAAAAATTTCGGTTTTCTTTTCTTTTGTCAAAAATTAAAAAGAAATAAATTTATTCTGAATTTTGGTCCATTTAATTCAAGCAGTTATTATTCGCAGACATCCCCTCCCCCCATACGCCCCTGTATATATATATATATATATATATATATATATAAACTCGGCCATTTTGGCCTCGCAAGGGGCTGTGCCCCTTGACCCCTCTTGCTTTCATTTCTGTCTCTTTCTCTTCTATACTTTGTATAAAATGATCAAAATTTACAACGTAATTCTTACTGGCATCAACACACACAAAAAAGAACATAACCACAAAAATCTTATTCTAACATTTAACTTCCGTTACATAAAATTAAGACATTTTTTCGTTACATTTTTCGTTACATATTTCATTACATAAAATTGTAACATTTTTTAAATAACAATAACAAAAATCCTACAAAATATAACAAACGTTACATAAAATTGGGACATTTTTTTGGGACATTTAGCGTTACATAAAATTGGGACATTTTTTGGGACATTTAGCGTTACATAAAATTGGGACATTTTTTTGGGACATTTTTTCGAATGGGGAGTAGCCTAAGAATTACGTTGTAATTAATATATATATTAATTATAACGTAATTCTTAGGCTACCCCCCATTCGAAAAAATGTCCTAAAAAAATGTCCCAGAAAAATGTCCCAATTTTATGTAGCGCTAAATGTCCCAAAAAAATGTCCCTATTTTATGTAACGTTTGTTATATTTTCTAGGATTTTTTTTATTGTTATTTAAAAAATGTCACAATTTTATATAACGGAAGGTAAATGTTAGAATAGGATTTTTGTGGTTATGTTATTTTTTGTGTGTGTTGATGCCAGTAAGAATTACGTTGTAAATTTTGATCATTTTATACAAAGTATAGAAGAGAAAGAGACAGGAATGAAAGCGGGAGGGGTCAAGGGGCACAGCCCCTTGTGAGGCCAAAGTGGCCGAAAGTTCAAAACAGAATGTATAATTTTAAAAAGTGCGCGATATATGCTTTAACAGATTATAACAAATAACGGAATATCCGAAAAGGAAGTAAAACAAACAACATTAAACAATGAAGAATCTTTTTTTATGCTGTTTGTTTAATGTTTAAAATAATAAGTTAATAATAACAAATATATAATAAACAATTATAACAAACTAATAAGATCTTACTTAGTAACGTTTTCGGGCATTATCAGCTAAACCAATGTGATTTAGAATTTGTATCTGTTTACATATTGGTTTAGCTGATAATGCCCGAAAACGTTACTAAGTAAGATCTTATTCGTTTGTTCAAATTGTTTATTATATATTTGTTATTATTAACTTATTATTTTAAACATAAAACAAAGTGAAACATTTTAATTTTAGTGAGCAATGCGAAACTTGTCTCGAACTAATAAATTCATTAGGGAAATGATGAAATTTTTGAAAATAAAGTCTTTATACGAAACAAAATAGCCGCATTTAAATATTTATTAATCAATGTTGGTACTCGTAAAAGTGAAAGCATAACAAATTGAAATTTTAATTAATAATAAATATGACATTATAGCCGTAATTGAACCGAATTACTGTAATAATAAACTCGTAAACTAATTTTGATATGAGTTATAGGAAAAATAAAATTTATAATTTCCATAATTCTCCTTCTCTGATAGTCAAATTTTCTGATTCACTGTGTCCGCGAAATGATAATTCTTGGAGCGCTGGGAAACAAGTTATATCTATCAGCTGTTGAAGTACATAACGATTATTTTTAACCTTTTCATTATGTTTTTCTATATTTTCTTTACAACCTTTGCTTAAGAAAAATTATATTCTATTTTCATTTCCAGTTCATGTAAACCGTTCATAAAGAAGCAGATATTCTCTTTCGAATATTGATGTCTCTATACGTAATACATTCCCTAAATTACTTGAATTTGTTACTTTATTCCATATATTTTTAGAAGTCGGAAATAAACAATGCCAACAAAGAAATTTTGACAAGTTTTTTTACATGCACGTAACTAGGAAATTTTATTTACTGACAAAATTTAAGTTTTATTACTTTACCACCAGGTTTTCATTCTTGAACTAAATTAGGCAACGGAGTAGAGGTCTGCTTTTGGAAGTTAAATTCTTTTACTAATAATACTTAATGAATGAAATGGATACTTCAGCAATTATTTAATTGAACAGTTGCGTTGATTTCCTACATTAAAATTATTCCCTTCTATTTTGAAATACTGCAACAAATAATGCTTCGGTGATTTTATTAAATCACACGCGAAATAAACAATGTTGTTTTCGGGCGCATACGAATATCCTCAGATTAAGAGAAATAAAACATCATGGCGATTAAATATTGCGCGCGCATCACCAGTTTGTAGCATTATACAGGCTAGCTAAGGTGCAGTTCCAGATCTTAAACATAGAATTCCTGCTTTTATTGTTCAATCAGTTTTGAAAAATACCCCGAGCATGCAACTTCCGTTTGTTCTCTGACTTCATATAAAAGATTTAATGTGTGGTGCGCTGCGTATGGAATTTGATGTAATTGAAAATCGCGTTAACCTATTTATTTATCAAAATTTATACTCAACTTTATTTTGAAAAATTAATAGTTCACGTTTTTTTTTTTGTTTTTGAAGTGCAGGATGATCCTCACATGCTATGTGGAGGAATCGCTACTTATATTACGATGTGGAGTTAGGACAAAAAGCGACTTATCGAGAAGGTAACCAATTGTTGAATTCTGCTGTATATGATGAGATAATAGATGATGCTCTTTCCATTGTAATTAATAAACATGGGTTGTTTACTGTTTTTAATGACTAGATCATTGGACAGCAGAAATTCAGAACATTCTATAGTATTGCTATTATTTAACACCCTATCCTCCATACATGGCAACCTTATATTAAAGTTTCCAACGAGGACAGAAGCAAACTGGTGATTTGATTTTATTATACGATCCATTTGATCTAGGTGTGGGAGCCTAGGTTTGTTTGGGGATAAGTAACAGGCAATGAATGTATAATTTTTCATTGTCAGAATTATGATATTATTGTGATTTAACAGTAATCTCTCTGTTGGATATTGCTTTTTATGATAAGTGCTATTCTATCATTATAGTATACTATGAATTGATTCAGCAATTATCCCAAGGTCACTGTTAGAATTTAGAATGCCCTTAATAAAAAGGAACTGACAAGCATAGCAGTTATCTACGTTTAAATAATTTAATTTAATATCCAAAGTCCGCCGTGGACCTTAAATTTTCAACCGTCTTGGTAAAGTGAGGGAAATTTTCGTTAGAATTAGCATGGTCAATGCTACCTATGCACTTGCTTACTACAGAGAAATTAGCTAGATTATTGTATATGTCTGTAAAATTACAATGTTTACAAATGTTGTGGTGCAAACAGTTTACGCATGTGTCCTCCTTGTGTTTATTGACAAAACTTAGGTACGTTTATTCTGCGCTGCAGAATTTCTCTGTGTGCTCTTACCTGTAGCACTTTCTGCAATAGCGGAGTGAGGTAGAATCCGCGAAGGCTAGCGATTCCCACTTAATTTGGATATGTCGATCCTTGGGTAGACGTTTATAAATTTGAGCGGTAAGCCTCACACGTAAATCTTTCTGGCCCTTGATGGGGAAATCTTATGCTTAATTTCATTATCAAATTTATCCGAGTTTTCAACTTTGACAATAATCTTGTTCTTGCATATTGTTTTTTTTATTAGCGATGATGTCACGAAATGAGACACCAGGTTTACTGGTTTTATTATGTAGCACATGACGTACCACACTTTGAATATCCGATTGTTTTTCGTGTAGTATTTGTTTAAGGCTCATTATCAACCACTAGACTGGGTTATCAATGTGTCAATTTGAGCTGCGGATCGTAAGATTGCTTCCTTTTTGATCATAGTAACTGATTTCTCTTTAAACTGGGATCTTCTGTTGTTAGTTGGCTGAGAAACCTGTTTAAAGAAGTCTCCCAGCTCCTTCACAGAATCCATTGCTAGGTTGCTATACTAATGGCAGATGGATTGATCAGTGTGCCAATTATCCGTGCCCGTAACCGCGGACTGCTCCAGCGGCCGTACTATATCTCGATTTACTTTTTGGTCGTAAAATATAAATTTTTGTGTCATTTGAATCAATAATCTAGCTTCTGTAAATTGTTAACACCGACTGAGTTGGGAATCAAACTGCCATCAGTATCATTAAACGGAATATTTCTACATTTACAGGGGGAAAAAAAAAAAAAAATAAAAAAAATAAACAAATAAAACAGCCTCACCGACTTGCAGTAGGACAAATATTTGCAATATGAGACGGTTATAAATGCAGTTGAACAGTTTTATTACAATACGAACTAGGCGAGTATACGATCTGTCTTATCTGCCAATTGTGCAAAAATACACGAACGCGTTGAAAAACAATTTACACGACAGTTACATGCACACGAACTGAGATCCAAAATAATTATAAATGATAAATGTAAAACATGCAAAAATATAATTGACGTACTTGGTCACACTTTATTAGAATGTTCAATTTTTAAAAATATTATGAATATAGCATAAACAATAATTTTACAGACTGGTTTATAAAGATACTACTTGCATTCTAATTTCTTTTGTAAATAGAATTACGAACAGGAAGAGATAATTCGTATAAATAATAACTATTATTAAAAATGAAAGTAGTTCCAATGTATGAAATGAAGAGTCTAGAAAAGCCAACCATAAAACGTTTCTTCTTACTTTTTTTTAAACGAAATAAAATAATAATATTCAACTAAACTAAATATACCAAAAAAAAAAAAAAAAAAAAAAAGTTTGTCACAGAAATTATTTTTTGAGTTAAAATTTCTTTATCTTAAAAACAACTATCTATTGCGTAGAAACGTGTTTTCTTCTTTTTCCTTTGAAGCTTTTCCCCTGTCAGTTGAAAAATTTCTCGTTCTATTGTTCTCCTGTAACTTTTTGGAATATTACAAGGAGCTGTATTAAGCCCGTATCTGTGGAATACATTGTTTACGCAAATGTATCAGTTAGAATTACCGAAAGATATAAAAATTATAACATCTGTAGATGATTTAGCAATTACAATAGACAGATAGAAATACAGAAAATTTAGAAAAGAAAATAGCAATTATGTATAGAATAAAAAAAAAAAAAACTTCCTGGAAATATATAATCTAAAGATCTATATGAGTAAAACAAATTGAATTTAACTACAGAAAAACAAACAAGAACTTACAAAAATACAGACTTCAGGTCACAGAAAAAGACCAGGTAAAATATTTGAGTGTTCTAGTAGGTAAAAACCTGAAACTGTACAATCACTGCAAGTACTTAAATAATAAAATCATTAAATTTATAAATTACAAAGCTGTTTAACAATAACAGTCAGATGAAATATAAAAAAGGAATAATATTATAACAGTGATATTATGAAGTCTGTTATATGGGAGCATAATTTACAAGGATATGCCGAAGTTTAATAAATTCAAACAATTTTTAGCGAGTATACATAAATAAATAAATGACCCTACCCATGGAATATGGGATTAGGGAGGGAAAAAAAGAAGTTTTTTGGACCGTTTTAAAATCGATTCTGCTTTAAAAACTTGCTTAAAATCGGCAGTTATTATGAATTTCGTATTAAAACGGAGTTCAGTGGATAAGTTTTGGATAATTTTTTGTTTTCGAAGTACGCTGCTGTTACAAACATCTAATTTCATATTTACTTTAACCCCCCAAGCGGGCGCGCTGCGGTATGCCACACCGCAAACATCATTCAACTAGTGATATCTACGAAACGGATTAATGAAACATTACGAACTGCTAGCTTTGCTCTGTGCAGGGCCGGATTAAGTGTATGATAGGACCGGGGTTACAGAAATATTAGGGGCCCTTTTCAGAAGTGACAAAATTATCAGTTTTATAGAATAACTAAATTTTCTTTAATTTAATTTAATTATATTATTTCGAATTCACGAATTAACATATAATTATTAATGTAAACAAACTAAATATCATATAGACAAATGGGTAGAATTTTCGATGCCAAAAAAAAAAATATATATATATAATTTTAAACAATGAATTTTTCAGCAAATTTTAACCAATTGCATAAAAGGATAATGTGTGTGCGTGTGTACACGCGCAACACACATTCATACAAACATTTCCTAAAAACGTAAATTCCGACTCGTTATACCTTAAAACAAATTTCTGATATGTTTTTACGAAACTCGAAATTTTACTATTACGAAGTTTCATCCTCCAGGAGGGAAATAAAAATGGATACGAAATTATTAACAAATAAATGTATTAAAAAATGCACTTGCTCCTGCAAAGTTAATTCTATTTATTTTTAAATGAAAAAGTTGATGTATATGACAAACGATAGATTAATTTTTTATTGCATGTTGGAAGTGTGTGTCTCTTGGAGGCCCCTTTATAAGGCGGGGCCCGAGGCTGCAGCCCGTCCTAGACTCCCTCCTAAATCCAGGCCTGGCTCTATGTCTAGAGTGTATCTCGCCAGTCGCGAAGTGTGACTCACTGCAGGTTTGCGGCACCAGTACCGCTATGCGACCACGAAGGTAAGTAAGTTTCGGTCAATCCATATGCCAAAGAAAATCGCCAAATATGGCCTAAAATTATACGCTCTGTGTGATAGTAGAACTTTTTATACTTTCAATTTTGAAATTTACTATGGCTAACAACGTACAGGGAAATATGAGACATCCAACACACTTTCTAATATTGTCAAGCGATTGGTAAAGCCAATAGAGCATCCAAACAGAAACTTAATTACAGACAACCATTATACAAGTTATCCTCTCGTTGAATATCCGATTGAAAAAGGAATAACCACGGTGGGGACACTGAAAAAAAATAAAACAGAAATTCCAAAACAATTCACAATAACTAAGAACCGTGAGATAGGTTCATGTTAATTTGGGTTTCAAAATGATTACGCATTAGTATTTTATGTCGCCAAGAAGAACAATAGACCCAGAAACGGGGAAACCTGTAATCATTTTAGATTACAACCAATTCAAAGGTGAGGTTGATGACCAGAAGTGTTCATTGTTTTCAACGAATAGAACTAATAGATGGGGCCAATGGTACTGTTTTTTCGAATTTTGGACATCGCTGGTATCAATGGTCACATTATTTTTGTCGCAAATAATTTACAAATGCAAATATCCCGCCGAAATTTCTTAAATAATTTATCTCTCTCTCTCTCTCTCTTTCTCTAATGAAAGATTATCTCAAAATAAGAGCGCAGATTGGATCTCTATCAAAAGATATAGTTTTATTTTTCAATAAATACGTTCTGGCTACTGCACCACTCGCTTCAGAAACACAGATCTACATAGGACCTTGTACATTGTGTAGGTCAAAGATAAATAATAAATGTAAAACTCGATGTTCCGATTGCAGAAATTTTGTGTGCAAGAAATATAGCTCGGTAATAGTTACATGCACAGAGTGTACAAATAGGGTTCAGTTGATATGGAAGTCGATGAATAATTTTTTCTAAATATTCCTATTTTTGATCTAATTTTTAATTATTTGTTATATCCACTTTTTCATTTGTTGAAAACACATTGTTTTTCTTGGCCATTTATTTAGATTGTAGTACCTACATATTTCATATTATGCGATTTATTTTTTTTTTTTATTTTTGTTACCAATAATGTTTATAAATGTTCAAAATAGGTAGTTATATTTTCAAAATTTTTAATAATTATTCTTCATGCCTATTTTTAAATTTGTTGAAATAATTCCTTTTGTTTCTCGCCCTTTAATTAATTATAAGTAGTTATAATTTTAAAACACAGGCTTTATTTTTCGTTATATGACTATTATTCTTATCATATTTTATAATAATAATATTTATAAGTATTCAATGGATGTATTCCCTTCATTTTGAAAACGTATGTCCCATATTATTAAAGAAAACTCCACGAAATGAGCAATTTTAAGAATGCAATATTGATACCTGTGCGTGCCTACTTTGGGGTTAATCGAAATTACAACAACAGCCTATAAACACTCATAGTAGCTTAAAATTTACATTATAAGACATTATTAAAGAAATTAGTGCAGAAACAATTGAAATCGGATTAAATTTCCCTTATATTTAAAATGAAACTGTGCCACCCGAAGATAGAAAGTTACGAGAGATTTAGAAGGCGAGATCGAAAGTCTTTTTACAAGGAATCTGTACGCTAAATATGAATAAGGGGGGTGGGCACTAGATTGTACAAGGAAAACTCAAGTAGAAGAGGATTTGAGAGCTTTAAGAAAAGACGCGGACATAAATTTCTGTGTTGAATCTAGTTTAGCGAGGGGAGATTTGGACGCACTGCCGAATATGAAGAAACAGTAACCTAGTTTGGATAGTGTAACTGATTTGTAAAGCATTATAAGGACATCAGCTTCACCTTTGTAGGAAATTAATGTGTTATAAAAGTTTTATATCACTGTAATCAACTCCTATTTTAATATACGAACAATATTTTGCCGCTACACTATGTTGTAATTTGCTGATAATTCACAAAACAACAACGTTTTTTCTTTATATTTAAAGTTTAGGATTAATTTAGATTTTGTCATTAAACATTTAGAACATTTAAAAAGTGTTCTAAAACAGTATAATAGAAAACATTTAAAATCTAAAAAAATATAAGAATGTCCGACCGGTTTCGCCTTCTTAATAATAAAAATGAAACCGGTTGGACATTCATATACTTTTTAGATTTTTGATGTTTTGAATTTTTCATAGCAAGTTTTAAAAGAAAGTTTTTTCCTTTAAATGTAAATAAAAAATGTTGCTTATTTGTGAATTGTGAATCTAGTTCGTGTAGCAAATTAAACATTTTGCAGCTGTATAAATTACAGCACAATTTGTTTATTTATTATTGAAATTAATATGCTTAAAGAGAGATAAACGACTGTTTAAGAATACCGCAAAAAAGCTTAAATAGATGACTAAAGGAGTAAGATAATTATTCAAGGAGATCTTGGGCTAGATTATATGAGCCAGAGTAAATACAGCACAGGAAGAAAATGAGGAAAGTGATTAGGAGTTGCAATTGAAAGAGATTCTTCGAGACTCGGAACATAATCAGAGGCGATGGAAGCGGTAAAGATACGATAGATTGTCTTTAGTAGGGAAGTGACGAATGGAGATTTGGAAGCCTTGGTAAGATTCGCTTTCCTAACGGCTTTTATTGTGAAATTATTTCGCGAAACTTTTGAGATCTGTCGTAGGACGAACTAGAAGACAAGACGAAAATAAATAGTCTTTGTAATGGATGAGAAAAGGAGTTGTATTGAAATGTAACATCATTGACGGTCTGTATACCCGGGATAAAGGAATCCGCCGCAGCTCGGAATTTAGACCAGGGGAAGGAATGAACATTAAAAGAAAATATGATCAGCATTATAACATATATATATATTACCCACCTTAATGGCGGTATAACTGAAAGCTGCAGAAAAAATCAACAGGAATAAAGTAGCGAGAAGAAGGAAAATGAATAAGGCGGTGCATGCGAAGAATAATAAAATCGTACGAGTGACTAGGGGATAGTATAAGCAGATCTCTCGAAAGTTATGGAGTCGGGAATAATTAAATCATTGCAAGGGAGGCGATTGTACGATAAAATGTTTAAAAAAAAAAAAACGCCTTCAAGATTTATTATAAAAATTTAATAAAAATGCATTAAAAAGTAAAAAATAATTACTTCCCCGATAAGAAAACGTATTTCAGACCGTAAGTGGTGATATTATTGTAATTCTCATACAACATTGATACCTTAATTAAAGTAGGATTTATATTACATATTATAACATCTAAGAACAATTTAATGAACATTTAATGCAGTTTTTAATTATTATTTTAATATGTAATGTGAACCCTACTCTAATTAAGGTATTAATGTTGTATGAGAATTACAATAATATCACCACTTAAGGTCTGAAATATGTTTTCTTATCGAGGGAGTAATTATTTTTTACTTTTTAGTGCGTCTTTATTAAATTTTTATAATAAACTTTGGTGTCGCTATTTTTTTTTTTTTAAAATACATTTTATTTTACAATTTTTAGCATTATAATTGAATTTTATTCTTGCTAAAAATCAACTTTTTTGTTACATTATTCTATATATTTTATGCTTAAAAAAACAAGTTCACTCAAGCACGATGTTTCGATTCAAAACAAAGAAATTTGATTTTTTGAGGCATAAAGAAGGAGAGATACGTCATTTTTCGCCCTTTTTTGAACTATTCGCCAACATCGAACGTTTCGTTAAAAAAATGAAATACGGTTTCGTTCGCGACAAACAGTTTTCTTTTCAACCATATATTACTATGCCCGGGAAAAAAAAAATATTTTTTTCAGAAATGTCGAGCTTTCAGCGCCCTGAGGAGCTCATTTTAAAATTGGAAACGCAGAAGATGTTCCAAACCAGAGAAATATACGGGAGCATGCGCATATTTATAACTTTGTTCAAAATTTTTAGCTATAGTACTCGCGCCGCAAAGTGAGGGGACATTTCATTTTTCGTGAACTTTTCGCCAACTTTGAAAGAGTTTCGTTAACCTTCCACCGGTCGCGATGTTGTATTTTGTACAACACTTAGCATTATTTTACTATAGCTAATACCGGATGCACATTTCCGTTCACATGTGCAAATGTATTCTTCAACAAGAATCTCTAGAAAAAAAATATTTCATTACCGACAGTTTGTTTTGCGTTGTCGTTTGATAAATAATAAAATTCTGAGACCAGCCTGTACTATTGTACAAAATACAACGCGCGACCGTTCACGTAATAATTTTTTACAGATAAATACCCCGTTTTATGCCGTTCTTTTGAATATTATACGGAAAATCATGTAAGTATTGTTTGAATTTAGAATTTTCTTGGGTTTCCATTCACACACACAGACACATATACACCACACCACAAACTAGAAAGTGTTCTGAAAGTATGAATAATTTAGTTAGGGCGGAACATATAAATCTTGATGATATACCTCGTTTACTACAAGAATTGTCGGATGAAGAAAACAGTATTATTGGATGATAATGACAGTGATCTAAGTGAAGAACATATTTGTAAAAACGTTGAGGAAACTGATAGTGAGCTAGACGGGGACAACAACGAAGAAACTGACAAAACTCCTGAAGATCAGCGATTTTACATAGGAAAAGATGGATATGCACGTTAGCAAAAAAACCCTTTTTCAAAAATATCAAAAACAAAACAGAAAAATATAATAAAATTACTTCTTGGACCAAAGCAATTTTCACGGGATGTGAATTCTGTAAGTTAAGTATTTATAAAAATGATCGATTTGAGTATGATTGACGATTTGCTAAACATATATTATTATTATTATTATTATTAATAAAATTTAATAAAAACAGCAGTAATTTGGATTTATGATCAATTGATTTATAAACTTTTATTTCATTACTCAAAATAATAGTATTTAAGCAAATAAAATGTTAACAAAATTCAGTTTAGACTAAAAAACACGGGTGTTGTACAAAGTACAACGCGCGACTTATCATGTTACAGGTGGGAGATTAAGAGAGGGTATTCTAGTCTAGAAATATGAAAAAAACTAATTTTTTTTTTGCATATTCTGATAGTTTAGACAGTTAAGAATATGCTCCTAAAAAGATTTTTCAAAATTAAAATTATTTACGGAGTTATAGCTATTTCGTGACGCGGCAACTAAATCGGCTCAGTCAGAGCGGATCAAACAATGGACGGTAGACATTCTTCGACTGCTTGCGGATAAATCAAACTCTTTTATACATTATATATATTCAAAAATCGATTAACTGAAGATCATCGTAACGTATTTTGTTGAAATCTTTTCACGTTTAGTGTTCAGTTCAGGTTAGTTTCGTTTCAATCTTCAAGCAACGCAAATATGCGTACTTTGTGTACAGTCCAAACATATATAATTTCGAGTAAATATTTTATTTATTAAGTGTAAAATGGATAAAAAAAATAACAAAGAAAGTGCTGTGCGTCCAGATAGATAAAAAAAAAGAACATTTAGACTGTCAGGCGGGACGCAATTCGGATTGAACGCTCTGAAATCCAAGCTTCTGATGCTTCAAGGGAAGCTAAGACTGCTCGTTTAGCAGAAAGAATTTTAGAAAATGTACAATTTGAGGTAGAAGAAAGGCCATTGTATGAAACAGGAATCGCCGATTAAGAAAGTGTAAGTATAACTTAACGTTCTATGAATTAGACTGCCTGAAACTTTACTTGAATCTTTCAAAACTTTAAACGCGTTTTTCTCGAAACTACTTTTTTCAACACGGTTGACATGATATCTCAAGTTCTAATGAACCGATATACTTGAAATTGGGTGTGGATCTTCTCTTTTTTTTCTTTTTTTTTCTTTTATATATCTCTCTATAGTCCCTACCAGAATAAAGGAAAAATTTTGATTTTTACTATTGTAAAAAAATTTAGAAAAGTCAAAAACAAGGGAAAAAAACGACTTTTTTTCAAACAGTCACCATTTTACGAAAAAAAATTTTTTTTTCTTCTATGAGGTAGGGGCTATAACCACATTCTTACTAATTAAGAATCTTTTTTTTTTTTTTTTGTTTCAGATGACTAGAAGGATTGGAATCGTGTCAACCAAGACACATCCTTTTTTTTACCCCTCTACTTCATGAGCTTGTAACTTCGTAAATTTTGAATTTTTTTTGTGTATTCTTAAAATGTTTAAATGGTAAAAAAATGGATAGTAAAAATATTTATTATTTTTTTTTTATTGAGCTTGAAAAAACCTCCTAAATTCGGGCCTCCAGACTAGAATACCGCCTTAAGGTAATTCAATACGGTTTTGTTCCCGACAAATAGCGATCTTTTCGTCGATATATAGAAAAGCTAAGGAAAATAAAATATTTTTTGAAACTTTCGAGCTTTTGGCGCCCCAAGGGACTACATATAAAGTTGTGTTAGCTCAACTATCACATGTGGTACATAAATAGAGTGCTACTCTTTCTAATAAATAAAGAATCAGTCAAATCGGTTCATATGAACATGAGTTATGCGCGAACAAACATAAAAACAAAAAAAAGAACAAAAAAAAGGTATACGCGACATAACCTCCTACTTTTTGGAAGTCGGTAAAAAACAGTGAAACGTAAGATAGTCATTAATTCGTTTTTACAAGTGTGCAGCGGAAGAAAGTAATTTCGGTTAAGATTTGAAGGGGAAAAGGAGGCTAACACAGTACCATTAAGTCTCCTCAAGCTAACGGTGAACCCAGTTACATGCTAAGGAAATCGGGAACCACTGACCGTATGGTAGAATTCTGTTTAATTATGGTTTGGTGAAGAAATTTTGAAAGAGCGATAAAAAATGCTTCAGGAGGATGGCAAAGATCGGCAAAGTTGAAGGAAAAATGCATATTTGGGTGATTATTAAAGGAGAGATTATGTGAGAGGTTAATATGGACCAAGATGAAGAGAAATAAAAGCTAAAATTGAGGGATTTTTCTAGGTGTGAAATGGGGAAAGGTAGGAATAGAGGACGTGGGTAAAAGACGTGTTTAGTGAGGGTACGTTCTGAATAAGATCTGCGAATAGACAGAGCTGGCATATTCGGTAAGAACTGCAAAAATTGTGGAGGATTTAAAAGCACCGCGACAGAGCTGAAGGCATGAATTTTGGAGAATATCCAATTTAGGAAAATTTCAGACTTGGAAGTGCAGCCATAGATAGAAGAACAGCAGTCAAATTTTGAACGGATAACGGATTTATACAAGCTGGTGGTAATGACCACTTCATTTAGTTGGGGATGGGGCTAAAAATCTAACTTCTTTCAGTAATGTAAGAGGAAAAATATGGAGACAGATAACTCTATTATGAAAAACTAAGTAAGCCTATTAAAAGGAGGGATTATCCGAAGTAGGATTGTTAGGACGAAGCGTAAAAACAACATAAGAAGACTTAGAAGAAAAGATAGAAAGGCGAAGGGAAGGTAGGAAATAATGATCCAGTGAAATGTCGCGTAACACTTACAACTAACGGATTATTAGATTACGTTATTCGTGTTTGCGATAAATTGCTGCACTGCTTATAGTTAAAGTTCGTTGTCTTTAATCAAGGCCAAATTTGGAGTTTCTACTTAAGTTATTTTATTCCGTTAAATGTCTTATAAACTTATTATTAATCGAGGCTTATCGAAATATTCATTATCGTTCAAAGCGCACTCGCTTTTAATAAAACCATAAAAATACATTTTCATCGCTTGTATATGTGTGTGTGTTTTTCTATTTCGTTCTATCTACCGTATAGCGCCAAAATCCTCGGAGGGGCAGTTAACACGCTTAATGAACCGAAAGGGAATCTGCCGTACAATCTTTTATCCTCTGTTTTCGTTTACATTACAATGTTCAATGAATTCGTTCACATCTTATTACGGTTTTTACAGGCGCACGTGGTAATTAATGAGAAACCCGGGACTACCGTTTACACACTGGTCACATATAGTCGGAGCGGAATCGGTCAATTCATGAATGCGTTTCCGAGCCATTTATAATTATTCTTCGGCGGTGCTGCGGTACGCATAGCAGTCGTCATACGAGAGAACTTGGGACACGAGTCAGAGCGGTACAGATGTAGGTCAGGATTGTGGCGATAGCAGACTTATATGTTGCGGCAAAAGAAAGTTGCGACGAGAACTAATGCAAACTTCAGTAGTGATGACATACAGTCTGGCCGGTAAAACTGAAATCAGTATTCCCGGTGTTATTCGTATCCGATACCTATAATGGAGATTTACAGTTCAATAGCGGTTCGCGCTCGTTAAGCTCATATGCAGTCGCAACGTAGAACATATTAATGAATAATACGTGATTTGTCTTGTCGAGTTTGCAAAAGGTTTTCTCCGACAATCTAAACAGTAATCTGCATTTTACATCGTGTCGACTTTTAAACGCGTTCTTTTGAAAACGCCGAACTTATCCTAACGACCGCCGGCGCCGGAATTCATTTGTCGACAGAGTGTTCTAATCAGCGACGAATAATAAGGTTTCTAAAGTTTTGAGTGGCTGGGCCATTAAAATAGGATCCATCTGGTAAGATGCATAAAACTACTCCATATGAAACAAAGCTGTTAGTTTGATTCCGTTTTTTAAATAAATAGACAATGTAAGTTTTACAAATAAATCGCGTACCGACTCAGTAGGCTTTAACCGATCATCATTAAGCATTTCATCGACCATTGTGTAATTCGTTTGGAATAAATTAAAATACAAATAAAAACATTCGATTATAATTGAAACAATCAAATAACAATTACAATTTCAAAAACTGAAGTTATAATGCAAAGAAAGAATAATAAATTTGCTGAGAAGTCGTTATCGATTACGATGATTAAAAAGATCTAATTCTAAAAAACATTCCATAAATTTGCCGAAAACTATTACATAAAAAATTTGTTAAGCAATAGAAATATCAGATTTTCGTATAATGTATTATTCTTTAATCTGTTTGAGCGGTGTGACCTCCTCTTCGGCATGCTTAATTTACTCTGCGTATTATTTTTACTCTATTTATGTTAATATACCTAATTAAAAATATCCCTCTTTAATATTATTGTTCCAGTTTTGATTAGAATTCGCATGAATTAAATGGTTAGTTATATTTAAGAACACATTTGTATAGCACAGTATTTGCTACTTTTATAAACTCGTCTTTTTGTCTTCTTTTTTCGCTGCAGACCACTTCACATAAAACTTGGTCGGTGACGGGACTATGGTTTTCATCTCGTCCCCTTCCTATAATGTAAGTACACATCTTTTGCAGGGAACTATCGCACATTTCGTCTTGTTTAAGCTACACATTCATTTGCACCCACCATTCCTTTTTAGGTACAAAAAGCATACGAAATAGACCCCGGCATACAAATAGGAAACGAATAGAGAGAGAGAGCATTTACCTTATATAGTCGGATACAAATGAACCGCGTTAGAAGTCCCAATATTATGATAATTTATGGGAATGCAGACTGCCAAGCGCATTACACGGCAATGTGTAATATAACCGTGCAGCATTTTTTTTTTTTTCTTTTTGTATGGGCGCGTCAGCGGCATTGACCCAACAACAGGAAAAGCTAAGCTAAAAAACTAAATAGCTAGGCGGTCCGAAATGGACGCAACAAAGGACAGAAGTGCAAGCACCACAGAAGATGAAGGAAAGGTGAGGATAAAGGAAACGATATAGGGAGTAAGAAGACCTAATGACAAGAGCTGGCCGTACAAAAGGGAGCGTTCATTACGAAGAGCAGGACACTCGAAGAAAATGTGATCAGCATCACATATACGAGGAGGATCACAATCGTGAAGGGAAAAATAAGAAGATGAGCAAATCGAAAGCGCGTGGAGGAGAGGAGAGAATGATTGATCCGAAGACGAATTAGGGAGACAATAGAAGAGCGACGACCGAAAGGAATAGAATGGAACCAAGACATGGAACGAGGAATCGGCTGAATAAAACGGTAATGCGAATGACGATTAGAAAATAGGGAAAGATATAAATGTCCCGACAAAATCTGGCGTCATTGGAGGTGGATAAGGAAGGGATGTCTGAAGAAGGGAAATAGTTGAGAAATGAATCAAGGCGACTAGCAGAACGAGCCAAAGAATCAGCTGCGTCATTGCCGTCAATTCCTGATTGACTGGGGATCCATAAAAAATCAATAAGAATAGATGACTGCAGAGTGGAGGTAAGAGAACGAATTGAGAGAATAATACTATCAGAGGAATGTGAAGGAGGAGAGGATATGGCTTGAAGGACGCCTTTGGAGTTCGAAATTATGAGGAATCGCCTGAAATAAAATAGATAGTCTGAAGGATGGCGATTGACTCGGCAGGTCTTAAGAAATTGGCAGTAGTAAAAATAATGAAGGGTCCGAAAGAAACATGCGCATGCTTTTGATTTGAATTTATGAGAAACATGTTTCAAGAGGAAAGAAGAAATTTCTGAAAATTAAAGTGAGTAAAGTGTTCAGACAAAAAATAAAAAATATCAAAAAAAAGTTAAGGATTTTTTCTGAATCATTTAAAAAAATTTTCGTTCATTACTTTTATTTATTTATTTATTTGAAAGATGCTCGACTGCATGGTCATTTGCATCTTTTATGTAATTACATATGCTAATTATTATAAAGTATTATAAAGATTTGTTAATTTTAAAAAGGAAAATAAATTATTAATATTATTGATATCGTTACTTAAGATAATGTCTAAAGTTGCATTTCCAAAGCATGTTTGTCGCTGTGTAGTATACCTCACGCATTCGGACAATATGTTGGTTATGGATAGCTGACACTGGCAGACAGTACATACTGGTGGTTCGTCCTTTTCAAAGATATAAGCGTGCGTTATGTGTCCGATTCTTAAGCGTGCCAATATATGTAACTTCTTCCCGGCGATGTCGGCGGTAACATGTATGCCATTCGGAAAGGATCGGTTTTATTGTATACAGTTTATTTCCGTTAAAACGCTGTTCCCATTCGGACTGCTACGATAACTTTATGATTTCATATAATTTAGCAGCTGTGTTTTTTAATGCCGATTTCATATTGGTCGCATGTTGTCCTTCATGAGTAAAGCCTCGAATTTCGATATCAAATTTGCTGCAGAGCAATCTGCAGTGCACTGCTAGTGGTCTAGGTGAACGTACTCTTGATTTATAAAGCGGGGTATAAGTTGTTGAATTTATAATTTTACCGTAGACAGGATTATGAGGAAGATGCCAGATTTTTAAAAAGTACTTCAGTGAAAGTAGATTTCTCCGATCGCTGAGTCGGAATAAGTCCGTTTCCACTAGTAGGCTAACTGTGGGGCTAGTTCTTAAAGCTCCTGTAACGAGTCGCATCGCGATGTTTTGAATTAAGTCCAGCTTTTTGCGCGCGTTGGGATTTGCACTATTATATAATATGCATCCGTAGTCCATTTTTGAAAGTACCAGCGTTTTATAAAGAAGTAGTAGGGATTTCCTGTCTGCACCCTAATTTGTGTGCGCTACCATCTTTAGGACGTTTAGCGCTTTGTGGCACTTGATCTGTAAAGCTTGTATGTGATCTACCCACGACAATTTTCTATCGAATGTTATTCCTAGTATCTTCAATGACGTTGACGTCTTCACACGTTCATTGTATAGCGAAATATTGCATGTAGGTGGAAGAGGCCGTTGTATACCAAATGTGATACATACCGTTTTTGCTGTCGAGAATGTTAGGCCTTGTTTTCCAGTCCATTTGACAACTTTATTGACTGTATGCTGTAATGTTGTTTGGATATTTTTGATATTCGTGCCGGATAGGTAAATGATCAGATCATCCGCGAATAAGCTATACTGAACAGGTGCTTTAATAACTTTTGAGAGTTCGTTAATTCCGATAACGAACAGTGTTGGACTAATTACAGATCCTTGGGGGGTTCCATTTTCTAATATTTTCGTCTCGGAAATAATACTATTTAATCTCACTCGGAATGATCTATCATGTAAAAATTCTTTTATGAACATTGCTAATCGACCACTTTTGTAGGATTTTGTATCGCCAGATACGGTCGAAGGCCTTCTGGAGATCGAAACTAATGACCGCTGTATATTGCTTGTTCACAAATCCATCACATATGTAGTGCTGAAGTTTGACTAAAGAATCTATGGCACTTCTGTTTGATCGGAATCCGAACAGCATCGGGTCTAGTAATCCGCGTTGTTCAAGTTGCTGTTTTAGCCGATTGTTGACCATTTTCTCCATTAGTTTACTCACCGAGCTGGTTAGTGAAATGGGTCTATAACTACTGATTTCGAAGGGATCTTTACCAGGTTTAAGTATCGGGATTATGTAAGCGGTTTTCCAGTTATCCGGTATTTTACTAGTATTCCAAATTAGGTTGAAGTATTGCAACATTGTTTGTTGGGAAGACGAGTTCATATGTTTAATCATAAGTATGTGGATATACTGTAGATAGTTCAAAAAAAAAATAAAAAAAATAGAATTACAATAGAAATTACAATAGAAATTACAATAGAAATTACAATAGAAATTTTTTTCGATAGATTTTAATCATAATTTCCACCATTGATTCAGTAAAAATCGTTTCTGCGTGTAGATACTATTTTAAATGTCATTGTAAGTTTCATTTTGCAAACAGGCATTATAGTTTGTGCTTGAAACGTAAAGTAATTCTATATAGGTGTATAAAAAATCAAAAAAAAATAATATATATATATATAATAAATACGGAATTATTTACAATTAATACAAATTAAAAATCCGATGACAAAAGTTCAGTGCTAGAACTATTTAGTTAACCAATAATGTAAACATCGACAGAATTAATGCCCATTTAAAATTATGGAAAATAGTAATTCAACTGTAAATTGTGAACCGAGTTGCAGGCAATGCCAGCAAAAGCTATATATTCATAGCTAAAACTTTTCCATTTACCCAAACGGTGCGTAAAATTAGGATTTATCATACTATACAGTAGCATGTAGCTGGAATTCGTATCCGAGTAGCCCAGATGCATATATATTTGTTTAGCGATGGTGTTCGTAGCTGGCTGATTAGTCCAATTTTAGCAGTACATGTTTTCCTGCAGTAGCTGATCCGGACTAGTATCCCGTTCGTTTTTCTTGTGGCGTTTCTTATATGGTTCTATGGCGAACAGTAGCATGTACCCCTTCTATAAATAAAGTTCAAATCAATAAAAGCTCGAGTCAGAAAGAAGACGATGTTTAATATGTTGTTAAGTTAAGGTGCTTGGCTACCAGCAGACCCGACTAGTTTTGTTTCAAATTCAAGCCAGGTACCTGAAATAGAATTGGGTACCAACAGAAAAGGCGACCGAAAAAAAAAAAAAAAAAAGAACTGTCCCTCCAATGTTCTCTTCAGATACATTGGGCTTAGTATTTTGTGAACTTTAATTTCACAATCCGCGATACCTTATCAAGGGTACGGGACTCGCTTTTATCCTGAAAAAATTATATCGTGTAAACATAATAATTGATGATTAAGAATTCTAAAGACCGATAAAACCGGTTTTGTTTTCACTTTCAGCGGATTCTTACACATATTTACCGACGTGAAAAATTGGGTGAGACCTTACAAATCGTTTAAAACTTTGGCGTTACCTGTAAATATTTCAGCTTCTAGTTTTTATCTATTTATTGATTCGTTTTTATTCTCAATTTTTCTTTACTTACACTCATAGTGCTTTCGGAATTTTATTTTATTTGTTTCCCGGCTGCTTTAGATGCGCGTTTCTAAAGAGAACCGCTCAGCGGCCACCTCGTACACTTCTGCTGGTGTTTCCAAATCGTTTCTCTTCAAGCTGAATAGAATTCAAAACTCGTGTCTCTTTAATGCTTTGAACTTCTCCTCTCCGATTATTGCAATCATTTTGGCAGAAGGACCGGTCCATTCAAAGATTTTATCTAGGTTAATAATTAAACGCGTTCGAATTCTAATTCGTATTTTTTTCAATTCCGACCTGCATATTTCCGATATCGGGCATTTCTCTAATAACTCTTTCTCTGAACGCTTCGCGATTTAACCTTCTTTTGCTCTCTTTTACATCAAATATCCTTATCTACAATGTCCCGGAACTTGGATATTTTTCATGATTATATTTTTTCCCCTTCCGAACATCAACTTTCTTCTTTCTTACTCATAAGCAATTCAATTACGCTTTATTCGCTCTCTTTCCTTCATATACTGTAATTTCCACAGATGACCATCGACCGCGCAACAAATTTCTAATATACTCGGACTGTTTATCTTAGACAAATCCTAGACAAATAATTCTACATCATTTCATTGCCGTTCTCGCATTTTAAAGCTTTTGTTTCGGAATCCTTCGCTACGCATCACATTGTTGTGGATAACAGCGAGTACGGAATTTTCTTTAAATAAATCCGCGTGGATAAGGGGTAGTGAAAGAGGCAAAATTTTCGAATTCCGATATCAGACGTAATAGCAAATCTCAAAATTAAAGCTAAAAGAAATTTCGATAATTGTCGGATTCAAGTACCGAAGACTAATAATCAATCATCGTCGTACACAATTCGAGAAAATACTAGCTTATGGATATCGCGCGCTCTAGAAGAACGGAAGTTGTGATTAGCCGATTTTGTATTGGACATACATATAGTTGACTCACGGGTACATAAATCAGATCCACCTTTCTATCCCCATCGCAGCATAACCTCACTCGCAGTACACGGCATACTCTCTATTTGCCCACAGTACGATAAATTACGTCTAGAGATAACCTCGAATAAAAACTATTACGATGAATTTTATCAAATGATGATTTCATGTTGGTGACAGTAATGCTTCTCTTAAAACAGATACGAGATATTTTTAATAATATTAAGGGCATACGATTCCCGAAATATAGCGGTGTTCTTGGCCATCGTAGTAATCTAATATCTAGAAATTCGAAAAAAAAGAAAAAAGAAAAAAGTTATTCAGACCAAGTAAATATTTTACGTTAGTTTTTATTGATATTACATTTCTATTTTTATTTTGTTTTTATAGGAAAAATTTTAAATTATCCTGCTATCATTTTACGAAATAAAAAACACGAAAATGAATCATCAGATTTTACGTAATATTTCTCTGTTATTATAATTCCGTACAGTATAAATTTTGTTTCATTTACAATTCTCTTCCAGTTATACATGTATTTTAAAAAAGTGTTTATCGCTGGATTTGAATGAACCTTTTGACTACATGCAGCCAATAGCACGCAGCGAGAGTATTATATATTTGTATTATTATACGTGATCTATTCGAATACTGAAAAAAATCTGATCTTTTTATCTATCACCCCAGGTACGTTAATGTTGCCGCATAATATTCAGTTAAAATTTCCATTTTCTCCGTGTGTGGTACTGAGCACTGTATGAAAAATTAATTGCGTGGTCTCTGAAACGCACGATTTTTGCCGGCTCTGGGTATTTTGTTCTACTAGTTTAATAGAAGCAATTCTTTCTCTTCTTTTCTTTTTTTTTAAGTAATAATGATGACAATAATAATCAAATCAAATTCAAATTAAATTTAGATCAAATTAATTTTATTTTCGATAATAAAAATTTAAATAAAGACCTGTTTATATCCAGTTTTGGTCGAGTAACTGTTGATGTTACGCTTGAACTAAACATTTATATAGTTTTTTTTTGTTTTTTTTTGAAATATATATATTCTTCTTTCAGCGATTTTGGCCATCTTTGGACCGCGTGTTATAATGGATCCTGTCATTTCTTCTCCGCTCCTTCCAGTGAATAACTTGACATCATGCATTATATAATTTTTTTTTTGCGGTACCGGTAAGCCGATCCGTTTTTAAAACTGAGATTGTTAGTCCCAGAGTGGTTTTCTGTTGGGGTTTGCTCCCTTAGCCGAGGAGTCCCGGTTTTAAGGCGCCGGGAACTCGCCCTCTCATCCTGAATTAACACTTGTCAATTCGACCTGGGGTATAAGGTCACGGATGAGCTGTCGACGGTCCGCTTGCTGGACTTGCGGTTGAATGCTTAACGGCTTTTGTCGGCAAGCACACACTCGGCATGTGTGCCCACCACCGTTTTCCCGTTGACGATGTGAGTTCCAATTTAGCTTTCCTGATCAGAGCTAAGCCCTCCGAACAGGAAATTACCACCCCGCACGACTAGGACGTATGGAACTCACGCAGTTGTGTTTCGTGTGTACTGTCAGTGGGGCTAGTACTTATATAACAGTATAGTGACTACTTACTAGAGAAGATGACTCTAGCGACACAACCATACTCCGCAGGGCGAAATATATATGTATTTATTAATATTTACACATTTCCTCGTCAAGCTATTGTCCACGAGTTTTCTTACATCTAATGATTTCTACACCATACCATTTATACTCTATACATACTTTTTATCACAAACATCATATTTTTTCCTTATTTCTAACTTGGCTACAATTAATCTATTATTTATTTTATTTTATTTTTTTTTCCGTCCCTTTTCCTTCCCTTTTGTTTTCACTTTTGTTTATCACTATTTCCGTACCCCTTTCTCTTATTTAATGCTTATTAAATTCGCCACAATGTTTCGTTAAAATTCATTTAAGAGGGAGCTCCATGTTTACAATAATTATTACGATGCATAAATATTGTTAAAAATGCATCAAGTTGCAACCATGTTTTATAAGTGTGATAGAATAAATTAAATTAATAAACGTTAACAATAGGTCAAATTATGTCTGGTTGAAAGCCAGAATGTTACATTTAAGCTATGAAGAGAATTTTTTTTACGAGACGTATTTCTATTATGTAGAATTAAAACTAACCACACATTTACCGATTAACCAAGAAGATCTTCAATGTTTCAAAAATAATGTTACAATCGAAACGTTATAAGCAACTTATTTAATAAATTATAATAATATCAGTAATTTTAATAATAAGGTAGTAGCAGTAATGATTTAATAATAATAATAAGAAGAAGAATGATAATTAAAATTGATAATATTACCAGTGATAGCCGTAATAGTGATGATACGAAATAATTAATAATTGAATTTACAAGTTAAAATGGTGATATTAAAAAAAAAATAAAATAATAATAATAATAACGTCTGAAATAGTTTTTATCGAATTATCCGGTAATAATAAGATAAATCTCTAAATGAAGATATATCGATCGGTGTACGGTACTTTGACTGGTTTAGCCGGCGACTTTTATCTTATTCTATATTTCTAATTGGCAGTTCTGTATTTTTCTCATTGAAGAAGCTGGTTTCTCCGGAGAACACATATTCCAAAGAAGGCGGGGACATATTACATGTGGTCGGACTGTTTTGAGCACAGTGCTTATTGAATTTGTTTGCTCTCTCTTTAGCGGTATGCGTCAATAGCCATCAGATTTTCTAACTACTATTTGTACAGCACTTGCGGACATTTTAAGAACTTTACTACCTACCGCCTTCCGATGAGATTATATACTGAATCGATTCTCATGTTTTTGACTAGTTTGTTAGCAGATGTACATATATATATTTTTTTTTTTTATTTTTATTTTTTGATATATTTTTCCCATCACTCAGAGAGCGATCGACAGAGAAACTACAGTTTGTTTCACAGTACGGTCAGTATTGAATTTCTTTAATTTTGAAGAACTTTGAACAATCTTCAATCCATGCCGAAAATTTCGATAAGCGGGAAGAAACTCACGAATACATATCCTAATGCTCTCGGTAATATCTTACCTTTCGAAGCGATTACCTTCTGCTGTCGATAATTACATACGTATTGCCCAATGTTAGCGGGGAAGTATTAATTGGGAAATCCTACGTTTAAGAGACTATGATGTTTTCAAATTTAGCAAAATTCACATTTTTGGTATTCAACGTTATACTCAATTATTACAAAACAGAATCGCTACTGCATTATTCTATATCATATAATTTAAATAAAAATTATTTTTGCGAGTATTAAATACTGTAACGAATAATATATATTTTTTTAGAAAAATATTCAATTTCCGTTTTATCAATATTTTCGCGTTCTAAATGATGATTATTTAAAGAAATTAATTTTCTATTAAGTGAAATTGACATTTCCGTTTAAGTAAGACCAATTTAGCCTTTTTGGGCAATCTTCTTTTATTATTTGAATCAACATATTTTGAATAGTTGTAATGTCGTTTTGTTTTTCGTGAAATGTTAATGATCGCTGTTTATTTTTCATTCGCCATGTGATATTGTTATTTCGGGCTCGTTTTATTCAAACAAGAAAAGCCGACAAGGTTAGTTATTATTTCTTCAATTAATTCATATTGATTTTCGACATTTCTGACTTGATGTATCGGTCTCTTTATTTGCATGATGTACATTTAGGCATTCGACGGTCGTTTTAATTCTCCTATACTACAGTTGCCGACATATGTACACACACACATACATACATACATATATATATATATATATATATATATATATATATATATATGTATATAAGTCATTGTTACGCTGGGGATTATAAGAAATTCTATTGTGTGTTGTGTTATTTTTTGTTACGGTTTTACGTTATTTAGAAATCATGTAATGTTTCTGTGCGTTATGCGAGTTGCAATTGCCCGGCTGGCTTTCCCGACGAGTTAGATATTATCGGTCGAAAAGACGCGTTGTTTGATGGAGTTTATTTGTGCTGCGCTCGTAAATTAGCCGAATATATCATCGTTGTCATCGTGCATTTTATCTTTCCATTGTTTATACTTATTTATATTTTGCAATATCTGTTACCGCGTATTTCTATAATTCTTATCAATTATTGTTACTATCTTCTTATTTTTTTAAATACATATATATACATATTTATTTTTAATTACATCGGTTTCTTTCGTAAAGCTAAAACGCTTGTCGACCAATTATTTCATATTTAAGCATTATAAAAATTTATAGCTTAACTTATACATATTACTTCGTCTAATATCTATCATCTACATCTTAATCTATTTTTGTACTTATCAATATAACTGTAATCTATTTGCTTTTAATTAGTAATCTATCTATTTCTTTACCTTTTTGTTGCGCATTCTCTTATTTTATGTTTATTATTTTTTTAACATTTCCTTCTTCCTGAAATAATTTATTTTCCATTTTCTTTCCTTTATTTTTCCCTCCTCTATTATTATTTCCTTAGGTATTATATTTAACATCTGAGTTATGACATATTTGTTCGTTTGCTCTCCCATCTTTGTTCTCTCTAACGGCAGGTGTACGTAAATCTTTTCCTTAGCTCGTATTTTAATTTTTTTCTCTAATTCAATTTTCTTTCTTGTTGTTACATATTTACATATTTTTATATATAAATACATTCCTCTTAGGCTTATTTAATTATTTAATTTTCAGTTTTTCCTTTATGATTTGCTATTAATTTCAAGCATTTTATTTGCAGTTTATTTACTTTCCCCAGGTATACTTTCCTCACTATTCTTCATGCCTAAATTCCATATCCGATCCTCGAATTTACCAGCGCATAATACACCATTTTTAATGTTCTGTACGTTGTATATTTCCTCAATGTATATAAAGCTGGTAATATTGCCGAAATTTTCTCGGTAACATGTTCCGTATGTACGTCCCATCTTAGACGTTGATTCATCACTGCCCCCAAAAATGTTTATATTGACAAGGAACGTACACGAGTTGTCAGGCGCCGATTTTGTTGATATGTTTTAGAGTATAAAAAAATATTAGACACGTGATTTTTTTTTATCGGCCCATATTCAGTTTCAAGGGTCGAAAACAACGCCTAAAGTTCACCCCGAAAATAGTTTTTCCTAAATATCTCGTCTTCAACTCTATATTTTTTTATGGAACAAAATGGAAATTATTTCTCGTGCAAAGGACAAGTAATCCACAGTGATTTAAGCAGTGGAGATGCATCCCCTGGGGTGAAAACACCTTCTTTTGGTCATAATTATGAAATAAAAAATTATAAAATAACATAAACAAATAAGAAAAACATTTTTTAATACACACAATTAAAAAATAAAGTTGGCGTGTTTCGGCATTTTCATGAATTTCACCCTTAAAGGGGGTAAAGCACCCTTTACAAGAAACATCAATAAATACCTGTATTGAGTAATCCAATTTCGTGAAAAATTTGGATGTAAGGGTTTTTGAGGTCCTTGATTAAGAATCTGTTATGAATTTTTGTATATTCAAACTATCCTGTACTTTATAGCCGTACAGTCCCAAACCCCTAAAACCCAGACAGGCATTCAGCCTGTATTATTTTAAACCAACAAACTCTAAACTCCTAAATCCCAGTCCGGCCAGAGGCGTGTGCGTTATAACCATACAGTTGCAAACCTCTATACATCAGACAGGCCGGTTGCCTATGACTAAAACCGCACAACTCCTAAACTGCAGGCAAACGAAAGGCCTATTCATTGTGGTATACTAGAAAACCGTTCTTATAATTTACTTATTTAAAAAATTATCGGTACGGTTCAACTTACGTATTTATTTATTTCTTTATTTACCTATTAACGGGAACCACTATCCTCTTACGAAAATAATAACAAAAATAAATTAATAAGTGGCCAAAGTTAATTAGTAATATAATAATTTTTTTTTGTTTTTAGAATGAACCCTTATACATTAGGAAAATTACATTCAGTGAGTAAATCAAAACATTTATTACTAGTTCTCACAATCAATAAACAGTAAATATTAATACTATTATACATATAATTCGTACTGCTATATCATGCTCAATAAATCTGCGAGAATCGGAAATATAATAATCAACATTTTTAGAAATAAACATCTTTAACTTTCAACATTGGCTCGTCCAGGAAGATGGTGTGTTCATTTTGCTTGTTATAACTTTAGTCAAAACAGTCTGTCTGAGGTTTGGTAGTTTGGGGGTGTTATCGGTTTAAAAACACGGACCTTCGGCCTGACTGGGGTTTTGACGTTTGTTGGTTTAATAAAAAAAAAAATGAATGCCTGTCCGGGTTTTAGGGGTTTGGGACTGTATGGTTATAAAGCACAGGATAATTTGAATATTCAAAAATTGATAAAAGATTCGTAATCAAGGACCTCAAAAACCCTTACATCCAAATTTTTCACGAAATTGGATTACTCGATACATGTATTTATTGATGTTTCTTGTAAAGGGTGCTTTACCCCCTTTAAGGGTGAAATTCATGAAAATGCTGAAACACTTCAACTTTATTTTTTAATTGCGCGTGTTAAAAAATGTTTTTCTTATTTTTTTATGTTGTTTTATAATTTTTTATTTCATAATTATGACTAAAAAAAGGTGTTTTCACCCCCTAGAAAATAGGGGTTGCAACTCACTGCTTAAATCACTGTGGATTACTTGTCCTTTGCACGAGAAATAATTTCCATTTTGTTCCATAAAAAAATATCGAGTTGAAGACGAGATATTTAGGAAAAACTATTTTCGGGGTGAACTTTAGGGGTTGTTTTCGACCCTTGAAACTGAATATGGGCCGATAAAAAAAAATCACGTGTCTAATATTTTTTTATACTCTAAAACATATCAACAAAATCGGCGCCTGACAACTCGTGTACTTTCCTTGTGAGTTACTATCTTTAACTTCTGACAGTTTCTCATTTCACGTTCGTGTCATTCCCCCATTGATTATACACATTTATTTCAATGCATTATTATATTTGGACAATAACCCCACCTGAAATTTTTTCCCCGTAATACCATTGCTTTAGTCTTCCAATTATAGTTTCGACTATTTCTTTAGTTATTTTTCTTTTTTTGTTAGATTAGCTGAATGCCGGATACGTCCAATGGAGGCGGAGTGGATTTAAATCTGAACAATTCCCGCCGTCTTATTGCTAAAACTGTATCAGGCGCACTACAAAATCACCGATTAAATTAAATTATCTTCAAACCAAATTAGTCCTCTTCTGAAACTTTCTCCATTACATCGAGCAATAACTTTCCGGCAGTGTTTAACGCCAATCGAATATTGACACGAATACTCATCGTTTACATAACAATCCGTCTAATTTAATTAACCTTGAAAAGCCAACGACGAATGCTAACGTCTTTTTAATTGCATTCTCTGATAACTGTGAAAGACAAATCGTCGTTCTGGTTGAAAGCTCGGCAAGTAAGAATATTCTTCTTCCCGTGTTTTTGGCTGGAATATTTTATAAAAAAATGAATGTTTTCTTCTCTATTTCCAAGTAATAGGTAATTATAGGTTCGATTCATTCTCGTTTTCGCCTTAGTTTCAATACAACCTTTCTCATCGCTTGTCACCTTCTCAACTTTCCGCTCTTAATGAGATATTTGAATTCTATGTTATGCTCCTCTCTGACACTTTTTTTATTTCAACCTCATTTTTTTAGAGTTATTTTGGAATAATTGTTTGCCTGTTTTAATTAGGTTGGCGGGGTCTAGTACTTATGATGATTATTAGTATTTTATCCTTCTACGATGTCACTCTCGTAATAATTTATATTAAAATCCTGGCAAAGCTTTACACAAGTTAAAAACGAAGAATTAGCACTTTCATGAAAAAAATAAAGACTTAAAATACGAAACAGAAACTAATTATTTGAATTACAGGCAACGGAGAAACCTTTATAGACAACGAAGCGGAACTAACTTTTATACATAGGGATCGTTTGGCAACAATTGATGCGACTGCGGTGGAGTCCAAGATCATGATTTCCATTTTCAGTGTCCTTTTTTTTTTTATGTGCACTTGTGAACTGTATATCGATGCTGATAAGGCTTGATAAAATTTTCGGAATGACGGACAAGCAGTAAAATAAGTCGGTCGAATATGAGAATTAATGACAGTATTTTATAAATCATCTCTTTTTTCTTCTTCTTTTCAATATCATCAGCTGAGTAAGCCGACATTCAATCGAATTACATTGAACATTTCCTCTGTAAATGGTTCTAGGAAAATTATGAATTATACGGTATAGAGAGTGTCCTATAACTCTGAACCTGCTACTGGCCAGTAAGCTATGAATCGAATATGACGGATATTGTGATCCCTACTAATTAACTGCCGTGCGAGCTGTACAGTCAAACGTGTTGTTTGCAATTAAAAAGAATGCGGTTTTAATTTCCGACAATGTTCTCTCCTGGATGAAATGAGCAAAAGGGATTTCTCCTTAAGTTCGTTCTATGGAAATGTTTTGGACACATAGCGTGTATCCTGATCGTAGTTGACGTAGATACGTTATTATTATTACCTTTCTCTCGGCAAACATAAATTGGAAAACCACAAGGTCTTATTGAAGGGCTATGCTTATAAAGCTAATCACGACTGTCTGACTCCATTTCTATTTTCATTCTCTCCGGTTCAACTTACTGACGACCGAATGAGGATCACCGATAAAGACGTGATCAATAGGCAGCGTCTCGTGTCAATTGTTCACCGGCTTAGGTCATTGTAAACTATGCCTGAATGAGCTGGAATCTATTGGAATTGTATTTCAATACTTCCGACCTTCAAGATTCTTGTTAATATTTTAACGTCATAAGTGCAATTATGATAGTTGTAACTTAGGCTACACTGTAATAATTGGCTAATTAACTTTAAAG
Organism: Icerya purchasi; assembly: GCA_039619475.1. Lineage (NCBI taxonomy): Eukaryota > Metazoa > Arthropoda > Insecta > Hemiptera > Monophlebidae > Icerya > Icerya purchasi. Next base: position 420,731,964 of record CM077115.1, on the reverse strand, counting down.
AGTCTGTGATCAATTTTCGAAAACCTAGATTGTAAGATCTTGTAATGGGCCAGTACTTTAGCAGGAAGAAATTTACAAATATTCAGGAAGTTTGAATTTAAAATAGGTGTCCCGATTTTGAAATAAAAAAAGTACATTCCATTCTATTAAAAAACTAGACCGGATGATTCTCCTCAGGTACTATTGAGATCTTCAAAAATAAGCCGCGTTGCCTTTTAAGGAGAATCTTTTTCTTATTTTTATCACCTGGGAAATCGACTGGAGGAGTGAAAATATTTGTCTCCAAATCCGTATTAAAGTATATGAATTTTTCGAGTGAATTTATTGTAATAAGTGATAAGGAGTTTACACGTTCAAGTATTCACTTTAACGCGATCTAACTTTTTTATTTCAACAATATTTTCTAAATAACGAGTATTATTTTTTAAAAGTTTTTTCAATATTAGTAAGTTCCTTATTACCGTATTGATCGTTTAAATAAGCATTTTAAAATTTGTATTCTCATGAACATTACTACATATATATATATATATAAATATATATTCATTATATTTATTATGTTTTCATCACCTTTTTCGTAATTAATTGAATAATAGCGTTCCTACTAATATATGTATGTGTTGTTATTACTATTATTATTATTGTTCATTGACATTAGTTAAAACTGCTCGATAGTAGGATAGCGCTATCCGTGATTCATATCTAAAATTATTCGTACACTTATCTTAGCTTTTCGGTTATTAATTGCTTATACATAGTCATGATCCTTTTTCACCGCAATGAGCCAATATACCATTAGTGTGTACTGCTTTTTACTCATAACAAACGAAACGAAATACCGATTATGCAGACAATTAAACAATATTGATATAAAATTTTTTATAGAACTCTACCTGGAATCCATATATGATTTAAAAATAACATTTTAATATAATGGAACATTATAGAAAGACAATTTTACTAAAATGTTGGAATACCCGGGGTCGCGCTTAATTCTAAGAAAAGAATTACGCTGCGCGAAGGAAAAATTGAGAATTGAGCAAAGTACAAATTTTTCCCTGAAATGTTTCGAAGGAGATCATTTAATTCCAAAAAGAGTAAAAAATATTAATTTGCACCTTTTTATAATTTGCAATAAATGCAGACAGATTGTGACAACTCTTATCAATGTTTGTGTAAACTAAATTTTCGAAAAAGTTACTAAAAATCACAAAAAAAAAACAACGAAATAAAACAACGAAAATAAGGAATGTTTTCCTATTAAAATAGTTCAGGCAGAGTAGTAGCCAGGTGTGTTGAAATAAATTTAGAAAATTTTTTTTATATTAGGTCGGATCGTCGTCCAATTCATTAGCTTTTATTTTTAAGAGAAATGTTCGATAGCCGCTTTACGGGTGAAAATCGTTAATAAACAAATGCGGCCGTGATAATTGTAGCAAGCAGTGTATCGGGAAACATTTATTTACGAACAATAAAATTCGGTGTATTCCTAAGCGCTCATTCGTGCGTTCACAGTTAATTTGTAAAATGAAAAAAGAAAAAAAATCATGTGGCAAAATACAACGCGCCTTTATCATTCCGCTGTTGTCAGCGACAAAAATCTTATTGCAGCGGCTAGTAGCAATGCCATGAATGACAAGATAAATTACGTTCGAGGTAATTAAACACATTCATTAATTGATTCGGTCGCGGAGGAAAGTATTCTGTAACATGAGCATAAAAATATTGACGACTGAGTTCGATGCAAATAAATCACTTCTACGTTAAAATGTGGTGAGCAAGTTTGAACGAACACATTGATAACTCGGAGAAAGCGGGAGATCGAATATGCTATATTATCTGCTTTACATGTTAGAAACGTTCCTTCGAAACAATCCCTCCATTTATTATAATCATTTACGCATAAATGGCAGTTTAGTAAGAATTATTATACATTAACATTAAAAAGAGTAAAATTTAGAAATTTCGCATAAAACCTATCTGGGGATTGGTCCAATAATGAAAATACCTGCAGGGAGTTCCTTTTTAACATTGTTTAAAATTAGCGATACAGAAATATTGTAAAATTTTTGTAAGATAAACATCGAGCAAGCTTATGAAACGGACACTGCTAAAATTTATGTAGGTCTCTATATAATTATTGTCATCATTCTCGTATTGCATGAAGTATTAATTAATAGTAGCAATGCAATCGGGAATTTATTATTACCAATATTACCAACATATAGTGGAATTTTACCCCTTCTTACTAGGCTACAGCTATACGACACAAGCGACGAGCGGAGATTAAAACAGTGTCAGTAATTTTGTGTATTTATACGAAATTAAATGGCTATGACTTTTTCGCTCACCGCAGAATCCGAACGTATATGATGTTTTACTGCCGCCTAAGCGTCAATTGTTTCGTATAGAATTATTAAATTCAATTTGCATTAATATAACGAGATTACGATGAAAGAAAATTAACCGATACGGAAATTGAAAAATACTAACATCAGAATGAGTATAAAATATAACATTCCCGGTGTTAGTAGATATTAAAAATTCCGTTGCGCTATTATCTGTAAAAAAATAATAGAGAATACTATCCTTTTTTTTTAACTACCTGTAATAAGTACAGTAATTAGGCTAGGAGTGCGATCATGTTTGGTGATTCGTAAAAAGTGAAGTAACAGAACGCGGTGTATTTACTCGATAAAATGTTATCTAGAGTTTATTATTTACTATAGTAATCATTTTATTTTAATTTTTACGTTTAATTTTTATTTACCACGGTGTAATTGTTTTATTTAAAATTTTTATAGAAATGATTACTTTTTTTTTTTCATTCGTCCCGTACGCATTTCTGTATACCGCTGGTCGCATCTCAACTTTCTAACTTTTCCGACGGATCGAGGAACCGCTCTCAAGTGATGATCTTTTACCTTTTTTTCCCAAAACGATCTGCACACGTAATCTCGAAGTGGTGTATTTCAGAAAGCAATAATAGTTTTAAAACATCAGACGACGACGTAATAACAAATGATCATTAACTATTATAAACACTATCGTTAATCTGTTAATTACCATTCTACCGCTCGCCGCTTATATATCGTAGCCGTATTACTTTTACTTAAAAAAAGACCAGTTTTCCGAAGCGGTCGTTGAAGCAATAATTGTCTAAAAATACTCCGGCGAAGTGTGTAACGTGACTTTTTGCTAATCCTCGTGTTTTACTTTGAATAGGTTTATGGCCATTACTTGAAAAAATTACAAAAACTTCCTGCATGGAAACCATCGAAATGCAGACTTTTAGCGGGATAAATGAAAATTTCAAGCGTCGATGAAGTTCAACTGAAAAAAATCCCAATTTATATCGATCAGAATAAAAGGGAACTCGTTTTTACTGGTTTTTATTTATTTTCTTTATTATTTTCAAAGTTAAATCAGTTAATATTCATTTTTATTGTTAATTTCGATGAATAAATATATCCACGAACGTGCGTAGTACGTTACTATAATACGTATTAGCATATTAATTTAAATCAGCATATTTACATCGGACTTTTGCGTATCATTAATTAATAAAAAATTCTTAATTGCTGCGTTCGTTGACATGTCAATTACTACTGCTAACCCCTTCCCACATCCTTTGGCACGATGCTCTTAATTAAAAATTTCTGTCCCCTTCGCTTCTCTTATTAATACTCTCTTTCGACGCAGACAATTCTTTTTCCTCCTTTTTACCGTACCGTAAGGTTAATTTTTTTCCCGGATTATCTGAAGATTCTTTCATAGAACCTGCGCTCCTTTAATATTTACTTCATCAAAATCGCTTCTATTCCTCATACTCGACTTCGCATTTCCTTGCTAACGATGTGCTCACATACTCATCGGATCGTGATATTAACGCGATATATAACTCTCGTCTTTAAAGTTTCTTAATGTTACTAACATATTATTTTTCTAATATTCATCTATTTATTTCTCCTCTTAAATACTTATCTGTTGTCTTTACTCTTCGTCCTTTCGATCCTTCTTTGATTAGTCTTACCTTAAACGGCAGTCCAATTCCTCTTGTAAACTTTTTTTGCCATTTAGTTGACGGCCGTCTCTTCTTTCACAATCACATTAATCATCTGTATCTGTCGTCTCTCCGAAACTCAATCTATTTAAAGCCCTCTCTCATGCCAACGGGAGAGGGGATCATTGTACTCGTATATTACTTATGTTAAAATCCTTTATCCGCTCTATTCCAGATTTATGACAATTTCTCCAGATCTCTTCTTCCAAAATTAGATCGCATTTTGGTTCGTTCTGCCTTGAATTATTCCGAATCTTCTAAACTTTCTTCCTTTTGTTCAGTTTTCTATGCGTAATTTATTACTATTCTGCGCGCTATCCTCTTTGTTTCCTCATCATTAGTTTTCCATAAAGCACTCATAATTTCGGATTCTAAAAGTGTTCTATAAGCTATCATTTCGATCTCCTGCCGATTCTTGATCATTTAAGCATTAAGCGTAAAGAATTAGTGGATATTTATTAATCCGTTTTTTCGCTTCCAGTGGGGTAGATGATTTTTGGGCACATTTTCAGCTCATAATATTGCTCTTCTTTTTTTAAACAAATTACGGCTGAACTCCTATTCTTCTTATTTTTCAAATCTGGTTCCTCTAACCTCTCTATGCAACCATCTCTTGCTCAATCTTGGCTGATTTTCGCTTTCGTTTTAAACACAGTCTTCTTCCTGCATCGTTTTCTTAGTTTTCACCCGCTTCTACTACTCCATTTTGTCTCTCCCCTCACATACTTTCCTCTTATCTTGATTTCACGTTTTATTTAAATGTTCAGCTTTGTTTGTTGAATAATCATACACTCTTCTCTACTAAAATTTGGTATCCTTACTCCTCTTTTTGGTGCTTTTTGTATTCTCACATTTGCTTCAGCTATTTCTGCCCTTGAATTATTCCTCTACCCTTAAACGTTTAAGAATAAAATTTCATCTCTTTCTTTTCATTTCTTGAGCTAATATTCTCATTGAAGAATCCATTTATATATATAATATATATATATATATATATATATATATATATATATATATATATATATATATATTAATTGTAACGTAATTCTTAAGCTATCCCCATTAGAAAAAATGTCTGAATTTTATGTAACGAAACCTGTCCCAATTTTATGTAATGTTTGTTATATTTTATAGGACTTTTGTGATTATGTTATTCATATGGATCGATTTAGAATTACGTTGTAAATTTTGATAATTTTATACTAAGTATAGAAGAGAAAGAGACAGAAGTGTGAGCAAGAGGGGTCAAGGGGCACAGCCCCTTGCGAGGTCAAAATAGCCGAGTTTATATATATATATATATATATATATATATATATATATATATATAGATATATATATAGATAGATATATAGATAGATAGGTAGATAAATAAAAAAAAAACAGATACCAAAACAATACATCTGAAGTTGACGAAAATTAAAAACATCTAGCGTAGAAATATTAGACACCAGAATATTCTGCACGAAATCCAACGTTAAAGTTAAAATATGTGTGCAGGTAAATAGTGTTTTTTGCCAGTATCAGCTAATAGTCTTAATTTTCAAATTCAGTTTTCAGCAACATATTTGAACTTCATGGTGTCGCGATTTTTACCTTTGTTTTCTTTTTAATCCTTTTCTTTCTTCTTCATCGTGATACAAAAACAACAAGGAAATTGCAATAAAAACGGACCTTCACTTTCTCCGAAATATAAATATGATCAGCTTCATGTAACATCCAATAATCACTTTCGGGTGCTTCTGGTCATAGTAGCAGTACATGGTACCCGTCAAAAATAGAAAATCTTTAACTATGCGTCTTTTTCTTTTGCTTTAGAGAATACTATACACGTCTGTGTTTATACGTGCGTACATAATAATGTTTATGAAAATTGCGAAAAATAATTTCTTTTTTTTTTAACCAATTCTTTAAAATTCGGTGCCTATAAATATTGGGTTTACATATATATATATATATGTCGTAGGATTAAAAGTTTTTTCTTCTCTGGGATTTATTTTTTAAATATCTAATAGGGTATTTTTTTTATACTGAAATTTAAAAAAATTGAATTTATACACGCATTAAAAAAGCAATTTGCGAAAGGAAAAAAACAAAGATGTTACGATTTATAGTTGAAATATTATAAAAATGTTAAACGCATTTATGTTACAGAAAAAATATTTTACAAACTAGCGAAGATACCTACATGATTCGGCATGAAAACCATGGTTATGGAACTCGTTTGATTCGGAATCAAGTCAATGTTTATATTTATTTATACATTTTTTCCACTGCGTGTTTACCATTTTTAGTAATATTCAGCGAATAAAAAAGGTGATTTGCAGAGAAATATGTCATTATGATCATTGAGAAAAGTTTTATGTATAAACTATATAACTTAAGGATATCCGATTAATTAACTGTTAAAGTAGAATGAAAACATTTAAAAATTCGTTAACGACGCTGCAAGTTATACGTTCCGAATTGATAACAAAGGATTTTAATCAAGATTAATATAACGGGCGACGTCCAAAATGCAAAATTACATAATACGTTTGCGGTTTTCCAGTGAATTCAGAATGAGGAGCTTTCAGCAGTTAAAAATGAATTAATTAACGTGTGCTTTTTTAAAGAATGCAATAAATTCCGACATTAAAAAAAGAAAAAACAGAAAATAAAATTTACTTATACCGTTTTTAAAATGGCCGATTAATTTTTTTTCGTCTATTAGAAATAGCGATGATGATAAATATTAATAATTTGTTAAGGCAAATAGACTTGAAAGACAAAATGGTTAACTAGAAAATCTTCATCTTATATTTTATTCAGTATAGCTAGTTTAGATACCGACACTATTTTTATTACTTTTTCAATATAAAAGTTAATTTTTTTAAAATAAATATTATAAATACAGCGTATTTCGTCGTTAGCCGTGGAACAGACGTAATGAATTTTAAAAAGAGACGAGAAATAATCTAAACTTCAATTTGATGTTCCATTTTTTGAACTTTTATATATATGAAGTTTGATAAAAGTTATACGCAAAATTAAATAAATTATTACAAAAATGCGAAACGAAAGAATAATTTATAATCAATAAAATGATAATTGATCAAGCATCTGAAGCGAGTTAGCTTTAACTTTAAATAAAATTCTTATGCGTTTTTACAATTTCGTTTAAATCCGAATTTATTTTATTATTATTATTATTTATGAAAACAAAAAAAAAAAAACAAAGAAAAAAACTATAATAATCGTGTAAATGAAAATAATTATCACAGCTACGTGAAATACGTTTCAAAACTAGTTCTCCGTAATGTTTAACGTTATATCCGGTTTACTTTATTTTTCGTTGCGTAATCGGATTATCCGTCGAAAAACTTTCACATTTAGTCAGCAGCGATTAATGGTAATTTGTACACCTACCGACAGAAGTTGACTGTCGAAACTGAAGACGCTAGAAATAATTCACCTTGCGCAACGCAATATTTTTTTCCCGGTTCTTTTTTAAATCTAGACCTCGACTTTAAAAGCATTGAATTGCAGAAACGAAAACGATTAATACAACTGAAATATCACGAATTTTAATCGCATTTTCACTCTAGATTGAAGCCCTCCGAGAGGTTTATATTCCGGGAAGTGCAAAATTTATGAATGCCGATTATATAGATTGATTTCTTTGTTTTAAATTTGCATCTCAGTATTGAAACATGTATTCTTAAATTCTTTTCATGTTTCAACTGAAGTTACAATCGGAATTTTATAATATTTTGACTAAAACTAATATGTTGTTGAAAGTCAAAAAAAGAACTATAATACTCGTCTAACAAAAAATTAAATCCGTATTTCGAAATTTTCTAAAAGCGTCGAGTGGAAAACTTGTTGTTCGGCGAGTGCCTCAACCTTACACTATTGCGTAGCATTCTTTTCAATCGGAAAAGCTCGAAATTCGCGTTCAATACCTTACGTAACATAATTTATTGCGATTATCGCATTTGCTACTGAGAATGAAAAATTGATGTTATTAATAATATGTTTTCATTGACTGCTGGGTTTACCCTCTCTCACTCGTTCTTTCCCTTTTATTTTTTAGTTTTTAGCGATTTGCTTTGTTTCTATAACTACGTGTTTTCTGTTTTTTTTGTTTTTTTTTTTTTCACCACTCCGGTCTTAGAACCACAATTGGCGCTGCTGTTTGGTTAACTAAATCTTGACTTTTTCTATGTTAAGCAATTACTTCCTCATATATCTTCTCATTAGAAAAAGACATGATTTTTAACTAATATACTAATAACTTACCATTATTTTACGTTACACACAATAGACAATATTTATCACAGTAAAAAAAAAAAAAAACTTTTACAAATTAAGTCCATTTCATGACACTGTTAAACACAAATTAGGTTTGAGCGAGTGAAATTAATTCCGTGGATGCTGTTGTAATTTTCTCGGGGTTATCCGGGTAATGCGTCTCTACACCAGTATTTCTTGAGTCTTCTCCGCGGATTCCCAGGGAGAGATGAAGAGAACATGCTGGACGCTTCTATGTTTTCACTGAGTTCAAGTTTACTAAAGAACGTACCATATCGAAGTTTGTAATAGTCTTGCACGAATGGGATCTTCAAATCGTGATGGAGTGTTCTATTGGACACGAAATAAGGAGCGTTGGAAACTTGTCTGAGTATTTTAGACTGAAACTTTTGAATTCTGTTGATATTGCTCTTGGACGTTGCGCCATATACTTCGATGCCATACCGCCATACTGGCGCCAGTACGGATATATAGATTAGTCTTTTGCAGGACATGCTTGTTTTCTGTTTTAGTGACAAAAATATACTGTTAAAAAACTTGAAATCGAGCCATCGTGGAACCGGTAAAATACACGTTTTTCACAAAAGGCAATTTATTCTATTGAAGCATTACAAAAACCGGGGAAAAAAAAATAAAATAAAATAAAAGATGAAATTTTTGCGAAATGCCGAAATGTAAGAAATTTTTTAACACAGTTTTAGCGAAAAAAATCATGTTGCGATGATAGCGGGAAACTTTAAATGTTTAACGAGGAAAGCGTTTAAGGTATAATTTGGTTCACAAATGTTTTCATAGAGATCAATTACTTATGATATTAATCATACCGAAATAAACATTTATTAAAATCATTGACACATAATTCCGACGTGTTTCGAAGCTTAAGGCATCATGATTACAGAATAACATTGTGTGTAATCGTAAAGTCTTAAAAGTAAGTACTTATTTCGGTACTACTGGTTTCGTAAAGGGTGAAGCATCTTCAGTTTTCTCGAAGAGAGTTTATATCAGTGGCGGGCCAAGCGGGGGGCAACAGTGGCAGTCGCCCCTCCAGAGAAAAAACTGCGGGGGGGACGCCCCATCAGAAAAATATATATTGTACCAGCGCATATAACAGTTATTTAATAAAAATCCAAGAAAATTAAACGGAAAGCTAAATAAATGCTATCAATCTCTCTTATTTTAATTCCGCCGATTTCTGCTATCCTCCAAATATGTTTAATGTTCCCACGCTCTCTAAGTTTCTTCCGTGCGCTCTAATCAGACAGGAATTCCGCAGTTTTATCGATTCTCAATTTCCTTCACACGGAACCGTGTTTACTGGTGGTTCGAAGAGGTCGCGGGTGGTTTCGGTGCCTCTTTTATCCTCCCAGATTTTGGCTTTACAGAATCTTTTCGCCTGTCTCCTTTCTGTACTACATTCATAAACGCATTAATGACTATCCTACGTTCCATTATTTTCATTTTCTCCAATCACCTTTCCTCTAAATTCTTGATTATATCTGACTCCATGACCGCCCTTCAATTTATTCTCCTCTACCTGATCATTCCTGTGATTTTATTACACTCTGTATACGCTCACTTATCCACGTTCTTTCTTCCCTTCGTTCCATTTATATTGATATTTACTACGGGTTTCTAGTCATTCGGCCATCTTTGGTAATGAAGCGGCAGACTCCCTTAGCTCGGGTTGCCGCCTCTTCTCGCTTCTTCTTTAAAAAAGTCCCAACGTCTAATCTCCTTCCGCTGTGTAAAAGTTTTCATTTCAGACTATGGTATCGGATATTTACGCTTCCTTTTCCTCTAACAACTGTTCCTTTTTTTTTTTTATCAGTCTGTTCAACCTAGTCTTCCTACTAATCCGTGGTTCTTTCTGTTTTCTTCACTTCATCGTTCTGTGGTTGTCTCCGTTATTCGACTGCGTCTTAAGCCATACTTTATTATCTTCCTCTCGTTTTCGTTTTTCTTTGGTTTCTTCTCTATATATTGTCCTCTCAAGCGAAAAAAGCATGTTTGCGATGCTGATCATGTGTTTATTAAATGTCGTCTTTCAATCGAGCGTTTTGCTTTCTATTACAATTTGCTGCGAACTGGTATTCATGCTCCGTATTGTGCATCTTATGTCCTAACTTTTCCCTCTCTACAGATTGTTCCTATTATTTGTTCCTTTCTCCTAACAATATCTGACCGTATCGAGATATAATTGATTCCTTCCTATTCCGATTGTTTCTGGGTAAAGGTCGCCCTCAAAAAATGCGAAGAGAAATTGTTTGAATTTTAAAAAAGTTCAATTTTTTAATCGTATTAAACATTATATCGTCGTCACAAAAATAAAACAAAGTGGCCATCGAACCGAGAAACCGGAAATTTCGGATACATTTGAAAGAAATAAAAATTCGATAAGGGAAAATCGTTTAAAGTAAAAAAGAAAAGCGTTTTTATTTCACTTCATAATTAAATACTTCTTTAATTTATATAAAATATTATCAGTAGCAATAAAATAAATTACATCCTTTTTTTATTAATCTATATAGACCTTCCAATGTTTAGGGGTAATTTAAGTTTTTGCGTCCCACGGGTTGTGAAACGTTGGCAACTGTCCGCTACAAAACGCTTCTAGAACATTCGTTCATACTCAATCTTTTTGCTACAGCGGTTATAATTCCATTATTTAGATATTCATTTTTTACATTTTCGATTTACTGATAGCGGCATAGTATTTAGAAAAGGAAATGGAAGTGACGGTTCTTGTCAACTGGGGGCCGTCGCTCGGAAAAAGGCTTTTGGAGTAAAAATACGGAGACAAACAGAGTTAAAATATTACGGGAGTAAGTTGGGGAAACAAAATGAAAAAAAAAAGATATCAGGGCGAAATAACGCCGTCGCTGCTTCAAATTTAAAGGAAAAAAGTTCCTCTAATAAAATAAATCTGTTATTTTGTATCGGACTTGAATTATATGCGCTTTATTTATCGAGAGTTTATTTAGTTTAGTGTTGCTTTTTCGTTTCGTTTCATATGTATGTTTGCACTTCTACTGGTCTGAAATTTACCTAAAAACCCTTAAAATTCATAATTTCGATATTAAGATTAAAAATGTACGGTTTTTCTAGAGTAGAAAGAGGATTTGATAAACACATGGGGGAAGCAAAAAAATCAGCGAAAAAAATATAGAACGACTGGTAGAAATAGAAGGTAGACGAGTAAAATCACTTTATCGGGTACATTTGGTTTTAAAGCAAACTTACAATATACGTGAATAAATATACAGATTGAACACAAGTAATTTTTTTGTATGCGACAGCTTCGACAGTTTAAGCGATGTTTTTTATAGTAACTGAAATTTATACTCTTTAATTATTGAGCTTCTCCAAATCGTCTAGCCCTACTTCAGGACTTGACGGTATATCCTATCTCGCTCTTAAAAACCTTTCTGAACAATCCCACGGTTTTCTTCTTAGTCTTTTCAATTCCTTCCTTTCAAAAGGTATAACCCCTTCCTTCTGGAATTCTTTTATTGTCATTCCCATTCCTTAAAAAAATTCTTCCCTACGTCCTATTTCCCTGGCATCCTGTATTAGAAAACTATTTGAAGGTATGCTCAACAAGCGTCTTGTTTGGTGTCTGGAGCATAATAATATGTATATTTCATATTAATATGTTCGGCTTTCGGTCTGATATTGGTCTTTCTGATTGTGTTAGTTTTTTCGTTTCTCACTTATACAAGTCTTTTATCCAAAAACATTTCACCCTAGCTTCCTTTATTGATGTCTCCTCTGCTTTTGATTATGTTCATCTTCCCACTTTAAGAGATAAAATGACGGCAATTAACATCCCAATTAAATTCACTTCCCTTATTATCAATCTCATGTCAAATCGTTCTATCTACTTCTCCTCTCCATCTCTTGACGCTCTATGCAAGGTTTTCCGAGGTCTTCCTCAGGGTTCCTCCCTCAGTCCCACTCATTTTAACATCTATACTATCAGTATAGCTTCTCTTCGTTTAAATTCCTATTCTTTATTATTTGCGGACGACATACGCCAATTTTCTTCGTCTGAGGATGTTTTAGCAGCCTATGAAGCACTCGGTTCGTTGATCATTGTTCTGAAACATTCTCTCTCCTTAATTAATCTTTCAATTTCTCCCTCTAAGTCTTCTTATACTATTTTTACCCTCCGTCGCTATAACCCTGCTTTGGTCAGCCTATCCTTAAACAATGTATCTCTTTCTCGTGTTAATTACTTTCGTTATCTCGGTGTCTTTCTTGATAGTCGTTTGTCCTTCTCCGAACACATCAAATATCTTTCTGCTTCCACTATTAAAAACTTGCTGAAAGCCCTGTCACCAACTAAATGGGGTGGCGATCCCTATATTATTATTTCTCTTTACAAATCTATTATCCGTTCCAAATTTGATTATTGTTCTTTTATTTATGGTAGTGCGTCGTCCAAGACCCGTCTTTCCAAACTAGATGTAATTCAAAATTCTTGCCTTCGTCTCTGTCTTGGCACTCTTAAATCCTCTTCAACTCCTGCTATTCTTGCTGAATCCAATTCGTCACCCTTATCCATTCGTAGATCCTATTTAGGCTATCGTTTCCTTGTTAAACGTCTTCCTCTCGCATCCTCTACTCTTGTTCAGTCTTTCCTTTCGATTTATAACAGCTGGCGCTTCACTCCCAGCAAAACCCTTATTCTGGCATTTATTTTCATTTTGGCCGTATATTATCTCTTTCAATAATCTCCCTTATTTTTCCTTCGACTTCACTGATATCTGTCATCCTCCTAAGGTATTTATCCTTCCCTCATTTGCTAAAAATCTCCCCCAAGCCGTAATTAAACAAATATTCTACAGCGCTATCAATTTCCTATTTCCCTCTCACGTTACCATTTACACGGATGGTTCAAGGGGGTCTAGTGGTGTTGGTGCTTCCTTCATCCTTCCTGATTTTCTCACGAGTCTTTTCGCCTTCCCTATTTCTGTTTCATATCCACAGCCGAGTTGTTGGCTATTCTTTGCTGCCTTCCTGCAGATTTCGTTTTTCCTTGATTTCTTCTCCACACTGTCCTCTCCATCCGGATGATGCAGTTATTATTATATCTATCAGAGAATCTTAATTTGATTTCAGTGATTTATGCGGTAATTTCTTAAGCTTCTATGCGTTTTATAAAATTTGAACTAGTGCGAATAAAATAAGCAATGCGATTTACAAACAGGAAAATATACGCAGAATGCGAATTCCATTTTAACATCAGCTTCATAACTGAATGAATTTTCAGAGACGAATCGGCTGCAGTTTTAAAAGCATCGATTAGCTGATATAACAGAACACGAAGCTGTAACAAGCGGATGTTGAAAGAGACCGAGTTTCTTTCGTATGAAAAAAGGGGGGAGGCTTAGTTAATAATTTTTACCACAGACTAATTAGATGAAAAATCGTAGTTCGTTCAGCATTATGCTATCTTTTAATTATATCGGCCAGCAGTAGAAACCTGTCGGCGTTAATTCTTTCAACTCTAAATTCACGTTCGATATCAAAACCTTAAATAGGCGATTTTACTTTTGTTTAAACTGCGTAAACTAGATAGCGCTTTTGTCGCACAGTAGCGGATACATTTTTACGAATTTCTTTGCTAATTACTGTTACGTACAAATACGAACATTGAAAGTAATAAGTCGCGAACATTTTAAAAATAATTTCTAATACAAGGTCACTAATGGATCGTCTGCAGCGAGTGGAAATTCAAATGTTACTAAATTTATAAACGTTAACGGAAATTTCTTTCGAATAATAAATGCCGATGCTAATAATAATCAGTACCCCCCCCCCCGGTTAGTTCTTGCATGAATGAATAAATAAATAAAAGGAATATTTACAAGTACATCGGCTAGAAGTAATTTGTAACTTTATGTGTACCATTTTTTCGGATGTCCTGTCAGATCAGCCATTAACTTTTAATAACAAGCGGTTTTGCTCTCGATAAGAATCATTCCAAACTCAAGCAACTTTTCACAATAATGGTGCAGTCCTAGAAAATTTCATTCTTCAAAATGATCTATTTTTCCTTAATGACGGTACACCCACCTGTGTCAGCAACCCTCTAGCTCCTAGTTCCATTGATCTATCTTTTATGTCTCCTAATCTTGGTTTTAGCTGCTCATGGAACACTCTGGATGGCACTTTTGGAAGCGACCATGTTCCCATCATCATTTCATTAAATCAGTTTTCTCATTCTACTCTGAACAATCCTACTCCATCTCATATTTCGCTCCTACGTTGACTCTTCACTGTCTCCAATTCTTTCGCATTTAAATCCATCTTCTCAATACGACCTCTTTATGGAATCTATTTCCAACGCCTTAACTCTTTCTTCTCCTCCTGCTCAGCCTCCAACACATAAAAGGTCCAAATTTGTTTCCTATGTGTGATGGAATCAAGAGTGCAAAGCTGCCTTTGATCGAAGTTTATCCACCTTTAGAACATTCCGTTCCTGTGTCCTAATCTCTCCAATTTTCTCGCTCACAAAAGTGCCAATGTCAAAGCTAGGTATATTCTTAAAACGGCAAAAAAGAATTCGTGGAGAAATTTCTGCTCCGCTTTCTCCCATTCCACTCCTCTTACTCACATTTGGAAAATGGCGAAGACTTTCAAATCTCCCTCAGCTCAACATCTTTCAAATCATATCCTGCCTCCGGACAAATTAATTCCATTTATGAATTCCTTAGCTCCTAGTTACGTTCCTAGCTTCAAAGAATCCTGTCGTATCCCGGTTCCCCTCACCTCCTCTCATTTCCTACTCACTCCTTTGACCTACACTGAATTGGAAGCAGCCTTACGTAATTCTTCTAATTCCTCTCCTGGTAAAGACGGAATTCCCTTTCTCGTTCTAAAAAATCTCTCTGATACCGCTCTTCGGTTCCTCTTAAACTTATTCAATTCATTTCTCTCGTCTGTTCTACTCCATCTGTTTGGAATACTTTCATTGTTGCCCTGATCCCAAAACGTAACTCCTCCTCTCTTCGACCAATCTCTCTTGCTCCCTGTGCCAGAAAGCTGTTTGAAAGTATAATTAATAGACGGCTAATTTGGTGGCTTGAGCACAATAAAGTATTGCCCAATAATATATTTGGATTTCGCCCTGGACGCGGCCCTCCCGATTGTATCGGTACTTTCTTGTCAGACGTGTATTTATCTTTTATCAACAAAAAATTCCTCATTGCTTCCTTCGTCGATGTCTCTGCTGCCTTTGATAATGTCCACCTTCCCACCCTATTCGATTCCATGCTCTCCTTGAATATTCCACCCTTCTTCTCTGTTCTTGTCATTAGCCTTTTCCAATCCAGGACTATCATTCTCTCTTCTCCGCTCGAACCTATTTCTAGACTGGTCTTTCGTGGACTGCCGCAGGGCTCTTGTCTAAGTCCAACCCTTTTTAACATTTACCTTATAGAAACTGCTTCTCTGTCAACAATCCCCTCTTCCCTTTTTTTTTTTTTCTAACCACGTTACAATCTACACGGACGGTTCCAAGAGCCCCAGTGGAGTTGGTGCAGCCTTTCTTTGTCCTTCTTTAAATCACTCTGAGTCCTTTAAACTTCCTTCCTTCTGTTCAACTTTCTGTGCCGAGTCTATTGCTATCCTCCATGCACTTTTCTTCATCAGATCTTCGAAGGTCTCTCATAATTTCCTTATTCTATCAGACTCTCAAAGCGTGCTACAGGCTGTTGCATCTCCTCTGCCTTCCCACTCTACCGATTACGTAATCCTTTTTATACGTTCCTTGATCCATGACCTCTTTCTTTTTTGTGCAATCCAGGTTAATTTCCTTTGGATCCCTAGCCACTCCGGAATAGAGGGAAATGAGTCAGTTGACTCATTAGCTCGGCCAGCTTCTCCTTCCGGCAGGTTCCTTACTACTTTTCCATCCATCAATATTAAGTTTCTGTCCTCTGCAGCGCACTACCAATTATGGTTTAACTCCTACTACTCCTCATTCTCAAACCCGGATTCTGTTTACTTGTCTATCCAGCCTTCTCTTCCTCTCTGTTCCTGGTTTCTTGAATTCCCTTTTATGCGTCGCTCCAGCATCTCGGCAATATGCCGCCTCCGCTTTGGGCACAGCTTGCTTCCCTCGTCGCTTTTCCGATTCTCTTTCGCGCCATCTCCGTATTGTCCTTTACATTCTCCTAACAGCCAACTTGTATGTGATCCTGATCACATAATGTTCGAATGTTCATCACTTTCATCTGAACAATCTTCCTTTTACTCCTCTCTCTTATCAAACAATGTTCCTACTCCCTATTGTGCTGCATTTATTCTTTCCCTTCCTTCTCCTTCTGTCATCCAGGCGCTTGACACATTCTTGTTGAATGTTTCACGCCGCATAAATATCTGATTTTTTCTTTACTCCTATTTCTTGGGCTAATGTCCTCGCTGACAAACCCATAGTAAATAAAAAAAAAACAAAAAAAACTTTTCACTCGGGCTTTTTTTTTTTTTTTTTTTAATAAGAAGTAAAACCTAGCAATAGAGTATACATTATTACTATACGAAAGTCCTATTCGACCAGTCTGAGTAAATCATTAGCTTCACAGCGTTTACGTCTGCGGATATGTATACTCAGCGTCCAGAAAACGCTTCAGGATCCATGTGTTTGCGCAGTCGTTGACCGTATGCTTCAACAAACTCACGCATAAAACATCATCTGCCTATTTTAGATTTAAATCCCGATGCAGATTCTCATCAAGCGCCATCTTGCATTGATTACCAGTCTAATGATTGTATTAGGAACCCCCTGTTTGATACATTGATTACTACTACAATTTTTAGCGCATCGCCATAATTCGATGCCGTAAGTTCAGATGAGTTCTACGATAATACTTTAAGGCGAGGCACTTATGCTGCATGTGTCTAGCTTTGAATGTAGTCCTAAGTTGTGTCTAGCTTTGAATGTAGTCGTAAGTTGTGTCTGGCTTTGAATGTAGTCCTAAGTTGTGTCTAGCTTTTGCGTTTATTTGGTTTCACGTTGCTATGCGGCTGTCAAGTTAAACGAATATGTAAATGGATACCTAGATATTTAATTGAGCTAAATACTGGTCCCTGCTTGTTCTTAACGTAGACATCAAGATCAACGGCTACTTAGAGTATGAGTCATACAAACCGATTTTTTCCAATTTAGTTTGATTTTTCACTTTTTGGTTTATCTGTACGTTTTATCGAACCTATATTGTTATTTATTGTTCGCTTCAATTTGCGTGTTGTCTACTGTAATGGCACTACGTTGTCATTGGCAAACATGAGGAAATTGTATGATCGTTCTTCGGAACTTCAGCTGTAAAAAGAGGAACGGAGAACACTATCTGGAGGGAGGGCACAGCTGTTCTTATCTCATAAAATTTAGATTTCGCGACCAACGACGTCCCTATTTTAAAAGGTATGGTTGAAGAAATTGAACACGATTAATTAGTAAGTATTAAGTTTTGACAACACCTGTGTTCGTGGTACGCCCCATCGAACGCCTGGCCCACATCGACAAATACTATCGAGCTATTGATTTTGTCTTCTAAAGCATTGGTAATTGTCAGCCGTACGGGATGTACCTGTTGCATGGTAGAATATTTGCTTCGGAAGTCAAATCGTTTGTGCGGTATTATGACATCCGCTAATAAGTTACTTTAGAAATAATTTTTCAGATAATTTGGAAATTGATGGTAATGCAGAAATCATTAAAGAACGATATTTCTTCTTCAGGCTTATTGGGCTTCTCCGGCAAAATAATTTCAGCGATTTTAAAACTATTCGGTTATGTCGAAGATGTAGACATCCGTTGAATATATATGTTAGTAAAATTATTTTCCGGGGCGTAGCAATTCACGCAAAATTACGGGAAAAATTCTTGTCCAATCTGGGTGATTTCTTAACACGATTTTTTTTATCAATTCCAACTGCTCTACCCTGTAAGGCGAAAATATTTTAAATTTTTATTCAAGTAACGATATCACTTTTCGTTACAATATTTTGGATTTTATTCCACAAATGGCTTGAGAAGACGTACGAAAGATGTCTAAAGCATTCGGCTTTTTCAAACTTTTTTCCATGTTCCATGTTTGATACAATTCTCTGAACTCAATGTGCGTCGTTTCCCATAAGGAATAATCTTTATCAGTATCTGCGCTTGGATTTCGCAAGAAGTCTTCTGTTTAACTTTTTTTGATTGTACGATTACGTTTATTACGTTTATTGTTAATGCGACTGAACAAGTTTTTGTCTGCCGTATTAGTTCTGCCAGATTTGTTTTGCAGCATGTTTATTTTTATTCAGCAGGTTTTTTTTTGTAACTTTATAAGCGTGGCAGTAGCAGCAAGTGCTACGCGTATATTTCAATGAACTGATCATACTGAAATAGTGGTTGTACGCAGTGTTCCAGTGGCAAACGCATTTTAGTTTACCTGTTATTGTTCTTATTTACTAGTTCTGACGAATGGCTGTTGTTATTTTGGCGGTATTTTAATTGTTCTTGGAATTCGCTTATGAGTTTATTAAAATTTACAATTTTCTTATATCTTTTTTTTTTTTTTTTTTTTAATGGGTTCGTCAACATGGACATTGGCCCAAGAACAGCGGAACAGAGAGAAAAGAGAGACTCAGATCCTTACACGATCAAAGATAGCCGACAAAAAGAAATCAAGAGCTAGAATAAACGAAGGAGAAGGAAGGGAGAGAATGAATGAAGCACAGTATGGAGCGGGAATACCGGCTTGTAAGAGGAAGGAATAAAAAGAAGCTTGTTCAGTAGAAATACATTGATCGCCGCTAGGGTGCAATGGACAAGAAGGAGAAGGCACGAGAGAATGACGGAACAATGAGGAAGGGAGCAAACTATGCCCAAAATGCAAGCGACAAATCGCAGAATTTTCTTATACTTGATCGGTGTTAT
The DNA here is from genome assembly GCA_039619475.1 of Icerya purchasi. NCBI lineage: Eukaryota > Metazoa > Arthropoda > Insecta > Hemiptera > Monophlebidae > Icerya > Icerya purchasi. Next base: position 420,712,675 of record CM077115.1, on the reverse strand, counting down.
TTCTTGTTACCGGGGTATTATTACAAGAAACTTCTAATGAATATATGCCAACAATTAAAACAGTAATCACAGACGTCAGTACGTTCATACGAAAACCTTTAGCGCTGTATCAGGATACATTTTTAATTTCGACTGCGAAACTGTCTGTAGCTGCTTTATCAACGGCTAATTAAATTATTGCGTGAACTGCTGTTAATTACATAAAAATTTTTTGAAATATTTTACCACTTAATTGAAATAATTCGTTTTGAGAAAGTTATTTTAAAACTTCACATTTTTACTGGACACTCACAGTGAAAGCACTTTCAAAATCGAAAAGCCCGCATAATACAAATGTAAGTTTTTAAAAGGAAATGGTTATATTCTCTGATTATGAAATTATCCGGAATTAATTTTTCAGTTTTTCTAAACAAATTTTAACGAATTAAAGTTCGTTCGGAATTTCGATAATTAATAAGACTGAGTTTCATTTCTCAATAATTTTCGGTAAATTGTTTAATCCATCAACCGTGGTTGGTGATCAGGTACTATTAACATAAATGTTCCCTCAGATTTGATTACCGACCACGGAAAAACTATAGGAATTATATTATTATTAAACCGCTAAATAATAAAATGTCCTTTTTTAAAAAAAAAAGAAATACCGATACTTGAAGATTTCTTATAAAAATTTAATAAAAATGCACTAAAAAGTAAAAAATAATTACTCCCCCGATAAGAAAACATATTTCAGAGTGATGTACCTTAAGTGATGATATTATTGTAATTCTCATACAACATTAATACCTTAATTAGAGTAGGATTCATATTACACATTATAATATCTAGGAAAAAATTGAATGAATATTTAATGTAGTTTTTAATTATTATTGTAATATATAATATGAATCCTTCTCTGATTAAGGTATTAATGTTGTACAAGAATTACGATAAAATCACCACTTAAGGTATATATCGCGCTGAAAAATATTTTCTTATCGGGAGTAATTATTTTTTACTGTTTAGTGCATTTTTATTAAATTTTTATAATAAATCTTCAAGTATCGGTACTTTTTTTTTTTTTACAATTTCTAGCATTATACTTAAACTTTTTTCTTGCTCAAAATCAACTTTTTTGTCACATTATTCTCCATTTTTTATGCTTAAAAAAAAAAAAAAAAAAGAAAACAATTTGTTTATTTTAAACTGCATTTTCACGCTAAAAACATCGAAATGTGTATAATCGTTTTCCTTATCATTTCCGTGGTAATTTGGCAAATTGATAGTATGTCAATTGCCTCTATTATACTAATGAAAAAGTAATAAAAATTGTCTAAAGAGATCACATTTTTCCACGTTTTTTGACGAATACTCAGTTTATGTTCACCGGATTTCATCAGTACACACATGGTATCACCACTGAATGATATTAATGGATAAAGAATCAGTAAAATTGGTTCATACGTTGTGCGCGAACAAACATAAAAAAAAAAACAAACATAGGCGATGAACGTATGTAATCTCCTTCTTTGTGAAAGTCGGTAAAAATAGTTTTTAGGGATTAATTAGTTGTTGAATGGACTAGGACCGTGACCAGAATTTTGATAAGGGGGAGGGGGTTGAAACCTTTCTTTGCATATTTATTTTATAAATAATAATACATTTTTCACTAATATTCGTACTGTTAATAATTTCCATCATTTTGATTTTTATGTATTAATAATTTACATAAATGAATTACCCCGTATATGAACATTAATGAAAATTCCATATGTTATTGATTATACTCGTAATAGAAATTTTTTCGTAAAATATTAATGGAGTACCTAAAAATATGGGGCATATTTTTTCTTTTTCTCTTTTCTTCAATATTTATTTTAAATGTTTGATTTTTTTCAGATTTTTGTGTATTCATAATAACTATTTTAGTACAAATGGGGGGTTAATCTCCCACCACATGGACACGGCTTTGAAATGGACATATTTAATAGTAGGCTAAAAACAAAAATTAAAAATTTTTACGGTGATTTGTTGATATCTTAGATTAAAAATATGGAAAAATCGTTTTTTTCGTGTCGCGATCATATTTACTCAGTTTTCTTACTATTTTTACCTTTACTAGACAAATTTTATACATGTTGTATTTAAAATTTCACTTCAATTCCAATTTTGTTAATTGATTAATTAACTAAAAATAAGAAACAAAAAGAGATATTTAAACGCGTGTATAACTGAATTTGTTTTATTGTCGCGGAGGAATAACAGGGAATAATTCTGCTTAGATTGAAAATAAAAAAGAAATTTCGGGCTATCCCGTAACATATTTTAATTTCGAAAAAAATTTTATTCGAAATTATTTTTAGAATTTCTCTAATTCGGCTAAAACGCTATTTCTTAAAGTTCCAACTGATCGATTATTATTCAGTCGCGCTTAGTAAATATCAGAATAAAATTTAAATCAAGTTCTTCGTTTTAATTAAATAATTACGTTTATTATTGTCCTCCCCCCCCCCCCCCCCCCCACGGGTATGTCAAAGTAAACATTGGTCCAAGAGTTGAGAAAAAAAGAGCTTAGATAATCAGACATAGCTGGCATAATTAATGGCTCGGATAGAAGTAAAGGGGAGAATGAACAAATCGTCATAGGAGATGGGATTACAAAAATGATGAAAGAACATTCTTCAGGTAGAACGTGAGATCGGGATCACATATAAAGTGAATGTTAGCAGTACGATATTTCTCCTTAATGGGAGGGAGTGGGGTAATACTGAAATAATTAAAAAAAAAAAAAGTAACGGAAGTATGACTTATACTTAATTGCGAAAAAATTCGTTTTATTTTCCGAAAAATGGGCAAAAAGACTTCAGCTGTAGCGATTTGTTTGTTACTTCGACGTTCTACCATCGTTTTCATTATTCGCTTCCGTCTTAAATTCACTATTATGTTCTTGTTTTCATTTTTCACTTAACATCTTCTCAGTTCTTTCTTCTATGAGACTTTCTGTGATCTCAGCCAAAATTGTTTACACTCAACTGCTAGCACTTGATGTCCGTGCTCATTACTGTGCTTCATCTCTTGCCATTATTCCTTTCTTTGTCCGTCATTCCTCTACTACTGTTTGGTTCTTTTTCATTATCTATATCTGACGATGAATTGTTTCTTTAACTGTTGATTTTTTCCGCTCTATGTTGCTTCTGGGCATAGGATTTTTGTTCTCACGCCCCCCCCCCCCCCGAAAAAAAAAAGATATATATATCTTAAAAGATGTTTAATTAACATACGCCGCTGTGTACGCGCCACGCTGAATTATTGAAATAGTATTCAAAGTTTACTGCGCAATTGCGTTATGTAACTTAATTGTTGCTGATAATTGGAAATATCCCGAAGACTATGAGTCAGTAATGTGTGATAAGAAAATTCCCGGTTGCTGGAAGTAGTTCATTGAAACTCTGCCGAGGCGTGATCAAACCGACATGACGGTCGGATTGATAAGACTCTGACGTTAACAATCGAGCTCAGTATTGCGACGAAGAGTTTATTTATTATCGACTCGCGAGGTATTTAGCTCTGAGAGTAATAAAAAGGATCGAAAGAGAACACGAGAGAGACGCGGTCGGCACTCGGAGCGAAGATGAACTCCAGCGGATCGACGGAACCGAAGTAATATGCATTACTGACACACATATTCCGTCGAGTGACCTATTTCCGAAGAGGATGTAAGCCGATCGGTGCAGATCGCACTCAAAGACCATTGCCACCACTGCCAGCACCGGTCGACCACTCCGGACAGTACACCCGGTCCTCCGTATTCGGCAAGTTCAAGGAAAGTAAACTGAATGTGATAAAGAGAGCAATCGCCGCTCGAGCTAATTCCAGTTTGAAGATATCGTCGAAGACTCTTCTCCAGCTTGCTTTTTTAAGTCGACCAGCGTTCTAGTTCGTAATTGTTCACTACTTACTGTCGTGAGGTGCGCGTTTTCTTCTGTTCCAATTCACGCGGCGATTTTTCTCGCATTTTCGTAATTGTTCTTTTTGTTTATCGAAAATTAAATTTGCAGTCGTTTCCGGCGGTACGTATTTTTATAATATACCGAATTAATAATTATTTAGCGGCATCGGAAATTTCCTTTTTTGCGCAACGCCTTCCGTTTGCATAGTTTCTGTGACTTTACCGCGTAAAAACATTAAAAATTCCGAGGGTTACATAGATTTCGTTTTACTTATATACATGTATATTTATTTATTTATTTTTTTTTTTTAAATGAGAAACTAAAATATACGTTCAGTGGGAAATGGTTTCTAGGAAGCACGATTACTTTTTTTATAAATATGAAACGTTCAAAACGAGTCCGAATTTCATAAGCGAAGGTTTATAATGCAAGAACAGAACTAATTTCCGTACTATACAAATATTTCAGAAATGGTAAAAATACAGTTTATTAGAATATTTTCAAATTTTCATTTTGCACACTTTCGGTATTTTCGAAATTTACCGACATACTCCTAAAACTGTCCTCTAGCTCATCTCCTTTGCCCTCCGATTTAAACTATGTAATTCTTCTGGCATATTCTTTACCCCGTATCCCTTCGTCACTTTATCCCCGAATTGACTACCTGGCCACTGTGAGATGATCGAACGACTTAATCTGCTAGCTCGATTAGCTTCTTCTACCGGGAGATTTTTCAACGTTTTCGACTCCCACAGTATCACATTTCTCTCTGCAGCTGCTTATTCTAAATTATGGCGTAATTCCTCTTCATTCTCAGATCGTGATACGTATTCAACCGGATCTTCGTCCTCTCAACTTTTCTTCTTTGCAGCGTTCACCTCTCTCCGGAATCTGTCGTCTTTATATTTATTGGGCACAGTTTGTTTCTTTCATCCGTTTCCCACTTACATATTTTCCATTTTGTCACCTTTTTATTTCTTATCTTATGCATGATGAGCATATCTTTCTTGATAATACTCTTTCATCGCTGCTAATTCCTCTTTAATCTTAAATACTGAGACCAATTCAACCGGAAGTTTTAACTTTATACACAGTTCGCATACTTGCAAAGCAGGTTTCGGTGGTAGTTTTCTAGAACGGAATCCGCCGAAAGCGGATAGATCATAGTGGCCATATTTCTTGATTTTGAAATATTTAAATTCACATATAAATTTAAAATGATATCCATTACTAAGGCGGATGGCATCTCACACTTATCGCGTACCTCTATTTAAGCAGAATTCCGTTCGCAGTAACTAATGCTACTTCTCAAGGACGTATGTGTATACAACTTTCTTTATTTTACCTGTAAACCGAACCTACCAAGTTTTTATTCACATTCGAATCGTTTTAAATGCTTGAAGAAATAAAAAACGCTAATAAATCAATCGCCAAGTATGCATAAAAATAAAAATTATTCGTATTAAATTTTGATAGCGCGCGCATTTGGCTTACTAAAAAAAAAACAAAAACAATCTGCATTTTACATGCATTATGTTCTAATCCGGACTGCTACAGGACGTCGAACTTTCCTGTGGATATGAGAACTGTAAGTGATCGTGTTTCATATACGTTTATCTTTTTTTTCTGATTCGCTTTTTTTTTTCTTCTGAGTCGGCGACGCGGAATTGACACAAAAATTAGGGAAGGAAAGGAAAGTGTAATTAGATGATCGAAGATAGCAAAGAGAAGGAGTACAACAAGAGCCGGAATAACAGAAAGAGAAGGATGGACGAGGATGAAGTGGCAAAAAGAGGAACGTTTGGGAGCGATGAAAGAGCATTCAAGAAAAAGATATGCCCGTCATGGATAAAATAAGAAATAAAAAGGTGAAGAGGACAAAATGGAGAAGATATAAGTGGGAGACGAATTTCAAAATCAAGAAATATGGCTACTATGATCTACCTGCTTTAGGCGGATTCCGTTCTAGAAAACTACCACCGAAACCTTCTTTGCAAATATGTGAACTGCGTATAAAGTTAAAAATACACAAATAAATAAATATATAACCCGATCTTCCGGTTGAATTGGTCAGTATTTAAGAGTAAAAAGGAATTAGCAGCGATGAAAGAGTACTATCAAGAAAAATATGCTCATCATGCATAAAATAAGAAATAAAAAGGTGACAAAATGGAAAATATGTAAGTGGGAAACGGATGAAAGAAACAAACTGTGCCCAATAAATATAAAGACGACAGATTCCGGAGAGAGGTGAATGCTGCAAAGAAGAAAAGTTGAGAGGACGAAGATCCGGTTGAATACGTATCACGATCTGAGAATGAAGAGGAATTACGCCATAATTTAGAATAAGCAGCTGCAGAGAGAAATGTGATACTGTGGGAGTCGAAAACGTTGAAAAATCTCCCGGTAGAAGAAGCTAATCGAGCTAGCAGATTAAGTCGTTCGATCATCTCACAGTGGCCAGGTAGTCAATTCGGGGATAAAGTGACGAAGGGATACGGGGTAAAGAATGTGCCAGAAGAATTACATAGTTTAAATCGGAGGACAAAGGAGATGAGCTAGAGGACAGTTTTAGGAATATGTTGTAAATTTCGGTGCAAAATTATCGAAAAGACTTTTGGCTAGTTTTACTAAACGTTTTATCTCATTAGCAAAGCTCGGATATTCTCAGTGCTACTTTTACGTTGGACCTAGCAATATTTCTTAATTTTACAGTTTAGTGATTGCTGCATTGGAACTAACCAATTTTTTCGATTTATTTCTGTACTGACGGACTGTAGTTGGCGGCGAATACGGTTCTGGTATTTTCCATATTCGGTCGTAGTCGTCATCACGGCCTACCGAGAGATACTAATATCTTTAATTAACGAATGGTTTCTCATTATTGCTAATTTGCAGCGCCTTTCGTCGATAGATATTGCAAACAGCACAAGATGTAATTAAAAATAATTCTTTTCCAATCATTCGAAGGGTTTCTTGTTATAATACGGTCGTTTATTCTGTTAAATTTTTTCCGGCTAACAATGCTTATAGAGAAAAAAAAACCAAACGCACTTAAATTTAGTATTAAAATTAGTAATATTAAAGTAGAGTGAAATTAGGGCAATATTTCATACACTTACTAGAAAGCAGAAAGATGCCTAAATTTAAGAAACTTCTGCCTATCATTAGTCGAACCTAAAAAGGAAGCTAGATTCTCTCACGATGATCAAATAATGCAAGAAATACACCTGTTCTGGCTCGTTACATTTTAAAATTATTAAAAAAATAATTTAACTTGGTATTTTTCCGTTTTTACCGAAAATATTGGCTTGCAGTTCGTCCTATAAACACAAAATTGTAGTAAAACGTGACATATCCGAAGGAAGAATTGACAATTTTATATCGATAAAATAAGAAAAGCCTTCTTCTTATTAATCGATATGCATTAATGTAATTAAACGCAGTGTGATGATAATATGACTAAGAAGCTATTTTAAATAGATATGCGACAAACAATAGTCCAAATAAGAAGTAGACGAGACAACTAATATTCCAGATATCAGAAGATAATGAAAAAAGAAAAAACCAGCAAATATTGGTTCGATCGTATTTCATTGCAAATGCAACGATAAGTATTGCAAATAAAAACTAGAGCTATTTTTGTCGTCTGTGTACACAGTATGTTTATCTTAAATATGGACTTAAACAACTCGTTAAGAACTTTTACGAAAAAAAATTTTGCTTACCCGATTAGTTCCGGAGGAGAGTTTTAAAAATTTGTGTCTCAATCGGTGATAAGAGAGGATGTGGCGGCAAGATTCGAAGAAAATACGAGTCGCCTGTAAACCGAGTCGATATTTTTCCACTAATATAGTTGGCGGTAATCTAAAAAAAAAAATGAATTTTTAAATTAATTCGCGATAACTTCGGAAACCGGTTAAATTTCAGTTGCCGCTGTTGCTGTAGCGTGAACAATGACGTCTGCATTAAAATGTAAAATTATTTGCTTAAGTTTTTTTTCTCTTTTTTCGATCCGTCCCTACTTGGCGATAATTATAAACATTTTCAGTAAGACTGGTTCGTATTTGCGGTACACATACTATTGGCCGCGGTCAATAATACATCTTTATTAAAGTATGTTACTTTTAAGATTTGAAATTCTAATAGTAAATAATCTCGATGTCGCATTAGTAGTTCATCGTTAAATTGTGGATTGAAAATGATTGGTGCATTTTACTGTTTGTAATTACGTTTAGTAAATAGTTTGCCGTCGGATCACAGATTTGTTCTTTCACTCTCGTCTTCACAATGTGTCTTAAAACTAATTATTTATGGCAAACGAGAGGTTATTAAATAAAATCTCTTATAGGTCTTACGAGATGGTGTTCGAAACACAAAAACAGATCCGTTTTGCGTTATAGCGTTGTATCTGTTTAGAATGCTCGACGTCAAAGGTCTTTCGGCGTTTGTGACTTTTAATCTGTCCGTGATTTTAGCCCGGGGGAAGTATGTGAAGGAAATTTTCGGTGATTTATTTTGAACTACTATTACTGATAGTAGTCAGTCATTTTTACAAAATCTTCATTCTTTGAAATTAATCACTGAATAATAAGCGGAATTCGAAATGATTTCGGTGAATGTTTTTCTCTTCCTGATTTTTCCGTTACATAAAAGTTGTGACATATTAAAGAGAAAAAAATTGTAGAAATCCGATATTTTGCTGGGAATCACCCAGGGATTGAAATTGGTGAAATACATATTAAACGCATGGTTGCATCAAACGAAGAGACCTACGATGTTTTTATAACTAACAGTTTAGCGGCTAAATCGTTGCACAATCTCTCGTAATGGATGATATACATGTAAATAATACGTAAAAAAAAGACAAAAAATGAACGGAATTATTATTTGCCAAAACTCATAGATGAGGTCAGTAATTGATAGTGAATTTCTTTCAGAACAGCAGATTGTAAATGATTCAGGGTGTGTCTCTAATTATTATAGGATTAACAAGCGCCTCTCTTGCATTCACTCAAAGTCGTCAGGTAATCGAAATGAACTAATTAAGCGAGAATAAAATGTTCATCGTTTCGTTAACCTTATCGCCTATTCTTTTATCCTGCCCGTTTGTGAAACTGAAAATTTGCAATAGATATAATTCGTTTTATTTTCGTACAAAAATTCTCCAAACGATCACTTTATCGAATAAAAGTATTTTTAGAGAAAAAAATCGATTAATAGTATACAGCTCAGGAACGAATTTAATAAACTTGTTAATTATGTAATTTTTATTATTATTATTGACCACAGTGATTATTAAAAATTACAATAGGATTGTTTGCAGTTGAAGGTCAAGCGTTAACCACATTGAGTTGTGACAAAGGTAAAAATATTTTCGAACTACAACATTTTTACGGTCTAGAGATTTTAAAATGACGATATCAAAAAAAAGGTAAGAAATATAAAAAGTATTAGGACCTATGACTTTTAATTTTCGATCAAAATCCTCCTTTCATATGCGCACGCACACACACGCATACATTACAAATTGCCGCTGATAAATTTTATACATCTTTCTCTGGTTTTTTTGTTTTACTGTGTAAACTTTTAGATCGATTTTCGACGACCGTTTCTCATGATTATCAAACTCTATTATTTTTTATTCGGTTGTTTCGGAAATAATGGTACTTTTACATCCTGCTGATGTATAATAAAAATTAGCATTCAGACGTGAGAGAGACGTGCAATTTAATATAGTAGAATAAATACGAGAATACAACAGAGAATCGACTTTTAAAGTAACTTTTTTCTTCATTTCACGGCAAATACAATAACACGGTCAGTTTTAACAACAGCGAACAAACATGATGGTCAGTTTGATTGACACAGATTTCACAAACAGTTCCTGATCGAGTTTTGCTGCTCGATCCATTACTCGTCAAAACTGCCTTCAAAGTATATATATATATATATATATATATATGTGTACATGTACCTATATATAGAGAGCGTTTCTCAATAGGAGCACTGGTTTGACACGTAAAGCATGGGAAACAATTCAATTTAGGTGAAAAGCCTAGAATGTTACAATCGGTACCTCTATTATTGATGATTCGTGTGAAACCATCATTACCATTAGTGTGTTCGTCGTTTATAATCTGGTTTCTTGCTTCTATAGGATCTGCTAAAACGGAAATATACCAAATTAAATTGAAAGAGATATTGTTGTTCTTTTACACACTTGAACGCATATTTTTTAAATTTCTCTCAACAGCAGTCGCAATTCGGAGGAGAACGCAAAAAAGTAACGAAACTAATTCTGAGTTAATTTCGTTAACATCTTAACATTTCATTCCTATTATTATATTTGTTTATTTTTGAAATTCGTCGTTTATTTTTGCATTTCGACGCCCCATGTCGTCGATTTCACTTCTGTGTAGAAATACTTATCGAAGTCGACGATAAGGCCATCATTACCTTGGTGGGTAACATGAGACTGTTCAATGATTTTCTGTCACGGACCAATTCGGCATAACTTGGTTATTTCATTATCTAGTTCTTGGTTCTCCTTTTGGCGGATGACCGTTTAATCTCAGTTAGATATTCGCGATCCACAGAGAATACATTCGATTATATATCACAATATATTAATTTCTGTCTTTACTTCGCTTAGGTGAAATAAAAATCGAACCTTCAGATATTAAGACGCTGATGACACTTCTTTTTTAACTGGTTGATGTGCTCTTAGCCTTTTTTTTTTTTTAATTAAATGAAGTGGCCGATTACGTTAAGATGGAAGAAGTTAAGTGATTACGTTAAGATGGAAGAAGTTAAGTGATTACGTTAAGATGGAAGAAGTCGAATGATTATGTTAAGATGAAAGAAGTTGAGCGATAATGTTTGCGCGGGTAAAATTAACACCGCACTAGTCTTTTCGGACGAGATGGTTCGGCTTTGCTTGCGGCAAATACGGTCAAAAATTTCGTTGTAACTATTTCACAACTGTTGCGGTGGAATGTCATCGTTATACTTAAGACGCTGTATTGATTAATTCATTACGGATGAGACTGAAATTAGAACGAATATAAAAAGCACCGGAATTAGATCCTTGAGGAGTGTTTCCTGTCGCCTAAGGCAGTTGCCTGTTTCGACTCGGAACGTGTCGTCCAATATAAAATTATAAACAAAGTGGCCAAATTTGCAGCCTTTGTATCCATATTTTTAGATACAGGCAATTGGAAGTATTCTGCAAACTCGAAGAACATATGCATGGTCGATTGTTTTGAAACCTAGAGTGTGTGTTTTATTGAAGTACGCGGAGGAGGTTGTCTATGGTAGATTTTTGAGGTCGGAAAATACACCGACGTCTAGGATCTGCCCGTCTTCCAAATTAGAATGTAACAGTAATTCTTTCCGTTACTTTTCTATTCGATAATGGACTCTGGTGTGAGGGTTGCGGAAATATTTTTATGCTAATTTTAGTGACCTTATAATTATTATTTCAGGAAAATGTTTAACTATATGTCCCCGTTGGAGTATTTCTTGCTCAGGGTTCTTTATAGCGTTCATTATTGTCTCGTTTGTTGTTTGTTCTCCGCATTTGAGCCGAAATGGTTGGCTTCATGAAGGGGAATGATTTATAATCGAAATTAAGTTTTTCCAGTTTTCTCGTTGGCTTCGGGTATTATTCGTCCGGCATGGGATCTAGCTATTTTATGCAGCGATCAGTTCGTGATAGTTGTGAAATAATTTACTTTCTTGTCTAATCGCTATGTGGCATTGGGAGCTCCAGCAAGGTAGACGATAGGTGTTCTGGTCGGTTTCTGTGGACGTTTCACAGATGCTGTTATAAAAGAAATAATTATCGTTTTTAACATTTTGTTAGCCGTACTGAATAAATCTATGAGCTACTGCCGGAAAATAGTTCAATCTGCTGGCTATGCCGATTATTTGTGAGTGGTGATTGGCTGGCGTATACATCTTTAAAACGATGTACCGATGTAGAGAATGAGCTATCGATGAGCTATAGAGGGTCAAATTTGTCGAAGTTGAGCGACCGGACATAAGTCAGAGTAGGTTCTCCACCGATGACTAGCATCGTATTATGTAGCGTGCAAGAAATTTTCAATTGCGTCACCACGATTTAAAGGATGAACCCCCTAAATGATATTGTGAACAATCGCCAGTGACAATATTCTGACGAGGTAGTTGATCGTATAGTTTTTTAAATACGACGAGTGTAGAGTATTGTCCGTTTAATGTGCCCGTATACAGTACAAATTGTAATGGGAATGTGCATGTATACTTTAGCTATAGTAGTTTGCAGAGTTCGGCTTTATCGTGACCGGTTCTGAACGGAGTGCTAGCAAAACGCTACTTTTTGCGCGCTCGAGATTAGAACAATCACGTTGGGTATAATTTTAAAATAGTCGGAAGTTATTGGTTGAACACATTTTTTTTTTAGTAAACATGTTGTTGCTGGATTCATGCCCGATTGTAAAAAAAAATGGCTGCTTGGATTTAACATCGATTAAATTCTAAGATAAAATTCTAAACCGGTTTGTCGTTAGGTATTTTTTTTTTTTTCGATTTCGACTAATTTTAATAGTAATATCTCTGATACCGTTAACCGTAAGAATTTCCGGAAACCTACAATATATATTTTTTAGATGCAGCTGATAGCAGAGGCTGTAGTATTTCCCGTAATATGAAAAGTTTAGTAATCGATTATTTCGCAGATTTATATTAGACAATTAATAAAATCTTCGGAGTTTAAATCATACTCGTCCATTTTAACGGAAGAAACTACATCAAGTCTTATGTTCGATTTTTCAATCAAGACCGATTTTAGAGATTCCGCTAGTTTATCATTGTTTATTTTCGAAAACTGTCGCCCCTGTTATTATTTATTTTACGTTTTCCGTCTCTCTTATTTTTGACAGTTGTGTCGGGATAGTAGACCGGTTTTTGATCTTGATCGATAAATAATTCGTTTGGAGGTAGTAGCTATGTTCGATAATGTGCGCTACCTTCTTTAGGTGTGCTGCTAATTGAATAATGCGATTGCTTCCTTTTGTTGTTTCATTACATTGCTAATATCCTTGTTTAGAGATAGTCATATTTCGGAATCTCATTTTCACGTTTGATTTTTGTTGAAATTCCGGAAAATTTTCTTCACATTGTTGCAAAAAATCATCGTATCTACACTTTAAACCTCGTAGTAATGCCCCATACTACATTGGGTGTTTGCTTGTCTGTTTCCGAAAGTACGATATATGTATTTTCGTAGGCCATTAGTTTTTTGATGTCTAATTTCTTTCGGGATTCGCTTAGCGCGGCACTTTGCCATTAGATGATTTCTGTCAGTGCAGCGTTTACATACCGTCAGTTTCAACCGACAACAAAGAACGATACGTTCTCACAAGTTAGAGGAGCGATATAGAAGCGAAAATTATTGAAGTGAAACAAAAGTTATAATTAGTCTGGTGCAAGTACAGCGACTAATAATAATGACAATATAAGAAATGCTACAACCCGTACTTTTTGAGGAAATTCAATTCCCAATTTCTTATATTATAATAAAACCGGGGAGTAATCACTTTTTCTGGTATTTTTTTTTTTTTTTTTTCTGTATACAGTGTAAAATTATTTGAGAATATTGTGTCCGGGTAATTAATACGTTTGTATAGGGAAATGCATTCCGTATTATTCAACGGTGTACCTATTTCGTAGCGTGTTAATTCTAGGATACGGTCGAAAGAGTACAGATTGACTTTTAAAATTATGCGAACTGACTGGCTATTGATTTAACGGATAACTCAATGGAAGCGTCCGGGAAACTGAGTAGGAAAAAGTCGCTTCATTTAGTTCATTTAATTTAACTAGTATATTAATAAGATCTTCTCCGATGAAAATTCGTTCAGGCCCCAGGTCTTTTAATGTTGAATATATTTATTGATATTCAATGGTAAGGCTTGGAGTTTAAAAGTAAAAGAAAACATTGAAACATATATTTTGATAATATGTGTTAGACTTTTTATTGAATAGTCGGAAAAAATTACGTTATGGGGTCTCGCGTTAATAAAATTACTACGCGATATTGTTGTCTAGCTTACGTTGTATATCACCAGGGTAAACTAAATGAACGGTAAATAAAGTATTAAATGACGCATAGTAAAAGCCAACATACAAAACAGCAAAATAGAAATAAAACGCCGAAAGCTAAAGAGAAAAGAGCAGGAACAGTAGAAAACTGCAAAAGAACAGAAGCAAACGGAATTTCGAAATTACCAAAGAAATACATAAACGAGTCTTTAATGTTTTCGATATTTTCTTTGTTCCTTTTATAATCTCAAAACTACGTTTGCCTTCTTTGACGCAGTTTTCGATTTTATTCGTTTCTTTTTAACTTTCATCGTTTTATTTTTATTTTACCGTTTCTTATCATCTCATCGTTTCCTTTATACCGATGATGCTAATGCTAAACGAAAATACTAGGTTATTTTATCGTTACCGAAAATAATTCTCTTCCCCCGGTGCTGTAAATTTGAAATTTATTAATAGTTGGAAGTCTTGGATTCGATGCCAGGCAACGACAGAAATTATTACAAAAATGAATTAATTAAAGAATCGCTAATAGAATTATATGGAAGCCAATGCGTGCGTAAATGCGCGCTAGTTGGTTGTTTAGTAGGCAGACACACGCTAGACTGCATTTGTCTATCGTTATATCAAACATTCACAATATATGTAAGTTCTCGTAGTCTTACGTCTACACTGGCGTTTCATAATTGTCGCAAAAACCCGGCGGTAGATACAAAATGCATCTCCCAATCTTCCAGCACGGGAGATTCGGTCAACTTGTCGTCCCATCAGGGAATACCCACATTCGGCAATGAATCGAAAATAGGCATAGCGTGATTGATAGCGTGAACGGAGTTGATTTAGAAATGCTTCAATATTTATCCTCAGTTTTAACACCTTACGTACAGCTTCGTGGCTAGAGGCACACAATAAAACCGTAAAAGTTATCTGAATTTAACATAGTAGTCTATTAATCGCAGTTCAACTTTCACCGTGAATTATGCTTGGTGAATGCGACATGTTGGTAGCTCTACGTAGATGTGAATAATGAAATTTGTAAGAATATGACAGCGCGATAGTTGAGGAACACTTTCTACTCTACCAACTCCTTAGTTTTCCGTTTGCATGTTTCTTTTGCGATTCATATTCAGTTTCCGGCAAACTAGAATGGTTGATTTGCTTTACTAGTAGATGACAGAGATGAATGAGGGTTTATTAAAGTGAGTCTGTATCTAGTGGTAGTTTTTGAAATGTCTGTATCGAAAAGTCGATTAATTAACGGAACTTTATATCATATAACTCCGCGTTCAGCGTTGAACATGAATTGTTAAGAAATAAAATTCGTGTTGTTGGTTGAATCTGAAAGGAAGAGTTTTTTGGAACCGCCAGTGTACAGCATAATTAGATTATTTTTGGGTAGATAATACTTATTCGGCAATATTAAACACTTTTCTTTTTCTTTTTTTTTTTCTTTTTTAATTCTGTGGACGCGCCAGCGGCATTGACCCAACAACAGGAAAAGCTAAGCTAAAAAACTAAATAGTTAGACGGTCTGAAATGCACGCAACAAAGGACAGCAGTGCAGGCATCACAGAAGATGAAGGAACGGAGAGGATAAAGGAAGCGTTATAGGGAGTAGGGAGATCTAATGACACAAGAGCTGACTGTATAAAAGGGAGCGTTCATTAAGGACACTCGAAGAAAATGTGATCAGGATCACATATACGAGGAGGATCACAATCGTGAAAGGAGATGGCCACAGTGTAAATCGAAAGCGGGAATAGAGAAGTAGAGAATGATTGATCCGAATACGAATTAGGGAGACAATAGAAGAGCGACGACCGAAAGGAATAGAATGGAACCAAGACAGAGTACGAGCAATCGGCTGAATAAAACGGTAATAATGCGAATGAAGATTAGAAAATAGGGAGGGATAAATATCCCGCCAAAGTCTGGCGTAAATGTAGGTGGATAAGGAAAGGATATCTGAAGAAGGGAAATAGTTGAGGATTGAAGAGTTCACAGCTACACCTCCGTGCTGGAGCCAAAATCTGTTTATAAAGTAACGGTTTATTGTTTATTGAAAGCTGCGGAGTTTCTGCGCCTAATAGCCAGTGCACTTTTCTTGTTTTAATATTTCGTTCATTACTTTTTCATTTGATATGTTTCACGTTAGCTTGCGAATATACCTAGATACGTTACATTCTGTTTTAATGAAATTGATTTATTGCACATTTTAATAGCCCAAGGAATTTCTATTAGTGAATATTATTATTTTCATTGATTTTCACTTTCCACTGCTTGCCTCACATTGAAATTCTATCAATTGTAGCTTGTAACCTAGATATGTGGTTATCTGTTAGGACCGAAAGTAGCAATAATTTGATGCAGGAAATCTGTAGTATATATGTCCGATAGTTTATCTTGTTTCTTGACTTGAAAATAGCTATTATTAAGTTGAATTTAATCGAATAAATGTTGAATATTTCAAAGAGGATTATTGATGTAAGTTTAACTAGTGTAAGTACTTTAAATTTTAGGTATCATTTTGAAAAATTTGTTAATCGAATCGATTCAAACAAAAAAACCTAAAAACACCATGCACGTACACAGAAATTTCGAAGATGCTTATAAATTCTTTGTTTGATTTCAATACTGAAATTTTAGGGCAAACCAACTTAAACGATCAGAAAAAGGAAACAATATGAAACTTCGAAATTCGTTAATCTTAAAATACTATGCCAGATAATGCCACAATACATATAAGCTGTACTTGTCGCTAAATTAAGATTATGTGTAAATTTAAAAAATGTCCGTTATAATCTCTCCGTATGTTGAAAATACTGATAAATTTCTAAGTTTGTATACAAGGTCGAGGTTTTAAATGTTAATTTGAAACTATTTCCTAAGAACGAACTGGCAAAGAACTAACGGAAAGCACATAAAATTTCAGTTATTAAACCTCGGACGTTATTCGATCGATTCCCCCCAAACAATAGTATTGCTTAGGCAAACTGAGGTAAATCGTTTCATCTGAAACTTTTTCACTGAGAACAATGAAAATAAGTACGCGACTAGAGAGAAAAATATAATTAATCTATGATGCGGCATTGATGAGAAATCACAGGTTTTTTCCTTAGCCGATTTCGTGGATGTTTTATTCAGGTTCCGGATCCTCTTCTGACTGGCGATACGTTCAAATGCCTAACGGTAACTTATCGTTCACGCATATACATACATGCATTTAGTAAGAGCGATTCGCGAACGAAATTGAAAAAATTCCGAAGCGAACAAACCGGCTTGTATTACGAAATGACTTTATCGGTTTGTCGCCGGGTGACGATACAACTATACAGGTAGATCTCGTTTTGTTTCTCGATTACAATTAGGATAACGGTAAATTCATAAATGCGCGCATCCGTGTGTTACTGCGAGATATTATCGGATGATGTTCGTCGGCAGGAAAGTAAGCTACCTACTTTGGAACTCAATTCATGAGTCACAACTGTTCGCTGTTGTGCGCAGGTGGGTGACAAACAACGGGTGACGTCTCAGGCACGCTATTCCATCATAGCGTCAGCATCTCTTACGCACACCTTCTTTCGAAGAACTGCTCATTGTGTAAGAAGATTAGGGCATGATATGTAGTTTGCGAATGAAAACGAAAAGGGAAAGTTACTAAGATGCTACCGGTAGCGAATTGAATAAAGATGAAAAGTAACTAACCGGCGAGGAAACGAAAATTGAACAGCCGGATAAGGGGCGATTCAATTTAAGGACGTAGCGAAATAAAAGGTTTGCAAAGTCTGCTGGAATTTCGGCTACCGAATATGTGGTATCGAACCAAGGCGTCGGAACAGTAATCGAGTAAATAGGCTTCTCTGTCTAGCTAGAGCGCAGTTTTCATAATTTTACAAAAGATGCGTGTACTTAATTGAAAATAATTCTTTAAGCGATATTTTCTTTTCAATTTTTAAAATGCTTATTTTTCGTTTCTTTTTCCGTTGCAATTAGATTTTGTGATCAGTTTTCTTCTGCCTAGTTTTAATTTTTTCATCGATCCTACATCGGGTGTTAAAGTCTATGCCTTTTATTTGTGGTATGCATTTTATAACTTTTTTTTATATGTCTCTACAATTTGATAAAGCTCGACTTTAATTAAAAGTTGTTTGTTGACGCAAACATTGAAGATGGCTAACTCCGCCGACTTGTTTTCATATTGATCGTTATTAATTACGTTATTTCTGCGACTGAATTCTTTTAATTTATTTAATATACATTTCTCATAGATGTTGCTAAAATTTGAGAACAGAGTTATATACGAAGAAGAATCAGTTAGCGGTTTATTTATTTTAGGTAATATTACAGTCTTGGATATTTTCCAGTGATCTGAAAAAGAGTTATGCTTAAACAACAGGTTAATCTTCACCATCATAACATTTTTACTATTCTAATTTTGCCTCATTGGTATTATCCGAAGTGAGGATCCCCCCCCCACAAAAAAAAAATAATCTGATTTTTAATGTGAACTTTGTGATTGATAATATTTAGTGATATTTTCAATGTTAGGCTCAAACAAAGTCAGCATTAATCTCAGATCTCCTCTGTTAATAATAACTAAGTGATTTCTTTGTTTGGTTAAAAGTAGTCGAACTTCACCAAAACCGCATTCAGCTTGATATGACGTTGGAAATGATGTAATAAACACCTGAGCCTATTCTAAAGTTTTGCATATTATTGGGTTACAAGTTTAAAATTAACCTAAAAATTATCCTCGTTATTCTTAAATATAATTTGAGCTGATTTATAGCTCAATAATCTATTCTTGAAGTGTTACATTAACTCGGATGCATTTACTGCGAATGAGGATCTATTACCCAGTCTGGAACATTCCATTTCCAAAATATCTTAAAACTGAGTTTTCATTTCGTTATATAATTTTTAAAAATGTTCGATATACATAATTAAGTCGTCATCAGTTATTTCCTCCTTTTCCATTTCGATTGCACGAAACTAGGGAAACTGATACCGTGCAATATTTTCCGAAAAAATGTTTTAGTTTATCCGAAAAAGCTTGAATGTTTTCTTTTGCTGTTACTAATCTTCTCTTGTAACCATTCAGAACGTTTAATGTTTTAAAAATATCCGATAAGTATATTATTTTTAAAGTTGATAATTTGATTTTGAAAATGACCGTCTTTAATAAATGAAATGATGTTGTCCGAAAGGCTAATAAAACGTTTAAGACAATTTTACCTTTTGATAACCATCCCGCTTAGTGTGTGTAATAGTAAATATTTAAAATCTCCATTATTGTCTTCATAAAGTTTTTGAAACAAATGTTTTTGAAGAGCTTTTGATTTTATTTTATTAACAGTTTTTACAACGACTGATAGTGCATCATTTAATCTGCTTCCTAAATTTTTTGCAATCAACTGTTCTCTCCGAATTATTACACAACGAATACAAAAAGCTGTGGCTATTGCTTTTTGGCAACATACCTTTCGGGGTATTTTTTGTCCTTCAAGTAATTATTTACTTCTCGAAATACAGACTTCCTTGTATTTCAAATTTTAAGTAAACAAGCATTTCTTCATCGAACTTGTTATATCCCATAAACCTGATGTATTCCAAAAAAACGTGTCTCATTACACCTCAAAGTTCATTCATCTATTTGCAAAGAAAATTTCTTAACTTTTTAATTCGGTATTTAATTACTTTTCTACATCAGAAGCTTTTTCATCAATTTGACATTGAACAATTACTTAAGAGAATACGCCGAGCTACTTCTGATCCATGACAGTTGACAATACAACAGAAAGTGTTGGAATAATTATTCTTTGCAATGATGTGAGATTTTCCGGTTTTGACAATTAATTGTGATACGTTGTAAGATGTGCTTTTAGACCGCTGTCCAATTTATTAGACTTTTTGAACGATTGTTTAATTGTTGGAATTCTTTGAAACTCATCAAAAAATTTTATAAAATAATCTAAAGGTACTATTAAGTGATTTTAAAACTTTGATGGTCGCATGCCATTTGTCAGTGTATTTTCACATATTAAACATAATGGAATAAGTGAATTATATGGTGAAGGAATAAAAACTTAAGAAAAATACTCTACAGAATATTGTCGATACTTTTTCTTTGGTGCACTGAATATTACAAACCTAAAATTAAAATTATAAGTTTGATGTAGATAGGATAAAGCCATGTTAAAAAAACGGTAAATTAAATATTCGAAAACATTTACATTAAAATTTTTAAATTCCAAAAAATTTTTTAGCAAAAATTGCCATTAATGTTTACGCTGGTTTTTTGTAATAAAATAACGAAAATATTACATTAAAAAGAAAATAGTAAACTCACGCACACTTAAAATTAAATATTAATTATTTTACTTTTTACATACACGTATAGTTTTGTATGTGTGTAAAATAGACGGTTTTTTTTTTTTTTTTTAAATTAAAAATATATTAAATGCAGGTGCTAAAAACAAAACAATACCGATGGATAAAACTTTTTTTGATATTATTTCCATAAATTAGTACTAATTTGCTTTTAACCCCGAGGAAGGAATAATATTTACTCGCATTAAATTTTCTCTAATATGCACAATAATACATATATTTTTATCCTACTAACAGAAGTAACGTATATAATTATGTAGAAAACTAAATAAGTAGACAATCTTAACTGAAGTGACATATAGCTTCTATCAAAATGATGTTATGTTACCACACTTTAAATCTGTTTTTTGAAGAAAAAACCACAATGTAATTTTCTTAGAAACAACAAATTTTTAAAATCAGTCTATATTTTCCAATGCTTTGTGAATTTTTCATGGCTCCCTCTATGGCTCCCACTTTTAATTTTTATTTTTCATGGCTCCCTTAAAAAATGCCATGGCTCCAACTGAGAGAATCAATGATATATTTAAAAGTTTAAAAAAGACTATTTTAGCTGGCTAATTTTTTTTGTATTTTTTTATTTCTTTTTGTGGCTACGAATTTTACCATTTAACCCCAGTTTCCTCAAGTCACATTTTAAACTATTTCGTTAAATTAGTCATACAAGGATTAATGATTTAAGCTGTTATCTCGACCCCAAAATGAATTTTGGCGTTATAAACTTTTATAGTTACTTAAAAAAAAAAAAAATCCGCAGTATCATAGAATAAACTGTAGAATATTTTAAGTATTGTATATTTCAATTAACTCGTGATACAGCTTGTCCCTCTCACCAGCACACCGGTTATGCTTCGCTGAACCCAGTTGTTCTCGACACTGGCACGAATACTTTACATTTGTATCTATTTATTTGTTTATCGTTATAACGATAGTCGTGAATGTAGGGAAGTGTAAAATAGTGCGGAACTAAAGATTAAAAATCTAAATAAAAGAAGCTTTGTAATTTGAAGTATAAATAATTCTTTAAATCGATATTAATTTTTTAATATTATCATGAACGATCCCCGTAAGTAGGCTCCACGTGCTACAATAGCCTTAGCAATTAGACACGGTGCATGGAAATGCTCTCACACTCCGGTTTATTTAGAAAAAAAAAAAAAAGTAATATTACTTCTCTCCGGAGTCACCATGGGATTCGTATACACTGATTCACCGTAAATCTCCTCGTAGAATTTATTGTATTTGCTACAGTGATCCAGGATGTGTGGATGACTTCCATTTGCATGTCGCCAGCTTTCACTATAGGTGGCAACAGGTGGCGTGCGTCTAGAATGTAATCTAGTAATTAATTTAGCTAGATGTTTGTCGAAATTTTCATAGGAGTTTTGTGCCTCGAAGATTAATTTCAGCTTTAGCAGATCATCTATCTCATATGCGATATATTTTATTAATTAATTTGTTTATTACATTTATATTCGGTTTTTTTTCTTTTAAGGAACGGTGGTTATTTGTTTTGATTTTATTCTCTATTTATCATTATTATTATTATTAAATAAAAAAGCTTGAACTGGGTGGTACGTAGAATGAAAATCTGAAAGATTACAAATCAGTCCGCTCCTGTTAAAAATAGATCGTCCGTAAGTCTAAGCAAAGTAATTGGAAAGAAAATTTTTTCTTTTCCTGTTTTTTATTTCATTATTTTATTTAATTCGCTTTGTACTATTTTTATGTTATTTAGTTTTATCTGATAAAAGTTATTTGTTTTCGACAATCGGATTGTTTTTTTTTTCCATCTATAAGTGTACCTTTTCAGAATAATATCGGGAAAAAAACAAAAAAAAAAAAAACAGCATAACTGAATGCTGCCAGCAATTTCGGTTTCAAAAACCTACTTACAATTTTTCGGAGATGGTACTAAAAGTTTTTTTTTTAATTTAATTTTTAAAAAGTTTTTAAATTTTAACGTTATTCCTGCGATGTATTTAAAAAACGTTTCAGTAGTAAAGTTGTTTAAACACGCTAAACTATAAATATTACCCTGTCTGGAACATTGTAGACTGGTGTTCGGAGCGTTGTTTTGATTGTTGTTATTTTTAAATTTTCGTATCGAACCTGTTGTCGATTTTTTTCGTAGTAGGGAGCTCTTCAATCAAAGATATTGTCCCTCAGAAACGTTTAAAAAACGAATAAATTAATATCGAATTCCTGTAAACAGAAATGTACGAATTCTGAGAAGAGAAAATTTGAATAATTCATTCGCGAGTTGTTGCTAAATACTATTTCATCGCGATACGGTTATTTTAATGTCATTTAACGACGGGGAATAAGTGGTATTTGTACATATAACACGTTGGAGATGAAAAAAATAACAGAAATGAAAGCGGAATAAATATGTTAATGACTAAAAGAGGGACGACACGTAGTTTTGTTGGAAACCATTATTATTCGCAAACACTTTTCACTTTATGAAAATATTTATAATCGGCTCCTTTAATTGAATCTAAAATATTTAGAAGCTGTCATAATAACGCGAAGAAAAAAAAAAAAAAAAGAGTTTTTTTACAATAATATTCTGCAACTTTCAACTTCTCTATCTTTTCCGCCCGTCTGATATTGAACTTCTTCCCAATTATTAGAAATAAATTTAATAAATACAGTAAATTCCTTATTTGTTTTGCAACATTGATTTGATTTACAGACGACTCAAATGGATCTCAATGGTCTGGGGCTCCCTTGTAATTCCTTTTTACAGTCATTCTGAATCCTTTCAACTTTTCTCAATCTTTTTTGCTTTTTTCTTTTTTTTTCCCTCACCGAATCTCTTGCTAACACGCTATCCAATATACCTAATTTTTTCTTGACTGCACTAAAATCCTGACAATCTTTGATAACACGAATAAAAGCTACTGAAAAAGTTGATTTATTTGCCTGCTCCGCGGCAATAGCTTTCATATTTTCAGATTTTTGACTCATAACATTCTCTTCGTATCCAAGAAATTTCACCACAAATTTTGGAGTGATACCTATCTTTTCTTCTTTACTAGTCAGACTACCTTCTCTCTGTCTATTCAATTTGCACTTTTTACTTTTCCTTGGTTTTCTGTCTTTTTCTTAAATTTGAACATAGCCTGTTTTCTGCTTCTCGTCGCCGTATTTTCCTTGTAAGCTCTTCATTTTGTCTACTCAGTTCCGCTAGCTGCAATTATGCAATGCAAATCACATTTTCATTAAGTTTTGAAAATCAACTTGCTTTCTATTGTGCTTCCGATGCAGTTAATATTTTGGTGGTAATTCCTATCCTGATTACTTTATATCGTCAAAATATTAAGTTGCAAATATTTTCAGGTTTGGTCTATTGTATCATCTTTTGCACTGATCGGTGAATGGCCTTTGCTGACGAGTCTCTCTCGCACCTCAAAACAAATCGTTTGAGGAGTTATGCACGATTTTTTAAAAACTAATTACATTCGGCTCATACCAATATTTTAATTCTGAATTCGTTAAAATGATTAAAATATGTAATTTCATTTTATCGAGCGAATCAAATAGGTTTCAATTACTATTTTTAATGGCTTACAGCTGTAGCAATGTTCTTCCTATTTAACTTTATTTTGCTTTTAAAAAGGTTGTATGTATTTTATTTTCTTCTGATTATTTTTTTCTACTTATTAACTTATTGTTTCCTGTTTTTATCAATATTTTTCCCAAATGTGTTTATATGTGCGACACAATTTCGGGTTATCAAGTACATATATACATTAAATTATTCATCTAAATAAATGTTACTGATTACTGACATTGATAAATATCTAGTTATTTTAATAGCCACGGTGCTCCTAAATCTGCTCCTATTCCAACAATCCTCGCTGAATTCAGCATGTCTCCCTTTTCAGTTCGTCGATCTCACTTAGGCTTTCACTTCTCTTCTAAACCGGTTTTCATTTTTTCTAGATTTTTATTCTTCCCTATAATTCTGTCGTCAGAAACTGGCTGCTCTCAGTAAAAAAACCTAAGATTTTAACCCATGTAATCTCCTCTGATTTTTTCTTTAAGTACTCTGGTTGCTCCCATTATCTCAAAGTATTTTTTCATTTTGGCAACAGGAATTTCACAGCGCTATCAAGTCCCCTTAATTTCTTCTTCTCATATATCCTGCCATTTATACTGACGAGTCGAGAATATCTGATGTTTTCAGAGTTCCTGACTTTAATTTTTCTGAATTTTTTTACTGCCCTCATTTCTGACCTATTTTCATAGGCGATAATTTATGTTGTCTCTAATCGCTACTGTTGTTCCAATTACATGATTATTTCGGGCTGTCTATACCTATTCTTCTTCCTACTCCTGTGACTTTGTCATTTTTATAGGACCTTTTTTATTCATTAAGTTCACATTGACTTGCTGCGAATTTCTGCTCATAGGGGTACTTTCGATGGGTAGTAAAGTGGCTGTCGCTTTGGCTCAAATTGCGCTGTTCATTCGCGCTTCTATTTTAAGAAAATTCCAGGTTGCAGTTTTCTACCCATGTGTAAAATAATTCCCTCCAAATTTTAGCAGGATAATTATCCTTCCTCTTTTAAATTATTCCCTCTATTTTTCTGTTTAATCTGATCTTTCTTCTAATCTCTGGGTCTTAGGGTTTCCTTATCTTCGTCTTTCCGTTGTTGCCTCTGTCATTCGCTTACACTCGTATTTTTCGAATGCTCGTCTCCTTTTGTTGAACGTTCTGTTCTCAAGTCGCATTTTTTAAAGCTTGGGCTTTCTGCTCCTTATATTTTGTCTTTTCCCTTGCTGTCTGCTGCTGTTTTTGCGATTGGTTTTTTTATAATAACGATTTCTGATCGAATTAAGATTAATCAACTACCCTCTTATTCATTTTCAAAGGTCTCGTTGAGATGAGAACATTTAAAATATATATATATATATATATATATATATATGCAGCTTTATATAATAGATATGTGCATAAAAGAACAAGATTTCATAATAACCTGAAATGCCATTTTTACCTTTTATCCTTTTAATTGGTTTTTCGAAATACTAAATTTGGGTCCCCAGTCATATGGGGATAGAGGGTACCGAAATGGTAGATTCCTTGGCTCAGATTGCTGTATCCTCCCACTTTTTTTTTTCTAAAATTCCCGTTTCTAATTTACTCCCATTGTGCAAAAAGTTTCATGTGAGATTTTGGTCAGATTTTTACGTTTCCTCCTTTTCTAATCATCCTTCCTTTTATTTTTCCATCCAACCTAATCTTCCCACGCGGCCTTGGTTTTACGATTTTCCTTCGCTTCACCTCTCCGTTATTATCCCTATTATCCGTTTACGTCTGAATCATACTCTTCTTCCTTCCTCACGTTTTCGTTTTCATCTCGCTCTTTCCCCTTATTGCCCTTTTCACCCTGACGACGAAGTCGTCTGTGATCCTGACCATATCCTCTTTGAATGTTCATCCCTCGTGAACGAACGCACCTCTTTATATTCCAATCTGCTGTCACTCAAACTCCCTACTCCTTATTGTGCCTCGTATATCTTATCGTTTTCGTCGATCTCAGTTGTTTCTATCCTCAGTTCCTTTATCTTATCAATAGCTGACCGAATCGACATTTAACTGATCCTTCTCCTTCCTTTCGTTTCTGGGCGAAGATCCTTTGTTGACATGCCCAAAGGGGGGTTTATAAAAAAAAAATACTATAAAACACTTTTTGATATTATTACTATTTCAGCCTGTATGCAAAAATGAAGCCCAAAAAAATACATTAAGGTAGATAATGGGGTAAACTGATATATTAAATAATAAGTAAAATGAAACGGTAGGTTTTCTGGACCTATTACTAGTTGTGTAGATATTTTTAGCGATATACAATATTTCGTAGCCACGAAGAAAAGCGTCTTCGTTAAATTATAATCCAGTTACCCGAAAAAAGCTTGATTTGAAAAATAGTTCAACTTGAAAATTTAAGAGGAATTGAATAAATTTTTGTGAGGCTTTATCAAACTGTGTGGTCCAATGGCGCCGCGGCACTGTTACCTTCAACTTTTTGAAATATTATTAAAAGATACAGCGATGGAAATAATTATATATTTGACAATTAGCTGCAGGGGAACGTACTTTTTAGCAAATTCAAAATTTTCTTTTTAAGGTTTGTTCACGCGTAATTCACACATAACTTCTGCTCATACGGACCGATTTTAATTTTGAAAGTGTCCCTTATTAGTAAATTAATAAGTATATCAATGAATATTGTGCGTATTTAAAATTACCACGGAAATGTAGATTTGCAAAAAAAAAACAAAAAATAGTCAGACGAAAAAACCTAAAATAATTGCAATGTTAATTACCATGGATAAATTTAGATTCGAATAAAGAAAAAATTGCGAAACTGCTATCTTTTGCAAGGTCATTAATGATGTGGAAATATTACTTAACATTATTGTGTTTTGACCGTGTCCGGATTGACTTCGATGATACACTTTTAATTTATTAGTAATTATACCGGTTAGTGGTTGTCTCATAGGCTTACCGATGAGTATAAGCGCAGAGTAATTATTACGAATCGTCAAAATGTTAAAATTAAAGGGGCCACGAATGCGAGTGACTTGGAATATTATTAGTGTTATTCACCATGTGGAAATATAGATTCGAATGAAAGTAATGAATTATCCCCCCTCCCCCAAGATGTGATTTACAAACCCATCACGCTGACAGAATATAACCAATAAGCCCAGCTTTATACGGTACGAAAAGTAGCAGAATTTTAGCTTTGCCTATATTATTATTATTATCACTTGTCGTCGCGATAGCCTAGTTGCTAGAGCGCTTGACTTCCGTTACGGAGGTTTCGATCCCGGTCGACGACAGAACTTATTACAAAGAATTAAATTAAATACTCGCTAATAATCACGTGGAAGGCAATGGCAAACAGGCATACACCATCATATGCGCGCTAGTTAGTACATAATAGACATACACGGGACTGCATTTGTATATACCGATATAAATCAAACGATTACTAATCTCAGTTCCGAATGTAGTCTTGCGTGTGTACACATTCGTACTGTATATAACAATTGCTATGAACACTATACATCTGTACAGCTGAGATGTACGAATAGGTAGTCGCCAATGTTCAGGAATTAAGTATGGCACTATAAAGAAGAGATATTTTATCACTTAAAAATATTAAAACTAAAATTTGTGAAGTAAAATCGTTTTTAGAAAAAAAAATATGCCGACACTTAAAGATATACTCTAAAAATTTAACAAAAATGCACTGAAATGTAAAAAATAAATACATCTATTAAGAGGATAATCTTATACAGTAAGACACATTCCTTAAAGCAGATTTTGATAAAATTCTTAAACATTCATACCTTAATTAGAGTCTCGATATAATGCATTGAAGTTGCAACAATTAAAAAACCCAATTAAATATTCCTGATGTTTTTGGAATATTTAGCTTATAGAAAACGAGTGATTGTATTGGTATACTTATTCAGTTATTTCTGAATACTCGTATAATTTCGAGTTTGGTGCCGACTTAAAAAAAAGTGTTAACGTCCTTTAAGAATAATCCTAACATTATTTTTTACTTTTTGGTGCATTTTTATTCAAATTTAAGAGTAAAAGTTTTAAAAAAAAAAAAAAAAAAAACAAAAAATATTTTAAACATCTGATAAGTAAATTTAATGAAATTGGAAACATGTATATCATGTTTTTTAATTTTATACGCGACCGGCGAGGAAAACTTATTCGAAAACTTCGAAATGTGACCGAAAGAATAGTATTTTAAGCGGTTCCAAGCAGTACTAAAATGTAGTAAGATTGCACTTTATTTATTTTTTTTTTTATACACTGCCAAGATCTCACGAAAATATTAAAAAAGGATTTTGAGTTGTAATATAAACTTCAGTGACGGAAAAAGGCGATTAGTTAACAAGACGTGATCTGGATGTAATGGGTAGAGGACTGAAGAAGAGATATAGAGGTGACGGAAGAAATGAACGGTATAAACGACACGAGTAGAAGTGCTAGAGGCTCTGTGAAGAAGGAGAAAATGGAGATTGAGGAAATGATTGTATAGGAAATAATGGGTAAATGATGATTAGAAAAGTAGAGAGAGCATGAATTAGGGCAGTGTGATGAAAGTTCTTCTCACAAAAAAGAAAGATTTGACGGGATACGAGAAACAATAGAGGAGTTATTTTTCTGATGGAAAAAAGAAGGGAGGATTCGAGAGCTCCTAAAGATGAAAGCATTTGAATTACACGCGAGTGAGCCAAAATTATGAGGGCAGAAAAGTTGCCAAAACAACATCAATCATCAACGGAAGTAGAAGGAAACAATTCCGAATAATTACTACATGAAAGAATGCGGCCAAACTTGAAATTCTAGATTAAAACGAAAAAATTTAATATTATTTCGAAATCAGAAATATTATCGGTGTTTTGCGTGCACTTCTTTTAATTAAAATGTCATAACTGTACGTAATACAACTATTTCGGAAAAAGCTCTCATCTCGTGAACCGCGCACACTGCTTGTTCGGATTGATGATTGCATTTGTTTTGCTTCAGATCTTTGAAACCGGTTTAGAATTTAACCAGTAACTTCTTTTATGGATATAGAATGTAGTAAAAAAGAGATCATCGTGTAATTTTTTTTTCTTTTTTTTTTTTTTGCATAAATTTACGTTTGCGATAACGAAAAGTACTCCGACTGTTTAAAATTCCAGATTAAAACTCTAGATTACGGGGCATTTACGCGTTCTTCTTATGCGCTTTTATTAAACCTACGGGAGTCTTTGGCGAACGGTATTAGCGGATTAACGAAATCTATTTTAATTTGGGCGGAGTATCGCTTGATCTATACGCCGAATACTATAAATCATGCATAATATCGTCGCAGAGCACTAGCGTATTATGAAAATCTTAATTTCACAATCCGCGATATCTCTCGACCAGGGGTAATTTACTTTAAGCTCGGAGAGGAATTTTGCACGAAAAGCATTTTCTCAGAGTACGATCTTCGAATAATAAAGCAGAACCAAATGAAGGAATATAGCGCAGTTGGTTAGATAGTTTCGTTCGAACAGATTCGAAACCCGCGGTGCCGCGTCTTTCAAAAAATTACCTTCGCGCTAGGTTAATGACCACAGTTGACGTGTCGAAGTAAATTAAGCAAAGGAAGGAAATGAAACTAATTAACGGGGGCTAGGGGCGTAAGAATAAATTAACCAAAAAGAGCGACGGTGGTAATGGGGGCAAAATGTGAAAACCGCGGTAACATAATGGGCGGCCGTCTTCGAAGTAGTACACGACATAATCATGTGCAATCGTAAACGTCAGTTGATGAAGTCGAATGACGATCTGCGAGTTTGATGGCGCATCTCGCGTCGAAATTAACGATGGTAGAGGAAGCCGTTGAAAATTAAATAAATTACGAGTACAATTTTAATGCATTGATCGATCGATAATTACCGATTAAGCAGGCCTATAAGGCGAAAGTTGGAACACTCAAAGGGGAAGGAAAAAAAATCTAGCCAGTAAATATACGCTGGATCTACCGACCCTTATCGCATGTGCATACCGTGGTTTGTTTTTGAAATCAAGTCGGTGACGGTTATATTTAAATATTGTTTTCACTAAATATATATGTATATGTAAATATATATGTATATGTAAATGTAAATGTATATGTATATGTATATGTATATGTATATGTATATGTATATGTATATGTATATGTATATGTATATGTATATGTATATGTATATGTATATGTATATGTATATGTATATGATATCACCATTAGGTCAGTTGAATTGGTGCAAGTTGTTGGGGTGGGGCTAAACGTATTTTTAAAATAAAAACGGTAAAATTATTTAAAGCGCTTTTGCAATATTGATTGTAAATAATATTTCACGTAACTAAATAATTTGCATTAATGGTGACGTTGGGCTTAATATATGCTCTCTACCATATTCATATGTATAATAAGTTTACCGGAGTAAAATCTTGTTTTTGTATAATACTATTAAAGTTCATTACGCGGAAAAGTAAAAATACACATCATTTAAAAATTGCTGTTAATAGTCGACGCATTATAACACCAAAAAAGTGTTATTTAAATATTCAATATTTTCCGTTGTTCTTACATTTCTTAATGTTTTTTAAATTAAACATAAAAGGCGTCAAGAAAAAAAAAAAAGTCGAAGAAACAATGGGGTAATAAAGATGCGGAAGGATATCCTTCAGGTAGAAATTTTAATTTGAACTGCGGGCGTTGCAATAAAGGAAAGAATAAATTGCCTGGAAAGTAAGGAATTTAGTTAATTATTCCGCGAGACTTTAAATTCGTCGGACGTCAGACGTCTGTTTTAATTTTCATTTCACTCGAATGTCGAAGGTAATAGCTTTTATTCACCTGTCCTGCATTTTATATTTATTCCATTAGCTGGAAGTATTTGTATCGGACCAGAAATGGAGTGCTCCTCCGCGGATAATAATTACATTATCGCAACGTGTAAATAATAGATATAATAATTACGTTCGTGACAACAATATTAAACGCGAAAACGCTTTCACACAAATAAATCAATAGAGGCGTCTGTACAACTCTGCTCAACTAGTCTCCCGTAGAAAGTTGTGTATTGACTTTAGACTTTCACTCGGTCCCATCAGCAGCGGTCTAACGTCATCTCACTCGGCTGATTGCTGCTTCCTTTACTAGCCGCACTGCACGCCGACCGGCTGCTAGTAGCTGTTTGCCGACGATGCCATTGAAACCATTATCTATCGCAACCGGGCCATCACGAACGAATCCCCACTTTTGTTCGGTCGGTTTTTAACTGATTGGTCATCTGAAGCGAGAAACTACAACATACACGCGAGCGTACGGAATGCGTGTCTAGGCGTTCCGGTAGAGGGTCTTTAGCGGTATTCCGGTGTTGCATATCCGGTTCGTGGGAAAAACCTCGAAGGTCAATAGAAATCTGATAATTCCGCTTTTAACATGTTCTTTTTCTGTGTCTCCTCTGCGACTAACTATTTACACCGCACGACGACCGGTATTGGAAGCCGTAAAGAGTACCGAAATTTTTCTTTAAGTAGCTCTCGTATAATTTCGATAATTTTTAGCAAAATTTTGATCGCTTCTTCCTATTAATGTTTTTAGTGAAAACCGGCTTTTGCGAATTCCACATATATAAATACAAATTTATTGCGAAATTTTATCCACATAAATATATGGAAAAATCTATACAGGCGTTAAAATAAAAATCCTAATAATTATCACGAAACATTAAAGGTAATAAAAGGGATAGGGGGGTGGGGGTGTACGATACCCGCAATTACAACGAAAATTACATATTTTGTATTTTTCAACTTATTTTCGGGAGAGGGTCAACTATTATATGAAAGACCTGCCACGACTTTTCTGGGACAACTGAATTCTATAAATTAGTTTTCAAGCACCTTAAAGTGGAAATAGTCTTTTTCTAGGACAGCCTGCTGTTGCGATAATATTGTAAGAATTTCTAAGCGAAGTTTAAACTACACTTCAATAATATACGTTGATAACATTTTTTTTTTTTTGGTCTAATCGGAACCGCCGTTTTCATTTCTGTTCCAAATCTCTGCTTATGATAACTGTGAAAAGATCAAAATTACTTGTTTGAAGAATTCCGCATGAAGGTTAAAAATATAGCCGCAATTACCACATTGATTATAAACCTGCCCCAGTTAATATAGCGCGCTGGATAATTCTGGACGTCCGTGTGTGTAATGTAAAAATTGTAATTGAGGGTTTTTTTTTTTTTTTTATAGATTCGTCAACATAAATATTAGCCCAAGAACAGCGGAACAGAGGGGTAAGAGAGACTCAGATCCTTACACGATCAGAGATAAAAATAAATTTTTAACACTTAATTAAACAATTATATATGTATGTATATAATTTTTATATCCCCGACGCGTTTCGAAGGGAGTTTTGTCGTGAATATATTTAACAATGAGTCCAAATAATAAATACAGCGATCGGAGATGGCCGACAGAAAGGAATCAAGAGCAAGAATAACCGAAGGAGGAGGAAGGGAGAGAATGAATGAAGCACAGTATGGAGCGGAAATACCGGTTTGTAAGAGGAAGGAATAAAAAGAAGCTTGTTCAGTTGAAAATTGATTGCTGGGAGGGTGATAATAAGGAAAAGGCACGAGAGAAAAACGGAACAGGGAGCAAACTGTGCCCAAAACGTAGGCGGCAAATCGCAGAGAGGTCGGAACGGAGCATAGAAGGAAAGATTGAGCGTTTTGATTAACCTTTATTTTCAGCAATTTGTTTGGGACGATCAGAATTGAAATATGTGGTACAGATTTTTTAAAATTAGGCATGAAATTATTTGTTAAAATCGAGTTCTTCCGTCGATATGTAGCTTTATTTTCTGTTGGGTAAATATATCTCGTTCCCATCTTTTCATCTATCCGAATATAATTGAAACGTTAAGTTTATCATAACCCCCAAATTCATGTGTTTAAATTGATCCGGCGGTATAGCACTAATTTACTGAAACGTGATTTTTTTTTTTTTAATATGAGATTCATGTTTATCGTTAGATCTAAGGGGATGTTTTCAGAGTTCAAACCCTCCCGAAATGTCTGAAAAATAATCAACTGCTTGAATTAAATGGACCGAAATTCAGAATAAATTCAGATTTCTTTTCAATTTTTGACAAAACGGAAAAGAAAATTAAAATTTTTATGAATTCCATGGGGAAACGACTGTTTTTGTTTTTATTGTAGTGTTCAAATATTGCATATCCAATAATTGACTACAAGGATTTAGTGTACTATTTATAAATAAATATGTTTCATCATAAACACACACACACACATATATAATAGATATATATTTATTTATAAAAATATTTTCGTAACCTCTCTCGAAATTTCGGTCTAGATACGGACCTGTCATTAGGAATGCTTTCACGAGGTTTTCTCCATATTTTCCCTATTTATTCGAATAAATATTCTGAATGCCGTTTTTTTTTTCTAGTTCCAGCGGGAACCATTTCATTGACATACTGAGGATACGGGAAGAATCTCCCCAGATACGACCCTGCTTATAAATAATATTGAACAAGAATATAAATAGTTATTTTTTCAGGAATTATCTTCAGCTAGAAAATGAAAATATTAGTAAAGTTTAATAATGCGGGATATACGGTCTTGAATCATCTATCTTCTATCTATAAAAGTAAAGACTAGCGCAATGTTTATGGCTGGCCTGAATGTGAACGATTTAGGATTTCCGATAGAATTCAAATGCGTTTCAATCGGCTTTACTAATTCTTTCCTTCCTTTTTTTTTCAATGAAGATAAACACTTTAAGACCGCTTATCATTGTTTACTAAGATTTGCTTTTTTCTAGCTGAAGATGGAATATTCGCGAAAACGTTTTTAATATATAACAGTTTAAATCTCTGTATATATAAAAATGAATGTTTGTTTGTCCTGTATGTACTGCTGTACCGCTGGACGGATCATGCTAAAATTTTCAGGATTTATTCGTGAGGTCCCTGCGAAAGTTTCAACATATGGCTGAGTATTCGTTCTCCTTCACGAAAAATATGAGGTTTTATGTAGTTGAGATGCGACCAGCGGTAGAGATATGCATGCGGTACGAATAAAAAAAAAAATGAATTTTTGTAACATTTTAAATAAAACAATTACGCCGTGGTAAATATAAGTTAAACGTAAATAAAATAATTACTATAATATATAATAAACTTTAGATAAACATTTTATTAGTTTCTGGCGTGTTACATCGCGTTCCGTTACTTCTCTTATTGTGTAACTGAAATCATCAAACCTCCATGACATGATCTAAACATACAAGTCGCGCTCCTAGCCTAATTACTGTACTAATTGCGGAGATTTAAAAAGAGACGGTAGCGTTTTCTATTATTTTTTGCAGAGAAATAAAAAATCCTGCAACGTAGTTTTTAATAGTTTCCAGTACTACCGGGGGAATGTTATTTATACTCAAATTTGAAATCTTTATTCAATTACTGTATTTTGCTATTTTGTTAATAAATTAATTTTAATAAAATGCTCTAGACGGAGAGGCTGAAAAATATGAGTGAAGATGTTCGCTGAAATTATGGGAGATCGATGTGTGAATATAACCTGGCCTCTTCAAAATGATGACTGTGTGCGCTGTTTAAGGGAAATTCTTTGTTAGATTACAACAGACAAGTTATAGAAAGATTAGAGTAATCCACAGCTAAACGTAAATTTATGGAAACAGTATCTGAAATATTTTTATTTTTTTGATAGATAAATCAATTTTTTTGCTCTTCCATCGAATTTTTGTTAACGGAGTAGCAGCGTGTGCATTAGGCTATGTTTTCCTTTTTTTTTTGTTTATCAGTTATTTGAATTAATTTTATTCGTGTTCTCTGGGTTTTTTTTTCTTTTCTTTGGTGGATATTTGGAATTTGGTAATTTCTAATTTTATCTTTGCTGAATTTTCTAATACGTGTACAACTATAAAATGATGTTTTTGGGGTGATTTAAATATTCTGTCGGTTTCATTTCACCGCAACCGCACATTCGCTTTGGTTAAGCGTTTCTTTTTGTTCCGTATAACATTATTTATTTTCTGTAGTGTTTGGTAGCTATTGCTTTTGATCTTGTATACCGTTAATGTAGACTGAGGGGAAAAAAAAAAAAAAAAAGGACCAGGTCCTGCGCTCTCCTCATCTGACCCACGTGCGTGGAGTAGAGTGGGATTATCGGTAACGGCGAGATCGTTTACGGTAGAAATAGATATTAAGATTAGATTAAGAGTTATACATAGTTAAAGTAATAATATTATAATTACTACTGTCAATGCTGTCACACCTCGATGATGGGGGTGATCAGTATAGAGTTATTGATTTATATTTAAGTATTGTTTAAAAAGAACTGTAGCGTCGCCAATAGTGGCCTAAGGGCTGGAGTGGTGTTGTAAAAAAAAAAAAAAAAAAAAAAAAATGACCTTGCTGTCAACTTGTATTCTGACGTATCCATTTCACCTTCTCTAATTTTAGCCATGTAGCAGGTCATTCCATTTTGAATATTTATATGCTTATGTTTTTTACTTATCTTTTTATGTCCTCTTTTGATTCCGATATTGCTTTTTTTCTTTTCTTTTTTTGTATCATTTGAAGCTATAATAGCTGAATTACAACATCAATTAATTCTCATCTTCATTCGGTCTAGATCATTCTTATCATTGGTGATTTCTAGCGATTGTTTGTGACGTTTTCATTTGATTATCTACGGATTCCAAAATATGTATATGTTAAGGCCGTGATTTTATTTGCATTTGTATTTAATTGTGTTCCTAGCGTATCTTTTTTTTTTTTTTTTTATATTCTGTTTAGATAGTCAGCAGTAATTTTTAGGTTTTTTTTATTATCTAAATATCTGTCTTATTTATTTTCTTTGAACGTGTTAATGTTGTACTGATTCATTTCATTTTCGTTTACCGTTTACCTATGTTCTACTATTTTACATTTTTTTAATACGATAACTTTTGGGGAGAAGAGCTATTTCAGTTGATGTCTGTATATTACTCGCTGCAAATAATTTTATATCGTCCATGCATATGGTAGGTGCGATACTGAGTAAATTTCTTTGTTATTTTTATTTTTCAGTCTATATATTCTTTACTACTTCTGTATAATATTTTTTTACCTTTTGCATTTAATAACAGATGAAACTGTAGAGAAAGTTGAGCGTATCATCCCATTTAGAATATTATTCTCTTAAACCGAATTCGCGCTATCGTTACATATTATCTTTACTTTTTAATCGTTATTACACCTAAACTTTTTACGTTTTCTTCTCTGAACTTAATATCTAACGCGGATCCACAAATACTAAACTGGAAAAAGCACTATAAATGTACTTCATTCCGAGTTACCCTTCTGCAGAAACTCGAAAACTGAAATATAAAAAGCGTAACGGTGGAGTACTACTTTTTTTGTTTTCTTTAATTAAAAAGAATCTAATGAAAATTAAAAATATAATTTTTTGCCGTTTTAAAGACGAAAATAGGCTCTTAAATTACTAGCGAAAAAAACAACAGAAAGCCCCACGCTCACTACTTTGTCTGAGTTCCGCATTATTTTTCCATTTTTTTTTTTTTTTGAACGATAAAGTAAAATAACATTAAATAAAATCACCCTCCCGTTGCTAGTGAATTCGATTTTAAAGCTTAAAAGAGATGGGTTTAAAATAAGAATTTTGCAAACTGCTTCAAAAAATGCGATGCCTGAAAAACTGTTTGCGGATTTTGAAGCTACGTGCATTTCTTTTGAATTTTTTATAGTTCCGAGAGTGGAGGATAGAAGTTTTGACTACATAGTGAGATGTTTTCGAATTGAAGTTGAACATGTGATATTTGTTAAAATCGAATTGTTCTGCTAATAACTGATTTCGGTAGGAACGATGAGATGGCACGCGAAATATTTCGTACAATCTCAACTGTTGCACAAGTTTTTTTTCCATCTTTTATTTTCTCCATATATATATATATATATATATATATATATATATATATATATGTATATGTGTATCTTTGTTTCATTGTTTTTCTTTTTTTTTACAGTTTTTTTACATTCTATTATATCTTCGCTGTTTTTTTTTACTTTGACATTATTATATGTTTTATTTTTTCTCTTTATTTCATTGTAAAAACAATATTAATATAATTAGGTATGCGTGCGTTAGAGATAATTTACTACACTCTAGTTATCAAGATAATCATGCAGTGTATGTACGGTTGGTTTAGTAGAATTCCCTCCCGTAACTGTTGTCAAAAACTGTGGTCGTCGTGATTACCGCACCGTAAATATATAATGCATATTTTAGGTAAAAATAACTGAATCGTTAATTTTGACCGATGAGTTTGTATCGGGAAACCTAAATTAAAATTTAAGGTTTTTTCCTAGAAGCTGCGTAATGTATTTCTGTTGAGCTTCTCAAACGTTACTGTATGTAAAACTACCTCTATTGATGAACACGAATCTTTTTTTTTTCGCGCATCGTCGTCTTACAATTCCGCAGAGAAATGAAAAAAATTTCAAATCAAATTCATTATACGACGGAATTTTAGCTAGGAGGTTCACTTAGCAAGATTATTCTGATTAAATGGAATTTTGCAATGTCGATTAACTTCGAACTCTCCAATCGTTGGGTTACAACATGGAAATTTAAAACTTTGCGAATGTTTCAATTACATTTATATTATGATGCTTATTTAGAAAATGTAACCCGAACACTGAACGAGTTCAGACAAAGTAGCTCCGAATACAAGCGTACAAATGAATTTTCGAAAAATTTAAAAAGGTATCCATCGAAGTCACGTCTTCTTTTTGCTGATATTGTTGTTTAAATAAATTGCTGAAAATCATGTAGCCGAATGAAAATTTGCTGGAGAAGGAAATTTTTTGACTAAGAATACTTTTCAATGAAATGATCTGGCAGAGTAAATTTACCACCAGGCGAATCTCTCTATCAATTTCATTTTTTTTCGATATTTTTCGAAATATTAATGCAGTTTTAAGGGAAACGCGATGATCGTTAAACGAATTATTTTTTTTTTTTTTTCGGAAAGAATTAAAAGCTTTTTGAGGTCTACTATGTGTTCGACTAAATATTCAGCAGTTTAATCATTCAGTCGGGATTGGAATCTACTTCATTCGAATCGTTAATAAAAGTATTTTTAGACAAGAAATGTAATACATTTTTCTTTTTTTGTTCATATAGTACACATTCGTATTCTTATTTCACGCGGAATCAGAATTTTAATTTTGACAAATCAAATTCACATAAAAACCATTTTTTATAAAATATCGTTTTATTATCTGCTCCTGCGTAGCTGAAGGCTTCCATTATTTCCGCGATAATGAAGCCTAGAAAGGTGCCGGAGCGAATAATAATTAAATATAATAAGTAAAAACAATGAGTGACAGTAAATCAACAGTAGTGATAATTTATATATATTATTTTATAAAAAATATTTTTTATGCGAATTTTATTTGTCAACCGATATAAATATCAAATTCCAAACTTTTTAAATTGAGATTCGATATCAGACGGCAAATAATGTCAAGTTATTGCGGGAAGATTTCTTAAAGCGCGTGCGAGTCCGATTTGTCTTTTTAAAAGAATCTGAAATTACGCAAAAGTAAAATAACTGAGCGGGTCCTTCAATTTCACAGCCTGAAAGAATGCGAAAAGTCTTGCTTAAAATGTACCTTTCATTCTTTCCGATGCAATTTTTTAGATGCACATCCTGATCGTTTTCTTTTTCAGTGCAATTTGTTTCTTTAACAGAGACGCATTATATCTCCGCTTCAAAATTCCCTTTCCGCTGAAATTTCAACCGTTACTCTATACTAAAATTTACGCATATTATATGTAAATTTATTTGCAAACATAAATGTATAATTAAAGCCGGTAATTTTTTTACAGGTAATATAATAAATCATTAAAAACAAATAAGAGGAAGAAAAAAAAGGTTTAGTTGTCAAGCGAATATTTTTAAAAAGTTTCTTTATACGACCATAATAGTTTTTCAGGGCTATAACATATATGATAAAAAGGTTAAAAATGAAACAGTCCGCAGAATAAAATCCGGGGTAAATGTCGTAGGTTTTTCATTTTTACATTACTGAAGACTACTGAAACATCACAGTTACTGTGCAAACCGTTGTTTCAATACTTTTTTCTTTTTTTACGGGTTCATCAAAGTAGGCATTAGTTGAAGAAGTAAGAGAAAAAAGGATAAAAGATCTGATATAGAGGCTAAAACGGATTTTAGCGCTGGAATAACCAAAAGAAACGATAAGGAATAAATGACGCACAATAAGGAGTTGGAAGACTGATTTAGCGAAAAGTAGAAAGAGGGACGTTCGGAAGCGATATAGAAGCAATCAAATAAAATGTGACCTGCATCGGCATATAAAGTTTTATAGTATAAAAAATAAATGCTAAAATAACAAACTAATACGTAAGTAACAAAATTAATATAAGAATATCAAACTTGTTATCTTAGGAACGTTTTCGGGCATAACCCATCTTCAGCTAAAATATAATCGAACTAAATTAAAAACATAGTGTAACAGTGAACACAATTTAAAACTTCACTTTGAAGCTAAAATAAAATAAAATTAAAAATAAATTAAAATGAAAATAACATGAAACATAGCACACATGTGAATTGAACTACAGGTGTTAGACTGTAGTTCAATTCACATGTGTGCTATGTTTCATGTTATTTTCATTTTAATTTATTTTTAATTTTATTTTATTTTAGCTTCAAAGTGAAGTTTTAAATTGTGTTCACTGTTACACTATGTTTTTAATTTAGTTCGATTATATTTTAGCTGAAGATGGGTTATGCCCGAAAACGTTCCTAAGATAACAAGTTTGATATTCTTATATTAATTTTGTTACTTACGTATTAGTTTGTTATTTTAGCATTTATTTTTTATACTATAGTTACTAACAAACAGGATGACAAAATATTCTTTAATAATATAAAGTTTTTTTTTAAATTTTTTTTTATATTCTCGTCAACCAAGAAACATAAATAGAAAGGAAGAAGCCGGTTATATTTTAATCCGATCAGAAATCTTTGATAAAAAGCAATCTCAATACAGCAAGAATAATTAATTTGGGAAGGAAAGGACAGGATATAGGAAGCATGAAAAGGAGCAGGAGTCCTAGGCCTCGACAAATGGGAATATAAAGCAGAACGCTCCGCAGGAAGAGTAGAACACTGGAGGAAGAATAAATGATCGGGGTCGCAAATAACTGCATCGTCCGGATGGAGAGGACAGTGCGGGGAGAAAACCAGGGAAAAGCGAAATCTGGAAGAAGGCAGCAGAGAATGACCAGAACGCATACGAACAACGACAGTACGTCGAAGAGAGGAATACAAAAGTAAGAAGGGAAGAGTGAAGAGCAGAGAGAAACGGAAAAGGGACGACGCAGGAAGTGAACTGTGTCCAAAGCGTAATGGATTGCAGAAAGAGTTGATGCCGCATAGAAGGAAAATTGAAAAACCAAGGATAAGACATCAGGTTGAGCAGAGATAAAAGGGATCATAAGAATGAGAAGGGATACAAGTTAAATCATAGTTTGGAACGAATAATACATTTCTCGGACTTATTTCTCATCGACAAACCCGTTAAAAAAATAAAAAATAAACAACAAAGTAACCACTATGCCTTTCACGATATAAACATATCAGTACGAGATACGTCAGTGTTTCAATATTGAAATTATTCAAAAATATAAGTACTTAGGTGTAATTGATAACCGTTTCAGCCGAAAAGAAAAAAAAATGTAATATTTACTAAATTACCGTAGACACAATGTTGTATTAATTTTTCAAAAAAAAAAAAAATCATTAACTATTCGTATAATAAGGTGGATATAATGACTCATCACGTAATAAAGATCAATTACATCTAAACTTGGAGTAATAACTGGGGGGAATGCGGCTAAATCTAACATATAATTATAAAATCAATTTTTAGGAATGTTAACGAATAATATTTATCGAAATTCTTATAGGAAAGTTAATATTCGACGGAAATATAGAAAACACTCAACAGGTATTCGCACGTATTACAATTGAAAAAATTATAACTTCATCAAAAAATTTATATTACTAAAAGTTTCACAGAAACATTGGCATGTATCACATTATTGTCCGCTAATTATTTGTAGCGCACCATGTGATCCCGAAACATGTCCGGTATTCTGGTGAAAATTTTAGTAATAAAAAGTCCTGATAAAGTCATTATTTTTTCCAGGTCATATCGCGTTCAGAAAATGAACATTCAAATCTTCTCCACGCATATTAAATAATATAAAATAAATAAATATAGAAATAAAACTCGAAAGACAAGATTGCAAGATAAAATTAAACCAGTTCATAGTGAAAAGTGAACAGTCACAGTTCTCTCTAAAATACCTGATAATATTGAAAAAGTGCAACAAAATACAGCTACTAAGCTGGAGA
The DNA here is from genome assembly GCA_039619475.1 of Icerya purchasi. NCBI lineage: Eukaryota > Metazoa > Arthropoda > Insecta > Hemiptera > Monophlebidae > Icerya > Icerya purchasi. Next base: position 420,671,191 of record CM077115.1, on the reverse strand, counting down.
TAAAAAATCGCTCCTAAACAATAGTTCAAAATTTTAAAAATCGTCTAATCTCTACTCTTTCGTCGTTTATATCATCTCAGATGTATGTTACGCGGATACTTATTTAATTACATCTTCATTTACTTATTGCTTAAAAATTATTATTGCAATATAGTTTAGAATATTATTTAATACACTGTTCGTTAAATATAACACTATAGTAATTTGGAGCAAAATACAAATAGAATAAATTTAAATGTGCCAACAATAAATATTATAGCTAGAAACATTTTCGGACGTAGCTTATCATTAGCAGCATCATTAGTTAAAAAAGATAAAAAAAGATAATTTTTAGTTATTCTAAGTATAGTATTTATTGTTTATACGTTTAAATTTGTTTATTGTTTCAAATTACGATATTATTGTAATAGTTTATTATATAAATTAAAGTTCATCGCGGGTACATTTATTTATGTAATTAGAATCTTGTCGATAAGTCATTTTACAAGAAAAAAAAGGCTACAATGCACAACAAAACGAGAAATCACTGAACCGCCATCGTTTTTATGTCAGAGGGTGTCGTCAGGGCGCACTGATTGCCACTTCTACCGCGTATAGTTTTAATCCTTAAATAAAGAGAGATTTCGGTTATTTAATATATTGGGAAAGGTATGAAATTCTCCCTGGAAAATCAGTAGATTGCTGGCAGCGTTGAAATTCATGTTTATAAAGGATTTCCGACGTATGTCTGAATTTTCTTAAACGACAAAGTCGTCTGCGCACACGTTGTTCCGAGAAGGGCGTTTAAGATTTTAATATTAGCGTAAAATGTTTTCAACTAATAGGAAAATTTCGCTTTATTGCAGGCAGTGGTTGAACGATTATTAAAACGAAACTAGTATATAAGAAACTAAATCGATGTTCAGAGTATGAAGCTGTCAACGATTTTTGAACTCCTGCTTATATTTTTGATTATATCGTTTGCCGCGTCGAAGCACATTGGTAAGCAATGTTATACTATTAATTAATTACGTTTCGTCGTCATGCGTTTAAAAGAGTGAGAATTTATTAATATTTTTGAGGATATGTTTGAGCGAGAAAAGTTATAAAATAATAATAATTGCTGAAAATTCGCCATTACTAACATTTCGCATACCGTTTCGCAAACGGGAAAAAGCTGAATCGATTAATCTAGAGGCCAATTGTACGGAAACATTCCTTTTTTTATTATTATTAGCCATAACTGAGAACTGGCTCGATTCGTGTAATATAAACAAGTTACATTGTCATTCGCTGCTTTCTGCAACTGTCGATTAGCGCAGTTAATTAGGTCATTTTTCTCTGAAGACGGATCGTGCAGATGTATTTAACAAATGTTGCTGATTAAATTTTACTTACTACCTTTTAAGTTACTAGTAAAAGCACTGTTAATATTTCGTTTTAAGTTGCCTTTTTAATTTGATTACCTAAATGTTCGTGGTAACAAACATTGAAGTGATTTTATTCAATGTTTTTGATATACATGTTTGTGAAGTTTTCTGAAATGCGCCGATAATTAACAGTACGTTATTTTTTAACCACTTTATAAATTGGCTTTTTCAATACTACATATATATATATATATATATATATATATGGTAGTTTGCTTGTATATTATAACGCTATAGTATTGTCAAGAATCATGTATGGGATATCAATTAGGGGAGGAAGCACAAAGAACGATAATCAAAAAGATTAGTAGTCAGCAAAAGAAATGCTTAAAGGCAATAATCGCTAATAAAGATCAGATTAATATTAGCCGGTGGAGAGAGAGAAATGAAATGTCTCCGAGGATGTGCTACTTTTATCACCGGTTTCTTGAATATAAAAGGCACCACAAATATATGTATATCAATAGTTACGATGACAAGAAGCAGGACACAACGAGGAATAATAGGGAGGTATATTTTATTCGTAAGATTAATAATAATACGGATGAAATAGTTTTAATTAAGCTGCTCGAACGAATCCCAGAAGACATAATGCAAAAAGAGATAGGAACTTGGAAAGTATTAATTAAGCGATGGTTCGTTGAAAACGTTAATGAGTGACATTAAGTTAGGATAAATTGGGAACTGACTATGAAAATCGACCATTCGTATTCGTTAAGCATGTAGTAGTTTGTACGATGATAAGTAGTTACTTTTTGTTTTATTTTCTCCCTTACTTTTTATAATTATAAAAACTAATTTTAATGAAATATTGTAACATATTTTTTTTTTGAATAAACGGTGATAAGCTTGTTGAGCACCCGCAGACGGCAGTATGCCTTGTGGGATCTGCAACTTACTTTTAATAATAATAATAATAATAATCATAATAATAAAAAATCGCCGTCAACATTAATATTACTGATATTTCAAGAACATCAGACATTATGCTATTAATATCAAAATGTATTTTTTTGCCGTTAGAAAAATTTTAAACGAACTGTTAGTAATTAAAACATCTGCAGAAGTGCGAATTTCATTGATTATTTGAAAGAGAATTCGTTTCCTTTTGCAAAAAGAAAATTTTAATAACAATTTACGAGTGACTAAATTTTTTTTCCAATTTCAAACTAACGCTCTAAAGTGAGTCTTCTTCTTGAAGAGCCCTAAGTTTGGAAAATACGCATCCATTTACTATTAAAGGAAATGGCTAGAGTCTTTTTGGTTCTCCTTCACAGCACCGTTCATATTGCAACCTTCCTTCAGAGAAACTCCTATTCCTTTTTTAGGTTCTATTACTTATGCTTCAGCCTTTGAAAAAATTCATCTACCTACATTTCTTTTTCCTTCTTTCTAATTGTTATCGTCGTAAGTTCTGACTTAATCGAAAATGTACTTTTAGTTTCCCTGCAAAATTCCTAAAACTCTCTGGCTCGTGCGATTACAAAAGTGATCCCTTAAAAACTTCTTTCTAGATTTCTGATTAAAGTTCTTCTGTTCTTTTTTAATTATATCCTTCCCACCGGCGCATTATTTACGGTCTTATCATTATTAATCACATCTCTCCAAAAAACAAAAAAATATCTGTTCTATTGAAACCTTTTTTTTTTTTACTGGTCAGAGCATAAAAAGCTTTTGCTGTTTGTATTCCTCGCTTTTTCTGTCTAATATTTATAATTCTTTCGTTTCTACCTTCATTAACGCTAGGTCTATGTTGAATTTAAAATTCAATCTCCTTTTTTTTTTTTTTTTTTTTTTTTTTTTAACCAGAATAACTATCCTTCCACCCTCCTTTATTCTTAACAGCACGAGGTTCTTGTCTCAGTATTTACTTTCTTCGTCTTGCTGTTTCATTATTTTCCTTCCAGTAATGCTTTCTTTTTGTTTTATGGCACGTACTCTTCTATTCTTGCGGTAACTTTCACTGTAGTTATTTGACAGTTCCCTAATCCTTCTGGAAAACTGTTTATCTTTATCCTTCCTTGTTTTCCGTTAAATCTCGCTGCTGTGTTTTCTGATTGTTTTTACGCGCTCTTTTTCTTAGTTTACCTTCCCGATGACACTTCTCAGTGGCTGTTTATTGTTCGAAGATTATATAAATTTTTCGTACACTTTCGTCTCGAAAAAAGTTCCCCTCATAGAATATAGGCCGGCCAGAGATCGCAATATTCTTCTTATTCTTTCTATCCCATCAAACTTGACTATTTTCCTTTCTTTACGATAATGCTTCTAAATTCCTCCTCCTCAAGCAATTCCGATTTAATCACGGGTGTAAATTCTTTTATGCAATTGTTTTGCCAAATTGCGTTACTTATCACTTCTCTCTATTAACTATTATTTTTTTAATAGCTTCGTGTAACGTTCTTATTTTTCCTCCACAATTTCCCTTTCGCTATTCATTTTATTCGAAATTGTTATTCTCGCTGTCTCGTAAGTTCCCATCATTATTTTCATTTGTTTCCTCATCTGCAATCCCGTTTATTCCCGTTTCAAGTAGATTTGTTTTGCCACTTGTTATTGCAGTCTGATGTAAAAACTTTTTTTATACTGATGTTAATGTCTCGACTTTTTTTTAATTTTGCTAATTTTTGTTGCTCTATGTAATATGTATGTATATGTTTGGCTTTAGAAAGATACCTTTAGTACTTATTTTTTCAATCCTCTTTCCTCGGGAGATTTAACCTTATCTATTCTTGGTTTTACCTTTTTTCCTAATTTTCGTCATTTCTTAGTTCGCTTTAGGTACAATTACAGCTCGATTCTAGTTTCGCGTTCTGTGATAGCTATATTGTTCTCTAGACACTCTACAGATTTTAATTATACAGCATGCTACATAAACTGCAGTTCTTCGAACGTTTCTCCCCGTCTCTTCTGAATAACTCAGGTCTGCTTAATTTGGATTTTTTCATTTCTTATAATAGAGACACTTATTTTTTCTCATCTTTCTTTATTGGTACTATTTTTCTAATTATTTTTTAGTTCTTTCGTTTTACTTTGCATTTTTTTTTTTTTGATAATTAAAAATAACTTACGCTATAAAGTCTACAAAAGTCTAATAATCCAAACTGATTGTTTGATAAAAAATTCACACATTTATTTGGATGCAGTTGCAAAAAGTGGGGTTGATGGTTATTTATATTTATTGTTTGTGTGCGCTTTGTAGTTTTATTTTTCTTCTTCTTCTTCTTCTGCCGTGTTGTTCGATTCCGAGCGTCGGAACTATCTATGTATCACAGTGACCAGATCCAATCATGCCATTTGTCTCGGTCTGCGGTTACTCGTAAGCGTTTTTCGAGTTTTTTTACCTGTGATTTCCGGAATTTGATTGATATATCTGTTTAGTGGTCGGCCGCGACCTCTTCTTCCGGCTGCTTTTTCCGGCATAATATCAATTTTTTCGATTGAATCTTAGCGTACAGTGTGTTCGAAGAATGTTAGAATGCAGCATTAGGTTGTTGGCAACGGTATTTTTTGTGCCCCAATTTCTAAATTGCTCGGTATAGATGTGTTTTCGCGTCTGCCTGTCCACGACACCTTACTATAGAAAAATATGATCTCAAAAGCTTCTACCCTTTTTGTGTTCTCTGCGTTTATAGTCCATGTTTCGCATGCATATATGGCAATAACACTAGCGTTCTGACTATTCTCACTTTAGTAAACTTGTGAGATGTATTGTCTTTCCACATACATGCTAACCGAACCATTACGTGTTCTTGCTGGTTTGCTTTTAATTTGTATATTATAGTCTCTCGTATTCGAGATAAGCGCTTCCAGATAAACAAGCTGAATTTTTATCTCGATTCCAAAGTGGTTAGTGAAGGTAGTTTATTGCTCTTATCCAAAATTAGAATTTAACTCCTCGTTCTGTACCAGGAAATATCGTTCTACGCATTTATTTTTTCGGCTCCCTCCAACAGCTTCTTTATTCCTTATACATGTAAGGAAAGTATTAAGAATGCGTCGACCGCATATCCTAAATTAGATATTTTCTTGCCGCTATTCGTGACTCCTCCATTCCAGTCACCAGTCGCCCGTCGGATTATCCATTCTCCGTACATGTTATAGCGTAGGGATAACATCACACATTCCTGTTATACGTCTTTCCTAGTTTTAAAAGGTGTCGCGAGTATTAGGAATTCTATAGAAATTTTAGTAGTGACATCCTTGGAGCACCTATCTCGCCGAGTGTTTTTCACATTATACCGCAGCGTATCGAGTCGAACGGTTTTTAGTAGTCTAGAAAGCACATGGCGTTTTTTAAATTGGCGATTTTTTTCTACGACTTGTGACATATGAACAAAATCTGTTCCTTCGTTTCTCTTCCGGGTACACAAATTCCGTTTGTTCCTGGGATATCTGTGGCAGTATCATGTATATTTTTCAGTCGCTCCAGAATTATAATGATTTTACTCGAATGAGAAATTAACGTGATCGTTCTGCAGTTAGAACAGTCCTCTCCTTTATTTTTATAAAATACGATATATACCGAGCTAGTTCAATACTCTTGTAGCAGTCCATATCTTTTGGCAGATCGCATCACTCATAGTCTAGCTTGTTTAGTAGTCAAGAGCATTTTCATCGCGATATTGTCTTCCCGAAATGATTTTTAATTTCTTAGCCGCCTTTTTCACTACTCCGAAGAGTATTGGTGGTTCTAGCTCGGCGCGTTTTAACATATCCGATATAATTACTGAAAGTCTGTGTATACCATGTATGAAGTTTCCACAATATCCTTGTACCCGTAATTGTTATGTTCCCATTTTCGTCCCTTATATGTCTGAAACGAGGTTCGAGGTCTTTTGTGATTAGTTTGATCTTACGGAAGAAGTCCTTAAATTTTTTTCTTCATTCAGTTTCAGCCGATGGTCTAGATATGCACGAATTTAAGATAAATTTCACTGATCTCATTCATACTTTTTTTGCTCCATAAAATATACACACCCAGCTTCTTTAAAATGTTCAGGAACACAAAATTAGTTAGTGATTAAAGTTTCTTCAATCGCGTTCTTACACGCGCAATGAAAATTTAAGATTAAAATTCGAATGATTGAAATATTTTAATTCACCAGCAAAAAAGTCAAAGCACTCGTATAAAACAAAAAATCGAAATATTATTATGTTTCTCCCCCCCCCCTTCACACACACACACACACACTTTTTTCTTTTTTTTTTTTGGTTTAAAACAATTAGAATTGTCTTAATGATGTTTTTTCGTTTCAGATGAGAAAAGCAGATCACGAAAATGGAAAAATTTAGAAAAGAGAGGTAATCGAGCGGTGAAGAAAAATCGACAAGATCCCAACCGGTATTGTGCCTGTGAAAATTGGACATGTAACTGTTGTAGGGAATTTACCCTACCAGTAGTTCCTGTCGGTGGCCCAGGTAAAAATACAATTAGTTTTTTAAAAAGCTGAAAAAAGAATGATGAAAAATGGAACGAAGATAAATCTTGAAAAAATTTATGGATCTAATAAATTCATAAAGTTACACTTCACGAAGCATGTTGGTTTTTAGGTTTCTATTTTTTGTGAATTTTTGTTAATTTATGATATTTTTGCATTCCGATGTTTATTTATTTATACTTAACCACACGCAGAAAATGGACTATTTTAATATTAAAGTTAAAAATTTGAAAGTTTGTTATTTTTGACGTATTTTTTGAACCTAATATATTAACTAAATAGCAAATGTGATATATTTTTATTGTAAATGTGTACAAGGTCCAAGTAATGAGACTGATTTTAAAAAAAAAACAAAACAAAAAACAACGTATTCTTAAAAATTACATCAATATGAGATCTCCTTCAGAATACTCACTTTTTGTATCCTATTCCAGCGCTTTTTCCAGATTTCGTAAGACTTCTGAAAAGCTTCAACTGACCCTTCTCTGAGCCGTATCCTCGCCACGGACTGTCGGATGTCAGTTAAAATGCGTTCCTTTCACGACTACTTTGACTCGAAGAAACAGGAAAAAGTCGCACGGTGACATATCCAAGAAATACGGGGGGGGGGGTTGGACGCGATGGCATGGTTGTCGTATCTTGTCTCCGTAGTCTTTAAACAGACTCTGACGTGACTCTTTTTCGCAACCGTTCGAGTCCTTCGAGGTAGAAATGTTGATTCATAGTTTGTCGAGGAGGTGCACAAATTCCGTGTTTTGCTATCGAAGTAGCGAATCATCATTGTTTTGACACTTTCGCTTTTTTTAATTAATACTATTTTGGTCCTGCTCAGCCAGTAGACATCTACTGTTGGCTTTTTTTGTTTTCTGGATCATACTGAAAAAACGAATTTTCGTCGCCAGTAATTACGCCATCTAGAAGAGATTTGGGTCATTTTCAGTCTATTCAAAAACAATGTTGCCCGACGGATCTTATGTTTTTGTTGCTTCGAAAGGTTTTTTGGAACAATTAAATCTTCAACTAAAATCTTTCCAACTGTTTCGTGGCCGATGCAACTTCAATCGGCCTTCCAGTTATTTTTAAATTCTTTATAGCATACCGGAATCCCTGAGCACGACTCAAGGCTTCACCACCGAAAACACTCTAACACCACTTTATCAAAAACGTTTTTTTCGCAGACCCCCTCCCCAGTTTTGCGGCATATTTTATCGCGCAGCGCTACTATAAATTACACCGCTCCCCATAATCACAAGAGCAACCCGTACGCAGACACTTGAACAACACAATACAGTTGGAGAACAAATGATCGTGCGAGACTGGTCAAATTGTTCAGCGATAGTGGAGGGGTAGAAGGTTGAACTCCCGGAATTCCAGGTTCGCAGTGTTATCACAGGCGCGGGAAAAAAAATCATTCTCGTTATATACGTATATTACGGAAAACGAAACGAAAATGATAAATAATAATGTACTTATCGGCAGAAACGTTTTGTGGGCAAAGTTTCAGGTAAAAAAATAGAAAAAACAAACATAGAGCCGAAATATGTGTCGCGAACAAAACTATTTTAGCTTTTTTGCTATTTAATAAATATATTATTTCGAAAAGTTGTTTAATATTGCATTAATTTTTAATATTATATTGAAGAGTACGACCGACCGAATCAAGTTTACGTTACGCTGAACTTTCGACATATTGCAAGATGGTGAATTTATACTTCGAATGCATATTATTACCACCGAATGACTGATGCAATATACTTTTTTGTTCCTTTATTTAGTCAAGTGTTTACGATTCGGAGTTTATCAAATTCTAAACTGAAAAAGGAAATTATGTATTTTTTGCATTTAAAATTTCTAACGAGAGGAAAATTTAAAAAGTATATTCCAGGAAATTTAATTAAATAGTAGTAAAAAAAAGTATTTCATTCAAATTCATTAGAATGCCGACAAGTTAATGTGCGTTTGGGCGATAGCGATGAAATACCAAAGTTCAGTTTAAATTTTTCATTTTGAGGATGATGAGGTTCAAGTTGTATCGATTAAGCTATCGATTACACTTAGTTATCAATCAGCACAGGGTATAGTGTATGATCCGACATCGCCTACATATTAGTGTCTTAAAAATAAGTAAAAATGTTGCAACGACTAAATACGAATTTTAAGAAGGGCTCCTCTTATGCTAATTTACTGTACAAACGGAAATCGCAAATACTTTAAAAACGAAAAAGAAAAAATTCCCTTCGTTTGGGGAGAGAGGAGACAACATGAAGAAGATCGAACGGCAACAGACAGTGACCAAAGCGCAGAAAATTGGTTAATGACGTAATCGGTAAATAAAATTTATCATTGATCGTACATGTATGCCCTCGGATTATTATTTGCCTTTCCTGCGAATAATAATATTATTTGTGATAAAACGATGTTGTTCACCAGAAACGAGTATAATTTTAATCTTAACTAAGAATTTTAAAGTCGTTTTCTTATTTACTACTAAGTATATTGCGGAGGTTCACAGCGTGGCCTTCATATAAATTTTATCGATATATATATATATATGTTTAAATGTATATTTAAATGTATGACGCTTTTGTTTTTAGGATGCGCTTCATTGAAGTACGTCCAAGGAAATAAAATGTTGTTTACGATGAGTTTTGGAGACAGAGTTTTACGTAACGTCACAATACAAGGTAAAAATACTTATTAGAATAATTCTCGTCTTATCATTTTTGCATGCAAATCGGAAACTAATTTAATGGGCTTAAAGTCTCATCGATAACCTGGAAAGTACAACAAAATAATAACAAGCGAAAGGGCAATTAGCCAAAGAAAGAGCTTCGATTTTCACATGTTTTCATCATGCCATCAATAAATTGTTATAAATGTTAATTTTGAAGATAGGGCAAGATAAAATTTTACATATTGCTGCTGTAGGTTCGTTTAGAATTTGGAAAATCAGTCTGGATAATGATGAGCCTGAGAATATGTTTACTTCTTGAAATCTTGATAATCTGAATTTTTCTCAGGTCGTCAGAGATTTACTTATGAAAAAAACTGTTTATGTCTATCGAAATCATTCATTGGTTCGCCACCAGCCGGCTGCTAAATCAGGGAAATGTATGTTTCAGTTCTCTCGTAATATTCTGCAAAATTCTGGTATTTACATTCTCGCCGCTCTTCATGTCGGCTATGTTTCAACCTATTTCGATGATGATAAGTTAAACGAATCGATAACACACGCTTATTTTAACTTCTAGGTAAGAGACCGAAACCGATATGTATGCCGATGCCCGGTGGAGTGTCTAGATTTTGCGGTCGCATCTATGGTGTCGGCCGGTCGGGCGACGAATTAAAAGCTTGCCTAGGACTGGAACTGCGATCATTGGAGGATGTGGAAGCGGCGCTGAGATTATCCTGTTTCAGATTCGGTCCTCGAGGTTTAACAGTGGAACCCGGTAAACCGATTCCACCATACAATGAGGACGACGATGACGATGACGATGACGATGATGACGACGATGACGATTTCGGCTTACCGGGCGGCGACGAGGAAGATGACGACGACGATGATGATGAGGATGACGACGCGTCGGGCGATGTTTTCGGACTGGGCGACGAAGAGGACGATTCGGAGAACGCGGTCGATTCCGGGGACTCCGGCGAAGCTGACTACAGCGGGTTTACAGCGTTCGGCGGAGATTTCATAGATAGTTTCTTCGACTCGTCGGACAACAAAAATAAGAAAAAAAAACCGGCAGTACTGGTGCTGCCGGCGACGTCGATTCAAGACGGAAGTCCGCCGAAAGTTAAACCAGCTCTGAAACCGCTCTACGCAACCGTCAAACCGAAACCGATTAGACCTGTAGTCCCTAGTCAAACGGCGACACTGTCAGCGCTGCCACCGAAACAGGTTACCGGAGGAAGTGGTGGTCAGACCAAGTTGACGGCGGAAAACGTCAGTGGTCAGACGGAAAACTCGCTTCATAATCATCGTCAAGAGGTTTCAACGACGAAAGTGCAGACGGATCGCGAAGTGTCCACGAGATCTACGCAACCGGTTACCGTTCAAAAGTACGTTTCGACTACCGGTAAAAATCAGGCAGAGCCGGAATGGACGACGAACGCGAAAGTTCATCCGTCTACCAGTATCGATCTGAAGAATCAAATGAGTTCCATCGGATCAACTACAATCCATCAAACGGAAAAACCGCGCACTGAAACTTACGTCAGTACAACAACCGTCCATCCGTCCACCGTTAAGTACATTTTCACCATATCCAGACTGCCGCCTACAACTCAAACTAGCCGCTACTCGTTCACTACGCAGCAACCGCAGCAGACCGAACAAATATTCAAGCATCCTTCGACCACTTCTCCTCCGAACAACTATTATTCGCCGACCACGCAACAGTTTCAACAAACGGAGAAAGTGTTCACGGCCGCCAGTAGCGTCACGATGAGGGATATGAGCACCGATGTCCCGGAACCGGTTACTTCCACTTCTCTAACCATTAACGTGGTTCCCTCTTCTTCTTCTTCTTCTTCGGAAGAAGATGAAGCAGTGGAGGAGGTCTCGACCACCGTAATCACCACTGAAAGTACACCGGACGATGCCGACAATTCCTACAACGAAATCGATTCCGACGTTAAACTGACGACCACTGTTGTTAGCTCGAATGCAGACGCCATCGTTCCGACGACCGAAAAATATAAAACGCGACCACCAGTAGTGAAGAAAACGACCAACAAGAACAGCAAACCAAACAGCATTAAGAATAATAACAAAAACGGCGCTCCGCAGAATAACAAGAATAAGGAAGATGACGAGGATGACGATGTTATCGAGGATGCAGTTGAAGGAGCCGCGAGCTTATTCGAAGATTCCGATGACAGCGGAGCTAGCAACGAAAACAAGAAACCGGACTCTTCCGAGGAAGCCTCTTCGTCCGAGGACGACGATGAAATGGCCGCCAGTGTACTGAACGATTCGTTCGAAGATGATTCGGATGAGCTGGTTCGGCCACTGGTCGACGTTGAAAATTCCACCGTCAATGACCAACCGAACGATTACAATTTGGACGAAATCGAAGACGACGATGAAGATGAATTCAGGAAGTTCCAGCACAGCTCATTGCCGGTAAACAGTAGTCGGATTCACCGAAGAATGAATTTGCCGCCGTTGCCAGTGTCTCGCGCTCGGCTAGCCGGCGGTCGCCCACCCGCTGATTTGCCATCGTTCCACAGCAGAATGCACCGTCAAATGCTCGGCGAAGTAGCGTCCGAACGGAATTTCCCGACGAGCGTTAACGAGGCCGGCGCTAATATCGTGTCCGAATTCGTGCGATACCTAAACGAAGTTAACAAGAATCACTTAAGCCAGAGACAGTCAAAAATGTCCAGAACAACCCCTGACACCAGAAGTCATAGAGAACACAAAAGAATGAAATTGCCAGACTCTGAGTCTGCGCGATAATCCTAAGTTACTTATTTTCTGTTTTTTTTTTTGTAATTAATTTATTTACTTATTTATTTCCAAACTGTCGTTTGTGCTTTATCTAGTTCGTCTAAATTCATTTAAATTATGTATATTTATGTAAAAACTACTTTTTTCTAACGACTGAAATCTACGGCGGATTAAGTAGTTTGCCCTTCCTTTTGAAAAAAGAAAAAAACAAAAGTCATGTAAGCGTTTGTTTCCGAACAATTGCTGTTAGTTTTAACTGTGTAATTAAAATTTTTTTAAAAAGTGTTTCATTAAAATCAATTCTAATGTTAGTTTTAAAGTCCAAAAGTCCCTTCTAGGTCCGTCCAATGCACGCGAATGTATAAATATAATTAAAGCGCACATTGCTAGCTAGAATTAAAGAAAGGGCCGATATCTGCGTAGATGAAATGTCATTTTTTTTTTTTAAGAATATTGATAAAAAAATGTTTTCGTGTTAAATATGCGCCGCGAAATATGCACGAGAATGCCTTTCGTTTAATTGGATTTATTCGAGACTGTATTTTTCATAAAAAAATAATTAATTTTTTCAATATTGTACATAAGTGTAATTTATATCGAGCGGTAATTTCATCGCATAAGAAGGCAACCTATATCGGGTTCCTAGAAATTAATGATAAAAAAGTATTTTTCAGGAAAAGTCCACATTTTGGAAGAATAAGTTATTTCCTCTAGAAGCAAATTTCGTTTATAACTTTTTCCCGAATTACGTTCATGAAAATAAGTTTTAAATAGTCATACCTTGAGCAACTACCTATGCCACGCACACTTTCATATTAGCGAAAAAGATTTTTTAACAAAGCGCGGTAATTTGCTTTTTCAATTTTTACTGCTGATAAGACAATTGAAAATTGAAACAAAATGATAACTTTGTGACTTTCTTGGGCAATGTCCATGTTGACGAACCTGTTTAAAAAAAAAAAAAAAACGCGAGTCTGATTAATGACCTGAAAAAATTGAAAGAGCTACATATTTTAAGTCGAAAGGAACGGTTCGAATAAAAAAACTTTCAAACAATTACACTTGATAGAAATTTAAAAAAAAAAAAACGATTAAATTGTTTAATCGCATTGAAAGGAATCACTTGCAATAAAATTAATTGAATTAAACTTTTTTTTTTTGTTTATTTAATTAATGAGCCACATCGAGGGCTTCACGGCTTAATTAGGAAGAAAGTGGGATCAAATGAGATGGAAAAATTTGACTTGTTTAAGGACATTTCTATCAATGGAGTTGGAAGAATAGTTAAGAGCTAGAACGCGGCTTGATGGAATATATATATATATATATATATATATAGAGAGAGAGAGAGAGAGAGTCGGAGAGAAGCTGTCTTTAAGCATGTAAAAATATGGAGGATAGTCGGTGGGGAAGAGATTAGATAAAAGATGAGCGTAAGTTGGGTGTGTCCAGTACTCAAGAAATATTAAAATCTAATAATATGTTATTCTCCTTTTGAGCTATTACTTAGATTCCTTGGTTGATTGGGCTGTTGCTCTTCGTTAGCGTAGCCATAAAGGAAAAAAAAAACAGAAATATTTTGTCTAAATAAACAATACATATATATCACGTTTTGCCGTATTCGTCATATTTGTAAATTAAAATAATCCTCATCTTCTGAAATACTTGAAATAATACAAAAAGTTACGTATAAATTTTTCTATTAGACTTGTATTAAACTCTGTACTTGATTCAAATATATACTTAATTTATATTGAGTGATTTTATTCTTGCAACGTGAATACATGCATATGTGAATCTAATTTTAACAAGGAGCATAAAAATAGATAAACGTGTATGAGTGAATTATAGTCAAGCGAAAAATTTTGAGTTTCTTACCTTTAAACTCGTTTCTTACGAAATCGTCTAAAGCGACACATATTTTGTTCTCCTAATCATGCTTTCAATTATTATTAATCGCCGCAGCAGCTATATACTAACAGGACATTTTCTATTTAACGACAATTATCGGAATAAATACAAGTCAACCCAAAAGGGTGATCAGCACATTGCGTTAAAATTTGAGGAAAATATCCGAATCTCCTATACTCCGAAAATATATCTCCCGCTTCCTCACATCGCCGTATGTCCTGCACCATTGGCAATACCGCCAATCCAAATTATTGACGAGCTGTTGAAGTTATCAAACAACTCCGCAAGTACCGTAGACATGCAGTCAAGATTAAATAGTATTTTAGGACAATATCCAGAGTACACTCTTACGCCGATGGACCAAAAACAGCAATAGCGGCCGGAGCGGCTTTCTTCATTCCAAACACAAAAATCAAAGCTGAAAAACTACCGTCATGGAGCTCAGCTAAAACTGCTGAACTGTATGCAATAGATCTCGCATTGCAAGAAATATCGCGAACACGTACAGAACACCAGTTTATAATATTAACAGACTCGACTAGCGCCCTCGCGAATATCCGACTGATATTTAACACCAACCCTATCGTGCAGAGAATCCATGAAATCAAAACAGAATTACATTCCATTGGACTGGATATTCTATTCATTGAAGGAATAAAGGGCAACGAAATTGCAGATAAACTAGCAAAAAGATCAAATTCGTTGTTCCCGGATACTAATACCCAAACCATATAATAACCACAGGTGATCTAAAGACCGTTTATGAAGAGAACCATGGAATGCGGAATAGAGATCGACCTCATCCATAAATTATCTTTGAGAGATCAAAAGAGAAAAGGTCGAAGTCATCTGATCGAAAATCGCGAAAAGAAGAAATAAGTTTAACTAGATTAAGGCTCGGCCATACTAATGTAACCCGTTCGTACCTTTTCAATAACATACCGCTTCCATCCTGTCCCTTCTGTAACACTTCTCATCTTACTCTCCGACATATGCTAACAGGTTGCAAAATAGTTTATCCGAATCCCGCCAAAAGTTCAATATCTATTTTCAAACCTACACCATGATCTCTTTCCATTCCTCAGAGACTGTAATTTATATTACACTCTATAATTAATATCATAGGCTCGGTTTGATAACCTCATAGTTGTATTGAAGTAGTCGTATATATGTAAAATTAAGAAAATAAAAAGTAGTAACAAATTAGGGGTCACATATTTTGCATTCAAATTCTGGAAATTGGATTAAAAGTTCAAAACAATAAAATATATTTTTTCTCAAATGATAATTTAAAAGGTTTGGTTAATTATCGTTTAACAACTGCTTTTTAAATTATCGCTCGAGAAAGGTTACTTTTTTTTTCTGTTTTCAACAAAAGATATGCGTTTTTTTCTTTCATTTTTAAATGTTCGTTTAGTTAAATTATTGTTTATTATTAAAGGTCTTTTTTTCGTGTATAGAGTATTGTAAATGTTAAATAAAAGCGTTTTAAAAAAAAAACAATTTAATTTCTCTTTTTTAGGGTTTTCATTAAAAAAATTAATCTTTTTGCTTATATTTATTTTTTATAATACGACATTATTATGAAGAGAATTATAGACACGCAGAAAGTAGTTACTTTCATCGAGCGCTCTCTATCGGTGTAAACTGTCATCGACGCGACGTACAAAATCGTTATATAAAAAAAGTGATAGGAAAGCGACATTTGTTTGCTGAAAATTAAGATTAATTTTAGGCACATATTCTTGCATCATCGCAACAGACAAATCGATTTCGCTTAAATTGGAATTACAAGTTCCGAGGGATTTAGTCGTAAACAGCAAAATTAAATAAAAGCGTTAAAAAAAAATTGTTGTCACATTTTCAAACTTGCACATATTCGGCATTTAGAAGGCTTGTTGTTCTTTCCGGTACCGAACATACCACCGCCAATGAATCTTAAAGCCCGTATGGAACAAAAATCACCGAAAACAAGAGTGAATCGGTATCGCAAACACGAATAAGCTGCGCTCAATTCGAGATACTATTCGACCATGGAAAACCTTATTCACCGATCGAAGGAATGAAATCATTGTCGCAAGACTCTGCCTAAGTCACTCCAAAATCACCGATCCTCTATCCAGACAACCTATTCCACTGTGTTTCAATTGCAATTTTCCTGTTACTATCCAACATTTACCCGTCAACTGTCCTACCTCATATTCATACCGAGCACAAATTCTTCAGTCTTTCAACATTTTCTAAATTCTGTCTGATCATCACGACAAAATTCAATGCCTCCTACGTTTCCTCAAAATCACTAAAACCTAATCCAATTCATCTAACTGCTATTTTATCTGTGCTTCTGGCCTAGGTGGCAGTACACGGCACATTATTAATCAAGGAAGAAGAAGAAATTACAATTAATTTAGGCACAATGATTGCGTTACAAGCATGTAATTTTTTCCGACTAACACTCGGTGTACAAAATGTTTAACAAAAGGAAAATTAGAATATTATACGCCATTTAAAAGGTGTAACCGTTCACGTTTTAGTGACATCAAGTAAATTCAATATACCACGACTTAATAACTTTCACTCAAAAAATAACGCTCAGGCGATGGCGGGTCTCGATACGCGGGGCCCGTAGCAATTGCTACTCTTGCTACGTGGTTAATCCGGCACTGCTGCTAACCTAATTAAATAATTACCGTTATAATGTAATTAAACAACTTTAGTTTTAATTTTTCGATATTCTACTTTTAAACATGTTTCTATTATTAATTCCAATTTACATCGTAATTTCGTTAATTTATTGCTAGTATAAATTAACTAAATCGGAACTTAACTTAATTACGATTGGTAGCGATTATTAATGCGTTGTTCATAAATGAAAACGAAAAGCAAAAATTTTGTGTAAGTGAAAAAGGAGAAGGAAAAATAAAAAATAAACGTAAAAGACTGGGAAAAATTATTTCAATCACCGCATTTTTCTTTTTATTTCGAATTAAAATCGGCGTAATTAATGCAACTCGCGAGGGACTAAATTATTGTACAATTTAACAAAAATCGAACATTTTACCTGCGTATCTACTATCATCGAGTTAATTAACAATACGTTTTGAGTGAGACTGTAAACGATATTTATATATTTAGCGGTAAATTTTTGATCCCGTACCTCTCATATATACGGAATATTATAGTCTCAATATATACTTATGGTTAGACATGCGCCAGGATGAAGAAGCGATAATTTTCCATAGAACTCGCTCTATCTCATTGATACATGTTCGTCACAAAATAAGACTTATAGGCAAATAGGTTTCGGTATTTTTTTAAAACTACAACAATTTTAATATATGTCGGAGCGAAGGAAATATGAATTCTGTTGAAGGTGGAATAACAGCTGGTGAAAAAAAAGTAGTACAATGAAGGATAAGAAGTTTAAATTGCAACAATTTTTAGTGTATACAGGAGAGCACTCCGGCGAAAGAAGAAAACACTGAAAAAGAATACAATCAGCATCATGGATGCAATCGTGATCTGAAGGAAGAAGATTGCAATGATGAGCGGAAACAATGGGAAAACGAAAAAAGCAATTATGATTAAAACGAAATTATGCAGAAAATAACAGAACGATTGCGGCAAAAAAAAAAAAAAAAAAAAAACTCATTAAAACAAGACCGAAAGGGGGTAGAGGTATGCCTGTAAAAAAAGTGGAAATTACAAAAGTAAGTTATGTAGGTATCGGACCATGATTTGAGGAGTGGTTGTTGGGATGGAAAAATAACATTATGAGGGAGAAATTTATCGATAAATTAGGCATGAAGAAGGCAAAGCGAGCAAATCATTCAGTGAAGTTATTGCCAGCAATGCCGTCATGACTGGAAATCTAAGGGAGATAAAAATTTGAATGGAACGAACTAAAAAAACATTAGCAATTAAAGAATGGAAAAGGAGGGATATAGCCTGTAAGACGCTTTTAGAGTTGCAGCAAATGAGTATGAGATAGGTGAGTTGTTTACCATCAAAGAGATATTACATAGGCGAAAGGAAAAAACCTACAAATTTATCTAGGGAAAGAGACGCGAAATGATGAATGTTAGACAGGATTTAAGAATGTTCACAGAGAGTTATTAAGTTCATCATTAGGGAAGGTGATGCATGTTGAAGAGGAATAAACAAGAATATCTTTTGCGTGCAAAAATGTGGAGCCCGAAAGTCAAGTGAGGGTAGATATTAAAATAAGTAAGACCTAAATGTAAGACCCGTGAGGAAGATCGCGGAGTGCATATCTAGAGATAGAAATAAAAGGAAAGAGAGGGATGATTATGATCTAAAAATGTTTGATTATAAGAATGGAAAGCTTAACACGATTGCCAATTGAAATTATACTTTCTTTAACAAATGGGAAATGAACATTATCGACAAAGCAGAAATAATATCGATAAGGACAGCGGCAGTATAAAAAAAAAAAAAAAAAAAGACCAACACAGTCAGAAGTACCGGAGCAGGATGAAAAGAAAACATGTTGTTGAAGACCAAATTAGCATGCTCTACTAAGCATGCCCTCAAATAATTTCTCTCAGCACGAAGCCAAGGAAATCGGTTGAAAAAAAGTTAGGATTTTAATTATAAATAGATTCTAATTAGAAGACACGTATTAATATTATGTTCAACACGTTAAGAAGTATAACTTGTGTATAATATTCTTAGTTTTATGGAACGGATCATATTAGCTGATCTCCATCAAAGTACAATGGTTTTAAAATCTAGGATGTTGCAGTTAAAGTTAATTGCTATAATTGATATAACGAAGGAATAAGAACATTATCGAATGCCCTTCTCACACCTAAAATGGTGGCTGAAAGGAAATCCTTAGACAAAAAGGAAGGAAGAATAAATTTCATTCACTAACTGTACAGTATACAGTTTAATGTCCCGAGACCGGTCTCCAGAGATGACGGCTGGAACAATTTTTTGATTCCCGGTCCGCTATAAAAGCCTATTATTAACGGTCATTTTAAACGCTTTTTCTGATGTAAGAAGACAGCGAAATCGGTCTGTACGATATTGTCTTCAAAGAAGATTTACCAAGTATTAATACGGATGTTATTAGAAATTGGAACCGACTGGAATGATCATAACAATTCTCATTAAATGTGCGCATCGGAATGCTTTTCGCGCTATTCCCTAAGTTGTTTGATATCGAATACGTAAAACCGTTTACAGCCGGCGAAAAATCTTTTCCCTTATTCTTTAATGGTAAAAATGGCTCATCGATTGATATGGGTTCGGACAAAACATCAACTTGTTAACAATTGTCTTCAAGATCCATTTCATTTGCTTCCAAAATCGAAGAAACGTAACGCGGGGTTACAGGGCAAGTAAATTGATTAAACCAGCAGTCGTTTTTTTGAGGGATGTGGAATAGGAATTCTTATTCTCGAACCGTTTAGCCAAGGGGCAAATATCCTTGAACAAGATACTTTGATTAAACACTAAATAAACATCCCTTCGAGAGGATCCTTTTGGTTTTTTAGGAAGTCTACGTATTTCTGCGCTGATCCCTTTCTATATTTACTGAATGTCTATAGTATATAATTACGGTGAATACTAATAATGAAAGTAAAACACGAATTAACACAACCAAAGTATAACGTACGTGATGAAAATGAAATGTTGACAATTTTTAGATGATAAAATTTTCATTAAAGTTTACGATTTTTTAAATTATATTTAAACCTCTGTTTTGATTTTGAACTGAGACCCCCGCTATATTACAGAAAAATTAAATGGCACAGGATTTTGAAGAATATCCTTTACGGAGTATCATAAATAAATCATGTCTGAGGGTAAATTATTTAAGAGTTACTAGCATTATTTTAAAAAACGAACTATAAAATTAAATTAAAATATTCCGGTATCAGTTATTTTCATTAATCTATAAATTAGAAAAACTGTCAGAACTGAAACTTATTAATTCCTCTAAAGACTTTACTCGTATCAGAAACAAAAGCAAAAAGGAATTTATGCACTGTCGTATTTAAATTAACTAACGTTCAACAATTACTTAAGACCATGTTAATCGTTTATGAGTAATAATTTAATTACCGGAATGAGTTAAAATCATTTGCATGAAAGCGATGAGGATTTATTTATATAGGTTAATATTTTATTAATGTTTCTGATAATGTAATATTTTATTATAACACGTTAATCTTTTTGTTTTTCATCTTTTAATCCAACCTTGAAGTTGCATATATGATTTTTTAATTATTCTAGGGTTCATGCTATGTTTGTAGACAAACGTAAATTCATGTGTACCCACCGAATATATTCAAGTAAGCTGTACAAAAAATTATCATTTTTTTCATTTTAAATATAAAAATAATAGTTACGCGTACCTACATATAAATTTTATGTAAACAATTATGTATTATATGTATGGCCAGAATTACTAAAATTAGACATTGGATTACATTTTTATACCGTTTATTTGAAAATTTGTTATTACTTACAATTCATTTTAAAATTATAATATTTAAACAGATCCTTACGGTTTATATTTAATAAAAAAAAAGAAAGAAAATCTACCAGCATAAGTCTAATGAGAGTTTTCTATTTAAACTGACTGAAGTTCACTGTTTACATTAGGTACACTAGAAAGGACTGCGAAAATCTCAGTCAACGAAAGTGCTCTATAACGGGGATTCATTTTTGATCGTACATGAAATTAATTACTTTCTCTCTTTCAAACATACCCAGATATATGCGCGCGTGCGAGCCAAATAATAAACACAGATCAATGGATCATGTAATTGGTAGTTTCTCATGGCGCTTGTTGCTTAATGAATGCTGTTAAAAGTTTTGGTTACGTCTCAGTAAGTTCCAGTCATCTGTTGGTCTCAGTAGTTATAATAGTAATTGTAAAAATAAATAAAACGCTTCCATTGTTTTTTTATAACATTTGAAATCAATAATTATTTAAATATAATTTAAAATATTTACCAACTAAAGAATGAAAATACGCTATAAAAACGCGTAAAAATTTAAACAAAAAATTTGATCTAATGAATAATGCGTGTAAATTACTTTCCGAAAATTTTGAAATCAAATATAAATACGCAGTCTATCGATTTTAATATGGCGTGTTCAATTTTCAAAAAAAAAATTGCTATTTAAAATAGTGATTGAAAACGATTTAAAATATTACAATAACATCGTAATTTTTTAAGTATACCGAAGGCTAAAAGTAGTATAAAAGTAGACCAGTAATTTATGTATTACTTTTATAATTGTGTTTATTTTCTCTTTTTTGTAGTAATACTTTTGTTTAACTTCAATAATTAACAATGTGTTACTGTCATTTTCTAATTTACAAAATGCATTAGATTTAATCTCTCAGTGGACTTCAAAGTGAAGGATTAAATTAAACGAGGCTAAGTCAGTTCAGGTGACCTTTACACTTTTGCGTCCAATAAACATTCGTCTGCGCGTTTATATAAATAACATCCAGGTACCAATATCTAGCTCGGCTAAATATCTTGGCATCCATTTGGACACTCGTGTCTCACTTGGCAGGCGCATATTAAGGCTGAAAAAAAGTAAATAAAGGCAACGGTTAGGCAACTTTACTGGTTATTCGGTTGTCATTCGAAGCTAAGCTTATATCACAAGTGCCTAATCCATAAAGTAATCATCAAGCCAATCTGGACTTATGGTATTGAATTATGGGGAGGTGCCAAAACGAGCAAACATAATATCATACAGCGGGCTCAAAATAAAATTATACGGATGATAGCAAAATCTGCATGGTTTCGAAGGAATACAGACTTGCACAGAGATTAGAGATCTGAAATATGTAGATGCGGTCATTCCAGAGATCGTAAGTGCGTACTACGAACGGCTTCAGAGTTCATAGAAATCCAGTAATCCAACAGTTGCTGACGGAGGAACTTAAATGTTGTGAACCTGCAAATCACGTGTAAACTGTACGTGTGTACATTTCTGTATCCTTAAAAACTAGTCTCACTGAGCTAAGTTTTTATTTCACGTTCCTTTCCTAGTTGTTATATTTATTATTCATTTAAGATTTATTTTAAGATTGTAATAATTGCTCAAAAAAGAAAAAAAAAAACAAAAAAAAAACAATTTTAAGACAGGATACATAATATTTTTTATAAGATTTATTAATTTTAGAATTACTTTTCAAAATGTGGTAATCGATAAAAAAGCAAATGAAAAACATTTTAACCAATTCTGTAAAAGTAGGATATAATCTAAATCGGTGTTTCTCAAGTTTGCCCGAAAAATTTTATTATTTTAATTTAACCTACAGATAACATCGTTTATTAAAGTATCTGATATTTTATGATGCCGAGTAATAAAATTAATGATGCTGCTTGTTTGAAATAGGTCACTCCAAAATCACTCATAGTCACCTCCTGTCTAGACAACCTATTCCGCTGTGTTCCAATTGTAATTCTCCTGTCACAATTCAACATTTACCCGTCAGCTGTCCCACCTATAATTCATACACAGGAAACAAATTCTCCAGTCGTCCAACCTTTCTGAAATCCTGTCTGATCGCCATGACAAAATTGAACGCCTCCTACGTTTTCTCAAGACCATTAACCGTATTCCACTCCATCTGACTCTTATCTTATCCGTGCCTCTGGCCTAGGCGGCAGTACACGGCACGCTAATCAAAGAAGAATAAGAAGAAGAAGAAATAATGAAAAAATAATTAGAGCAAAGCAACTGTGAAGGGATAAATATAAAAAGCCGTAGACGAAAGAAATAGAACAGCACGAATTTATTTGAATTATTGAATAAATGCATAGACAGTTTGGTTATAATTATTTACTACTCCTGAAGTTTTTTTCTTTTTTTGTTACTTTTTTTTTAATTTTTTTTTCGTTACGTGTTCACTTTTAGGTTTGATTTTCTTGTACTATATTTTCTTCAATGTTTATTTTGTTTCTTTCCCTAGAATATTTTTTATCTAAAACTCAGCTGTTTAATATTTATAAGTATTGTAAATTAAATATAACGAGTATCTGTTTATATTTAATTTACAAGAATTTTGAAAAAATGTGTGTAACAAATTTTAACAATAATTTGTGAGTGTATATGTTGGTACAGATTTCGTACGCGGAGCGCTATCTCTTGACGACGTTTGAGTTAGAAATTAATTTCCGGTAGTTCATCAATTCACGATCTCTCAAACATCGTTCTAGGTTGCATCGCTGCTTTGTCGTGTTAAGAGAATGCTTACTCGGCCAAAACTGAAAATCCCCCGGTCGGCAGTAAGTCCGGTCGTTTGTACGGTCGCATCGGGGTAGAGACGCGTTAATGTCTGAGTGCTAGTGTTTAAGGGCTGAGACAGTGACCTACGCTTGCAACAAAAGCCTGGAATACTGTGTGTGTCGAGTAACGTTAAGCTGCAGGCAGGCTGAAAATCCCTCTAAAAATTAGGCAGGTTTGCAGGTCGTCGCGACAGCCTAGTTGCTAGAGCGCTGGACTTCCGTTATGGAGGTCACGGGTTCGATCCCGGGCGACGACAGAACTTATTACGAAGAATTAAAATTAAAATATTCGCTAATAATCACAATGGCAAACCACCATGTACAACATCATATACGCGCTAGGTCAGTACACAGCAGACACACACGGGATTGCACTTGTAGCGTGATACGCTGATCGAATCCTGTGCTTTTTTTCGTTTTTGTGCAGTTTTCTGAAAATATACGTTTTTATCTGAAATTCCGTTGTTGGACACGTCATGATATCGCTGGTGTGGAGAGACCACTGCCGTTCCGGGCTGGAATCACAGTCGAATTTGTTTTTTGATTTTATTTCTATTTTTCCTTTTTTTTAAAATTTTTTCCGATAGATTTTTTTTTGTTTTAAAAGCCTAATGCTCTGAGAGAGGCTAATCCGATTGTAACACTGCGAGTGTTGCTGGCGCCCGTTTTCGTTTTTTTTATTATTTATCAATATATATATATGTATATATATATATATATATATATGTATATATATATATATATATATATATATATATATATATATACTAGCTGTACCCTGCCACGCTTCGCTGTGGCACATTGTGGTTGCATGGATGAGAAATGAGGAACGAAACAAAACATACGTTTCATAGAAGGTCAATTTTACAATACTTGTGGGTATACAATATTTTTTGTTTTTCCATTATCTGCGTAGACATAAAGGCTGTCTGGTTTGCCGAAACGGGAACACGCAACATACAGTTGTTCATGTGAGAAGCAATCCGCATCTAAATCTAAACCACACAATTCTAAAGATTGACCTTGAGCTTTATTGATTGTGATTGCGAACGCCAATCGAATGGGGAATTGAAATCGTTTAAACTGAAATGGTGTATCGGTCGGGATCATGGGAATTCAAGGAATAAGGACATTTTCACCTTTGAAAGGCTCCGTTAAAATCGTTGCTTCTACTACGTTGTTCATCAATTTCTTAACTGCGAGTCGCGTTGCAGAGTTTTGGCTGATTAATATTCCGCAACATGATAATTGGCACACCTATTTTCAATTTTAATATGTGTGGTGGCATCCCTGGCAGATCAAGTGAGTTCAAAAATTCTGTTGGATAACTAACTACTTCATTTGCTTTCACAACGGTGTCTATCGACTTACATACATATAATTTCGTCACTTTGAATGCGGGATTGAATAACATTATTAAGTAGATAGACATCTTTATTTTTCGCGGCAAGGACAGCTCGTTCACTGAGCCAATCGTGATTCTGATAATTAATCTGAATATTCGGAAATACTTTATCGATAAGTTCTTCTTTCGACGTTACTAAATTACAAGAATTATCAGGAAATGATATTCTTCTTGACGTCTCATCGACTGGCAGCTGTCCGTTCCCAATGTTCAGTAACTGTCGTGAGAATACCTCGGCCGTTTGATCGTTCTGCAGCTGGACACGCATATTCGTAGTCATCTGCAATGTACATACGCGTCGCCACAATGTTGAATATTTCAGGCAAGCATTTATTTCGTCCGCTGGTGTCGATCGAGAAATTACAGGCAATGTTTGCCTAAAATCTCCTGCGAGCAATATCAATGCATTCCCGAATGGGTGAACATTTCCACGCAAATCTCGCAACGATCGATCGAGTGCTTCAAGCGATTTTTTATGTGCCATTGTACATTCATCCCAAACAATGAGTTTACATTTTTGTAATACTTTTCCCATAACGGCTGCTTTTGAAATATTGCACGTGGGAGTTTCGATAAATTGCATGTTCAATGGCAACTTCAGAGCTGAATGAGCAGTCCTTCCACCTGGTAACAATGTCGCAGCTATTCCAGACGAAGCGAGAGCTAAGGCTATGTCATTTTTTGATCGAACCGTTGCCAAAATCAATCTGATAAGGAATGTTTTCCCAGTTCCTCCTGGCGCATCCAAGAAGAAGGTCTCCCCAACTCCGTCATTTATCATTTTCTGTTCACACGTTAATTTGGGAACGTTTGATTGGACATATGACTGAAGATCACCAGTGTTGTAACTCTGTTCACGGCGCAAATCCACATGAAATGAAGTAGTCGCAGCTTGGGTGAGTGCTGGCATTCCCAATTGACTAAGAACTTTATTTGAAATAGCTAAGCACTTGTCTTCAATATTTATCAATGTTTCGTTGTAGATGCCTCCTGTAAATTCCATGGTCATATTGGCATTTTCTAGGCGTACTCTATGCAAAATATCCTCAGCCATATGCGATCGATATCTTTCCAATAGCTCTATGGGAGATGAAGGGAAGCAAGCGGTCAATAAATTTGATTTGGATGTGCAGTGTTGCACGCATCATTAATACGTATATCCCACTGTTGGTCGTTTTCTAATAAATTCAAAGCTTGACACGCACTGCCAGGCACATTTACCAACAGCATGCGAAGGGAGAAACATTCATTTTGATTAGGATGCACTGTATAAAGTCTACCAATTGTATTTTCTCTGAAAATGTCACGTTGACCGTCGACGGGCTTCCCTCGTCTGCGTTGTATGAATGCTTTTCTAGTTTCATTCCACGTGTAATAAGTGGGCACTTCTGAATACATCAGTGTTCTGGCGAAAGCGTCTTCCTGGCATAAGGTGAAGAAAGTTGTACCAGGCGGATTAAGGGCTCTTTGTTGCACATTTGTATCTGTGAAATAAACACGCTGTTCATTCTCTAAATGTATTGCTAAGTGAACCATAGCTGGATTGCGTTCATGCATGGGAAATGAAAAAATTCGCCATGCAGTCTCACTGCTGCTTGTGTATCTTCCAGCCTGGTATTGTGCAATTTCATCGATAACTTGTATTGCATTTCTGTCACTATTTTTTGGTTGCACGCCAAAAACAGCCATGTCGCTGCCTTTATTCACATACTTGCAGATGTATTTAATTGATTTGACGGAATTGCAATACTCTACATACTTTTTTCTGTCCATCTCTCATACAAAACATAACCTTTACTTACAATTTAGCGAATGGCGCAGCTCAATCACCACACGATTTAAATAGAAATATTACGGCTGCATATGGGGGCACTACCGTATTTTTCAATTCTAAACGTTAACGCATTTATTTCGTCGCGAGACTTCTATTTAACATGGTGTGTGTAAATAAACGAATTATTCTCTTTATTCACTATTAAATTTAAAAAATTCAAATATCATAAGCCAGAAATTTTTAATAAATTTTGATTTTTTCAGAAAATTTAGCTCAATCACCACACGATTACACAAAAGTACCTTAATCGATTAAGGTGAATATTTAATTCAAATTGCATAATAATCTGAATGGGATGCAAGTGGATACGTTTTTTTTTTGTTAATAAACAATGTAATTGGGAACAGGTGATGTTTCACATGTACTGCGGTTGTCATTAGCTAGTATGGCGAGTGTTCCACTCGCTTTCGGCAGAAGGCGCGCTTGTTGGTACATGAGAAATATATAAAAACAATCTTTGGAGCGAGTTGTATATCGTGTCAAAATTTGAGCTCAATCAGTGCAGAACTACTTGAGTTTATGAAGCGTACACAAACCAACTTAACATTTTTATATATATAAGATATACATAAGATATACATATATACATATATGTGCATATTACCTTATTACTCTTCCGATATGGCCACCAGCGTGGTTATTATTTATAAGTTATATAGTTTATAATCTATAAGCTATTTTATTCTTCAAGCATCCGAAAATAAGCAAGCAAACGCGCACGAACCACATCTATTTATCGGAGAAAAAAAATTGTACATCAGTTACATGGACGAGAATGTACGGCGGCTGGAGTAAAAATAATTACAAATAAATATGACACAAACAAAGCCGGATAATCGGTAGTTTTATATAAAGTTTTTAATGAAAATTTAAACTTGATTTATCAGAGCAGTATGAAAAATTTTAAATGAAAGTCCTACTTTCTAAAACAATCCATATAAATAAATTAAACTTTCTCCCTTTTTTTTTTTTTGCACTTATTTCTACGTTTTATTTATTTTTGGTTTGTAGTCGATATTAGTAATTATTGTAATTGGAATAAGCAACGGAAAAAGTGAAATAGAGTAAAAATAAATCTTCAAGTATTAAATTTGTACAATACGAGCTGACTTCGACATTTTCAGTATATGTATGTAAACCACTTGTCCTACCCGTTTTATTGGATTTTTTGTAATTTACATTGGAATGCGGAATACATCTGTGTTCTATTTTGAGACTTTTAACATAAGAAAATCATGCTATTAAACGTAATTAAACATAATCATAATTTAGTTACCACTGTTAACAATGTTTAAAATGTTTCGAAAAATACGATCTCTTTTGGGAAAAATCAGGTCTTAGACGAATTCTGTTAAATGGCACATTGGCAAATTGATAATTTAAAATATTAACTGTTACTCGAACATTAGCGCTGAAGGTGTTATTATTATCCATTTTGGCGTTAGTGACAGTAAAGCAGCCTTTCCAACGATGTAACGTATCAAAGAATGTGCAAAGGGGGTCGTCTTTCGTTTTTTACCGCTAAAATTGGAAAAATTTTGAAAGATAATACGATCAATAATAGAGGAAGTATTTCAATCAAAATCAGCGCATTAACTACATTTGTTAACATTGATGGGCCGCCGGTTTTGTTATGGAATCAATCAGAGAATTCGTATGTACTATATGTGAAAAGTGGCCTTGAACGTATTAAGAGATCTGGGATTAACAGTGGGAAGGTAAATATTGTAAAATATAACATCCTAATAAATACCGCAAAATTATTATATACTCTGCACAGAGTGCCGCGATGGAATTTTTATTGACACTTCAAACTCCGAAGAAAGAGACCAACCTAGGATAGAGAGGACTAAGAGGATTTTTCATAGCTACATAATGTATTACAAACTCGTGTAGAATTTTGCTACGAATATGCACTTAATCTAGAAGTTATCGATGAGGCAATTTCGATCGTTGTATATTGTCGATTTTCTTTTTTTAATAAATATTATACCGAGTACCGATTGATGATTATTTTCATTCACATCTCTAGCGGACATAAATGTAATTTAAGTTATATTAATTATTCATATTTCCTTTAGATAGCGCTAACGTCGCATTAAAAAGTACTTTATCATTTTCACCTAACCACTTTTTTTTTCACAATACAAAATCATTTAATAAGAATAAGTTTAATCTATTTATGTTCAATATGATGAATACTTTTGTTTTTTTCATACAGTTAGTTGTTTATGTTTATAGTAATCAAAACTATTTATTAACAAGTATAATTATAGCAGCGAATAATTGAGGAATGCAGAAAATAGTAAAAGTAAGAATCTTACATACTGAATCTGACATCTTATCTAGTAGTTCGTTATCTACCAACAGATACATTTTTAACTGATTTTTGTTTGTCAGTTTCACTTTTCCACATACTAGTAACAAAATAAATACAACATAGTTAATATTGAATATGAAACACATGTTATGAAGTAGTCAAAATTGTTTCATTTTTGTTTTTTATACCTTATTCAATATATATGTAGAAATGTAATTTTTTAAAGTGGAATTAAGTTTGTGTTAATTTTAGAAGTTACATTCTTCTTCTTCATCCGCCGTCTCCGTTACGAAGGTTGGCGATCAACACGGCAATGTATTTTCTAGACATGGAAGATCTGAACATTTCAGTGGTCGAACAGCGGAACCAACGATGAAAATCCTTTGTCGACCAATTTTGCGGGCACCCTTTTAATGTTTTGCCCAAAAGCTTTCCTTCCATAATGAGACGTAAGATCTCACATTTTTGGTCTCTCATGATGTGGCCTAGATAACGTAGTTTAGTTTTCGTAATCAAATTTAATAATTCCGAGCGTTTATTGATTCTTTTGAGGACTTCTTTATTAGTGACTTTTAAGATCCACGGTATTTTCAGCATACGCCTATACGAATATAATTCAAAGGCCTGCATATTTGTTTCTGAGGTAGCATCTAACGTCCAACTCTCGTTGCCATACAGTAAGACCGAGAAAACGTAACACCGCAGAATGCGTAATCCAAGACTTAATTCCATTCTGCTGAGCAGGTTCTTCATTTTTATGAGCACTGCTCTCGATTGCTCTATTCGCGATCGGATTTCTTTCTTACAGCTGCATCTATCCTCGAGAAAGGTACCCCCAGGTGTGTCTGATTGATTTGACCTGTTCTAGTTTTGTCCCATCTGCTTCTAGTACGCATTGCACAGGCTTCTTCTTAGAGAACACTTACTTTTGTTTTAGAGCTGTCGATGGTGAGCCCATAAGCTTTGCTATAGTCTATAAATTTGTTCATTATTACAGACTTAAAAATCATGTAAGTTTAAAGGCACATTATGGTTGGTGTACCTAACACAATTCTACACGGCATTTAATCGTTGCTTCAGATTAAAAAGAAAAAAAAAAAAAAAGAAAATAAAGAAAACTTCTATTTTGAGTGTTTTTCTTTCACTTTTTACAGTTTTAATAAACAGTTTGAAAAAAATTGTTTATATTATTTATTTATTTATTTTTATCATAAATCACTTTCAATAGTGAAACGATAGTAATCAAAGACTCATTTAAATACCTAGAATCATAGAAACGCACATTGGAAAAAGAAAGAAAAAATTAGCAATAGAAAATAAAAATCTGCATCGATTGTTATCAAGGTTATTTGATATAACGTTAGAAAACAAACCACTGCTAAATGAAAT
Source organism: Icerya purchasi (assembly GCA_039619475.1). Classification (NCBI taxonomy): domain Eukaryota; kingdom Metazoa; phylum Arthropoda; class Insecta; order Hemiptera; family Monophlebidae; genus Icerya; species Icerya purchasi. Next base: position 420,640,734 of record CM077115.1, on the reverse strand, counting down.
AGTCCGTAAACCCATTTGGAAACATTAGATTTAAATGAAACATAAGGATTTCAGAATCTAGTATTACGCAACCTGCTTCATGCTCTTTGGTTTGTTCACAGCGAAGAAATATATGAATGTGCGAGCTCATGTTCGGTTATGGAAGAAATTCGTGATCACGGTAACTGACAATAATAGACTTGAAGAACACTGAAACAATTTGGTTATAATTGTATCATATAATAGCCTAGGCTCTTAAACATTCCCACGTGTTAGATGTAAATATTTGAAGATAATTACGTTCTCAGCAATCATTGTGTGTGGTAATTGGAAGAGGTGGCAGCGATCCACTCCAGTTATCATTAATTTTTTATTTCAGCTATTTGTACATATATGTTTATTTTTTTAATTTTTATTCTAAATGCCCGATGGACTTACTGGAAATAAAAGTACAGTTTTATGTAAAGCGATTAAACCATTAAGATGGAAATGCACAACTGCACAAAAAGGAAAGAAAGAAGAAAACAGAACTTTAGAGAGAACTATTAGCACTGCTGGTATTTATTGCAATTTATTTCGCGAAAGTTTAATACAGGCCATATTTATCATGAGTGAATGAACGATTTAGAAATTTACTAAGACATCAGCCGTAACAGAAAAAGTATTTTCTTCTTTCGATTATAGCGGGCTAAATTTATGATATGTAAAGCTGAGAGAGTTAATTTCTGGATGCTTTAACTATGTTACAACTGTTACTCATATGTAAAACTTGGTATACTTACTCCGTTTGTAAATGCTTCTTACATTATTTCATTTCCTTTTAGTTCTGCTATTTCTATTTTCAAATTATTTTTGATTTCCTGCACCGTAACTGTTTAAGAATATAATTGTTTTTCTCCTTTTTTGCAATTCTTGAGCCAATGTGCTCGTTGACGAATCCACAAAATATACCTTGGAAATTAAAAAAGTTATCCTTTGTTTCCGAAAATTTCGAAATTACGGACAAACAATTATTTTTCATTGTCCCATATTATAAGTGATCGATTTAAAGAAAAAAAAAAAAAAAAAAATTCAGTCACGTATGATATTTTTTGCGCTGAGGATTCTGTATATTAACTTATAGATAATTCTATAATTTACATTTATTAAATGCCATTTTTCGTGATTTTTTGAACTTTTCGCCACTTTCAAACATTTCGTTAAGAAATGAAATACGGTTTCATTCCTGACAAGTGGCAATTTTTCCATAGATATATCACATGGCCGGGAAAAAATATTTTTTTCAAAACTTTCGAGCTATCGGCGGCCCTCGGGGGGAACTAAATACAAAAATTTGTAAGCTCGGCTATAGTTTTCCTATAAAACGGTACTTTATGCATATGTTTGAGATCCGTTTTGATTTCCGCGATTTATTTACTCGGGCTATTGTTTACGCGAACATCCTTTTTTTTTTTCTGTTTTTAGTTCGAGGGTCGGGCAGTTAAATAATTTTTTAATCGTAATTTTTTTGGTTTTATGAAAGAGCTTTTGCGTTTTGTTTTATAGTTCGAATTTCACTTTTAAAGAGTTATCTGGCGATGAAGTATGAATTTTTCAAGGATGATTTTTATGGTCGTTTTAAATTTCATACTTGACGGTATTTTGGGTTTTTTACCGCCCAGCTCAATCGGTTAGCTTGCAGTAATAGATTTTTTTAATGAGAATTTTAACTGTAATTTATAATGCAATTTTTAAGTTTATAAGTCAAACCGTTCGTGAGTTATTGGTTTTTATTTGATATTTTTGTCGTTTCTAAACCATCCAGGATTCCATATGTTACATGTGTAAAAGTAAAGTAAGTCCCATGTATCCTTGATAAGGTATCATGGATTGTGAAGTTAAGCTTTTCATAATGGTACTAAGCCGAATGGATACCTGATGAGAATATTAGGGCCAGTTCCTTTCTCTCGGCCGCCTTTACTTTCCCTGATTTCTCTGGTACCCAATTATTTCAGGCTGGGTAAACGTCGGAGCGATTTGGATCTGGAACGAGACAAGTCTTGATAACCTATGACACCTCTGATTTAGTAGCCAAGCATCTTAACCACTCGGCTACCGCGCTACCTGTTACATGTGTACGGTATCCTAATTAACCATGTTTAGATCCAAATGAAGTACAAAAACATGAATTATGAATAACATTTAATAATAAAACACCGAACAATGCGAAAATTAAAATATTCAAATGCAATAATCTGAAATAATAAAAAGGAAGATAAAGAAACAACAGGAAGGATGCAATGGAGATACAAGCATCTCGGAATTATTTTTTGTACTTGATTTGTTATATTATGTGAAATTACTAAATAAAATCGTGTAAATTTTTATATTTTGCTATAATATCAGTATTTAAATGAGAGAATCATTTGTGTTAATTAAGCCATACCTATTCGTTTTACAGTTATACATCCTTAGAATTTTTATTCAACAATGAAACCGCGTGTAGTATTTATATTTAGTAAATAATAAATACGCCGCAGTCACGGTGCCACGGGTGTAGAGTAAAATATGTTTGAAATTACGTCACTGCTGCTCTAAAGCAATATACTCATGATAAATGACGTCGTTGCAAAAACTGGATTCCTGTCTAGAATGGTTTCTATACAAATAAACGCGTACAAAAAAACAAGTTAATCTTCATACAGATTGGTAACAGTTGTCGAGGTTCGTATTGTTTCGAGCTTGTATGTATTCATATTAAATTGATGGTACGTTGAGATCAAAAGACATTATTAATGAGATTACTTGAACTGTATTTTCACTTAATAATAGATGCTAACAATGTTGTGAAATTGAATTTCGTCGTTAAAAACGAGCCGATGTGAATACATTAATACTGATGAAATAATGGAATATAGGAAATCTTGAATCAAACTGATGACAGCTGTTCCATATCTCTATTGTTGAACTAAGTAAAGTGAGTCCCATACCCATGGCAGGGAGTTTAGGATTGTGCAGTTAAGCTTTTCATAATGTACTAAGCCCAACGTCACTAATGAGAGTAGGAGGGTCAGTTCCTTTCTCTCGGTCGCCTTTACTTTCCCAGATTTCTTTGGTACCCAATTATTTCAGGCTGGGTAAACCTAGGAGCGATTCGGATCTAGAACGAGACAAGTCTTGATAACCTATGACATCTCTGATTTAGTAGCCGACCGCCTTAATTAACCACTATAGACTACCACGCTAGAAAGTATTATCCGTTATTGAGCGCAAATATGGCGAGCTCTTTATTACAAAAGAAAGAAAATGTTTTCATTTTACTATTGATTTTTGTCTGCCATTTTTAGAAGTATTTTTAAACTAAAAGTTTTTATTTGGATTATCGTTAGGCACATCCATCATTTTATGCAAACTATTAAACAAATCATAGTATCGCTTTTATTTAAGAAAGCTAGTTTTTGGAAAGTCATGAATACGAGATGTGAACTAAAACGACGTAATACGTTGCTCTGTGCACGTGTTCAATGTCATCAAAGCACAGGAGATTCTGTGACTAAAATATTTTTTAATTCTTTTAATTAATCGGTAACTTTAGTATCAGTCGTTTTATATATATCTTTATTTAACCGATTTAGTTATACCAAATGCATGGGAAATGTTGAACTTTTATTATCTATAAATTTATTTATGTTGAAATTATATGCATATAGCCGCTCGGTCACGCTTGCGATTGGCTGCTAAACACCGTTGCGCTTAATTTATGCAGAAATATTTTAGCATACTGTATTATCAGATTTTTTTTTTAAAGGAGCATGTATGTTTACAATCAGATTTTCTCCGAAATAATGTTAAATGAAATGTGAGGAAATATTTTACGTTTTCTAATAAGAAATGTTTGAAATCTGTTATAAATTTGTTTTTTTCTTGTAAAAATTATTATTAATATTTATATCATTAAATTCGAAGTTCCGTGGGATATAAATAATGTCGATGCAACCTGCGTTTATATTGCTATCACTTATTTTTTGCAGTCATCGTATCGTTGAAAGCACTGGCTTACTCATGGCTACTAAGTTCTCGGTAAAAAATGTAGTTTCAGAAAATCTAATTTAAATTCGTCATTTAATCGTGTAATTTTAAGTTGGTTCATGGTGTAATACTTGCTACTTGTACAAACTAACGTATAAACATGATTCCCTTATTATATTTATTTGAATAAAATTGAATTTGATTTTATTATTATTTCCATAGGCATCGCCAAGGGAGGACAGCGAAGGGCCCGTTTCCCCCTTGGAGGTTTGGAACTTTTTAATCAACTGGCCATGATGAGTATTCATAGGCGCGTAATCATGGACAATTTAATTTTTATAATAAAGTAGTAGAACAATTTGCCAGAAACACATGAAAATTATATTTTAATTAAGATTTTATTCTTGTTTAATAAAATATTAAGCCTTTACAAATTATAAATTTTATTTTTCCTATAACTCATATCTTCTTTCTATCGACGCCTTTGATTATTTTGCTATTACTTTATTTAGTTTTCATCAATAAATATTTATACTTTTCAGGTCCATAAGTTGTAAATTGCAGCAAATTTTTAGAAAATAAAAGTGAAATTAATATTTTCAAAACTTACTAATTCGTGTAATGCTAACTATAGTGACTGAAGCGCAACAAATGGCATATCGTTGAACGGTGCAGTTTTGTATGTGATATTCTCTTTTGCCTAATGCTCTATCTCTATATTCGGATAAGTTGGCTGGATGAAAAGGACCCCGTAGCTTCGAAAAAAAATTTATTTTTGTCTTTACGCCTAAAAATATAATACACGTTTTAATAAACAATAAACGGATATTAATTTTTTATTTCTGTGCCTTCCTCAAATTTCATTCTCATTACGACCGTGACAAACAATGATTAAAGCTAAGGAAAATTTGAGGCAAAGTAAAATTTGAATTCAGAAAATTTTATCAAATTAGAAATATTGTAATTTTGTGTATGATATTTTTGTTTTATTTTACGTTTTTTTTTTTTTTTTATATTTTTATTTTGCATACTAAGTAATAACGAGTTTATAGTGGTGAATACTGAAAATCAGTAACATCTATTTCTAAAGCAAGAAAATAATAAAAAAAAAAAAAGGTAATAAATTAAATACAAAGTGGCTATCCGCGAAAATTAAACCATCTTTTACTTAAGAATCCATAATCCCTTGTATAATTAATGAATAAATCTTTCATTTATATTATAAAAAAGTTATTGTTCAGTAAGTTTTTTTACGTAATTAATTACTTCTTAAGTTTACTAATTAAAAATTTACATTAAAATTTAAAAACAAAGAAATTCGGTTCATCTTTCTTAAATAGGTGAAAGACATGAATCATCACATATAGAGAGATCTGATTATACTTTATGAAGTAATAAAAACAAATGTACACAATTTTTCATTTCGGTTATATCACGTACTTAATTTCCGTGATAGCCTTGTAGTTACAGACGGCGTGCGAATTGTAGTGATATTTAAAGAAAAAGAGAAAAAGCAGGTACGTTACCAGTTGAATTGTATTTAAAAACAGAATGACATGAAGAAATTTAAACATAAATACTTTTATTTTAAAGTTTCAAAAACATTTTCCACGACAGGAACTGAATAAGTTCTTTATTAATTGATAAACTTGTTACACACAAAAACAAAAGATTACACTAAATTCAAATTTTTTTATGTAATTAAAGAAAATAGTTTCTTTTTCAAGAATTTTTCGTCATTGCATTCAGGGTAAATGAATATTTTATTATTTTGCTTAGTTAAAGCAACGCCTGTGCTTCATGTGTATAGGCGCGCAAGATACACGAAATCTCAGATTCCGCATTTAACCTGCATTACGCTTAAAGCAATACTAGTTTTTTCATCTTGGTCATTTTCGTTTTTTTATAGAAACTGACTGAACTTTGAAATGCCGAATTTCTTCTGATTCCGTATCAGGAAGAATTTGTTTTTGAACCATCTGATTTTGAGTTAATTTTTTGTTTTACGTGATTGACAGCGGGGATAGGTTCGCCGGTTTTCGAATATACGCCATATTTTTTTTGTTTTTTGTTTTTTTGTTCGTAACAAAGAGCACATTTTATTATTGCCACGCTTTTGTTTTCGCTTTTAGTATCCTTAATTTTTTTTTACATTTTCGTTTCCTTTTCCTCCGTTTTCTATATGTGTTTTTTGTGCTTTTGCTGGGCAAATAAAGAGTTTAAATTACGGGATTTTATTTGTTTCGGTTTTGCGTAGATAAATATCGTTTCACGTATATTTCAGGTTATAAGAAAAACTAGTCACAACATGGATTTAACAGTTTCATGGCAACATTGAATTTGGTTTGAAAGGAGAATAAACAGTGATACCTAGTGATTTGAAGTTTGGCGTTACTACAATGAGATTGAATGATTAATAGTGATATTCCATTTTATTTTTCGAAATAATTCCTTTAATACTCACGTGACTTTCGTTTATTCCAATATCAACAGCATTAGACTGATACATGCGGATATTTTATAAAATTCTTTATAAATTTTAGAAACGTTTTGGTTATCATCCGCGATCACTGGAATGTATGTTATAGTCCGAACTTTCTAAACCGTTAGGTACATATGATTCGTTATAGTTTACGCGCGAAAATACAAAAATCTGCAGTACGAGTACATGTAAAGTTTGTATAATGTTACTATGAGCTACGCTCATATGATGTCATTACGAGAGTGGTTATTTCAAAAGTCAATAAACACCATAGCCACATGTTTCTTTGTTAGTGGTTCTTGTTTAATTCGTTATTCGATTTTTCTTTTTCATTCATATTTAGTCCTTTTAGTTTTGTGGTGTTTTCCGAAGTTTCTATTATTATCTACAGTTTTGACAATTATGCAATCATACTCTTTGTTTGTATATACAGTGAAAATCGGTTATAACGATATCGGCTGTAGCTACAAATTAGTTATTGCGATCAAAATTTTGGTACACATAAAAAGTGATCACTTATAACGACATGACGGTACAAGATTTAACTTCGACAGGTTTTTGCAGATTAATTAAACAAAAAAGCATCGTCCCTGATCTTATTCTGTGAAAAAATATAATTTGTTTAAATGGAGCAAATATAGTGTTTTTCTTTATTCCAGTTATGCGGTTAGCGTGATATATTAAATGCTTATGTGAACTTAACGAAATTGATGAAAACTGAACTACTGTCATTTTTATGTAGGAATTTTTTTCTTTTTCAATTTTTGCTTTACATTAGTTTAGAATTTCATGTATAGGAAAAAAAACCCGTTTCTGGACTTTTGAATTTGCTAAAAACGTATGTGCAGCTATGATTAAAAAAAGTAAATGAATGTTTGTTTAATGAAAAGGCGCGTCTTTTTTTATTATAATTTAATAAAATAAACGTACAGGTTATGAAATGATACTTTGATTTTTAACGGAACTTCTTAGGTTTTAAAATACTTAAAAAAAAAAGAAGCAATAATGAGACAAAAAAAATTTGAGCTCTCAAATATATACACATTTAGGGAACACTGGATGAAAAATACTGCGAACTCCATCCAGGTGCGGAATTCGAGCGTGAAGATTACTAGACCGTTTTTGAACCGTCGGCCCAGGTAAACAACGTGCGGAATTCGAGTATATAACGCATCTTTTGGGACTTCGCAAAGGAGCAAGCCCCCATAACCGCCAATATTCTGTTCTTGTAAACTGCTTTTAGAACGATAGTTTTCAATTGATTGTCTCATTCTCAGCCGTTTTGTATAAAAAAATCGTTATTGTTCAATTACATTTATCTTATACACATTATGACGAACATTGTAATGGGACATTGTTTCACCCCGAGCTAAGATTGACTTAGTCTTTAATATATATATATATATATATATATATATATATATGTGTAGAAATATAGATATAGACATATATACATATAGAAATACTTCTAATTACCTGCTGATAAAATAAATCCCGAATAAAAAGTAATTAATACGTTCGTTAACATTTTCACTGCAATGGTTTTCCCGGACAATATTTAGTGCACATTTGTTTTTAACAGAATATCGCTGAAAACATATTTTTAATCATGAAGATTTGCGCAATATCTATTAGCTTTCGTTATATGTATGTATGACATTTGCCAATTGTCGTATTCTATTTCTACGTAACGGAAACTGGTGAAATACGAACGGTTCGCGTAATAAAATAAATCTCGAAACTATTTCAACATTTTTTTTATTCTCTCTTTTGTTTTACAATTGATACTTCGGTACAGCTGTTTCGTTTTTTCCTTTGCATGCATTGTAATTAATTGCCAAGGTTATATAGCAAATATGTATGTAGCGGTAAAACTTTACCACAAGCTAAGGTACCAGCTACAGTCTGTAATAAGCCGTTTCAGTTAATTTCCCAGGGATGCCGCCACGGTCTCTTTGGAACTCCGTAGACGTAAAAGTATTATTTTATTTTATAATTATTAATTCGAAACTGAAATTTAAAAAATTATCTTTTCAAAGAATTAAAATAAGAAGTACTCGCCTAATAATCACGTGGAAGGCAATGGCAAACATGCATACTATCATATGCGCGCTAGTTTAGTACATACAGCAGACATAAATAGCATTTGTGTAAATCGGTAAAAATCAAACGATTACCAATCAGTTCCGGGTGTAGTCTTGCGTGCGTACACATTCGTACTGCATATAAACAATTGACATGAGCGCTGCCTATTCTGTACAACTAGAATGTACAAATGGGGGTAGTCACGACGCTCGGAATCGAACGATACGACTGAGAAAATTTTCCAATCACCTGCAAAGATCTTTCTTTACCGATCGGCCGCTGAAAGTACACAATTATTATATATTCGATGCAAGAACAGTAATTATATAATATTAAATAAATTTGTATGTAATACTGTCTGTCGGCGACGGTTAATGCTGCGATGACGGATATACGATCGGTTGCTCTCTTCGTGCTGGACGATAATATGAATTTAATTTAATTCGGTGCCGCGTAATTTGGTAATTTAATAATTAATCTCCGCGTAATTTTAAATTCCATATAACGATTCTGCCGGGCGATCATTTACTACTTCGCGCTGCAGACGGGTTGATTCTTCACAAAATTAATTTTTTGGTGAAATCGTTTTCGCGACTCTTTGCGGACGAACTAGAACTGTTCAAAAAATCTACCAAGAAGGTTCAACTGCGACTAACTGCTACCTGTTTTCCATTTTCTATTCGTGCCTCATTATTTTATTACTGGTCTTTTGTTCGAACCAATGTCATTTCTCCAATCATCGACCTTTCTCCAGTCTGACCGCGTGGTAGCCTTTTTACCCCTGACCGACAAACAGACTGTTAATCATGCGCACATTTACTCTCACCTCACTTATTCTAAATATTTTTTTGTTTTTATGTTGTTTTATTTTTGTTGATTTTTTATTTGGATTTTACTCGAGCCATGTTACGGACACATTACATATCCCTGTATCCCGAAAAATAAAAATTTTACTAGAAATTTTTATTTATTATTTTGTCTATAATTATAATCTATTTGCATTTATCTACATTTATTTACAATTGAAGGCTGTTTTTTAATGGTTTGTTTATTAACCTTCATTTATTTCATTCCTTCTACATTCATTTTGCCAATATGCCGACCACCTATTTCCGCTCATATTCTTTAAAGCCAAACTATCTTTCTATTATTTGTCGACTCGCTTTTCATCGCTCGCCGATTTCTTTTACCCTACCCTCATTGCTTTACCTGTTCGAGCATTTGCCTTTATGACAGACGTTATATATATATATATATATATATATATATATATATATATATATATATGTATTGGTCAGAGTATCGCACAAAAATAACACCGAGACGAGCTTTGGAAAGAAGTGAGAAATGTTTAGATACAAAATATATAACGTCTGTCATAGAGGTAAATGCCCGATCAGGTAAAGATTAAAAGAAATCGGCGAGCGAAGAAAAGCCAGTCGACAAATAATCAAACTCCCAAAATGATTAGTTAGTAGCTAAATGGCATTTGAAGGCAGGCCATAATAAAAAAGAAAAAAAAAAGAATGATTTAATTTCTTTAGGTTTTACTAGGAAGCACTGGGCTTAATTCATAAGAGAAATATAACCGATTTTCTGAAAAGAATAAAGGTTGATAACACAATAAACGAAATCGGTAAAATCCGATCGACGACGAACCTGTTTTTCCTTATTTTCTATGTTTCGGAAATATTGTGGTCACTGACTTCCGTTAAAGGCGGTTATCTCTCGGATAACAACGAATCTGCGAAGAAAAATGAGAAAAATGAAAACAACGGAACTCTCGAGCTATCCGGAATTTTATACTATTTGGTTCAACTTATTAGAAACAGAAAATACGGAGGCGCTGTCGTCAAAATAAATGATGCTGTAAAATATGGATACCGATATGTTGAACAAATTTGGATCGTTTAGTTTCGGGTAATGTGTTCTTAAAGTAGTACAGTATTTGAAAAATCGTGGTCTTAGGATCAAACTAAAAATGTCGGCTGTAAGACTATTAGGAAACCACATAATATTCTTTGTTTGTCTCCTATTTGGGATTTAATTATATGGGTTTCCTTTAAAAAAGTGTTAGTTAATAATATTTTGATTTTTGTGTTTTTTTGTTATTGTTTTTTTTTTGTAGTTGTATTACCACAGTAGGTATAGATGCCGGAATTTGCGATTGATTTCTTTCTTTTGTTAATGGTATTGTGAAGTACACTAAATCCACGCTTCACTACCTATGATGCAGCTAAATGAATAACTTTTGTACTATAGTCCATGATCCAGGACGGAGTATACTAGTATTTGCTTCTGTGGACTGTTCGTAACCGTCTCGAAGTTTAAATTTCGGTCCTCATTTAACTCTATTCATTTTTTTTTATAACTGAAGTAGTTGGGAAAGAGATTCGAAATTTACATAGTCAAGTTCATTTTAAAAATATCTTCAAACCTTCGATTGCAGTGAGCATCTAAATGAACAAGTTTTCCTCAAGCTGTGAAATCGGCAGTTTCAACGATAACGTATCTGTTCAAACGGCGCAGTTCTAATTTCGTTGTTTCTTACCGGGTTGTATTGATGAGTGCTAGGCGTTTTCGTCCGCTCGCGTGTGGAGATAGTTTTGTAATTTTTTTTTACTTTTTTCCTTCACATCTAGAATTAACTACGCAGTACTAGTGAATTTCAATATCAGCAGCCGGCCCCGAATTTGTTCATTGAATAGTCACACTAGGGGTCAATAACGTTCTTTCTTTTTAGCCTGTTACAACTTGCTGCTTGTTGTAGTAAATTTGTTGCAAGAGCGTTTTCATTTCAACCTCGATAAATAATTATTCTTAACTGCCGGCTTTATTTCTTCCGAAACATATTTCACATGTAAATCTTGATGTAGTGTTTGGTTGGACACATACCATGGTACTCCTAATCATATTGGATCGTAGCAACTTATTTTGATAGCGTTGTATTCTGTTCACACTACTTTTGGGCAAGCGTATCCCCCTAATTCAGTGCGTATTTTAGCACCGTGTGATATAGCAATATTAGAAAGGAAGAAGTATTTGCATAATTATAAAATTACAACATTAAGTGTTGCGATAAATATTGCGGCGTATCGGTTGATTGTCTTGCAGAACCAATTATATTTAAACGGAATAAGATTACAAATTATTACATAGCATACGTTACGAGATGTAGAAGAAAACAAACGTAGAAAACCCAGTCCAACTATTAACGGTTACTTTTCACGACATAATTAATCAGTAGTTGAAAATTTTATATCAAACAACGTAAATATATGCAATATGATTCCTGTCTATATTAATGACTATGACATTTTTACGCCAGGGGTCATCAGGAAAAGTTTCCTGTCACTAAACTTGTCCCATATATAAGATTTTAATGCGATATTAGCGCTCCTACATCTCCTGGCGGTGAAAATTGGAACTTACCAGGAAAAATGTCCTGTCACAAAAACGGATAAAATAGTTTTAATGCGATATTAGCGCTCCTACATCCCTTGGTGATGAAAATTGAAACTGAAAGATTTTTTTCTGTTGAACGGCGTAACCAATGAAAAAGTTTACTCTTCTATAAGAATTATAGAAAAACTAGACCCGGGGGTGAAAGGGGCTTGCCCCATTCTGAAGTCCGAAGGGGCGAATTTAATATATACATATATATAATATGAAATGTTTAAAAGATAATCGATAGAATAAGTACTTTATTGGTCATTATTATTTTTCTTCTTACTTAGCAAACTTACACAGTACGTTTAAAACCAGCAAACAGGCTGCTATGATAATAAAATAATAATGCCCTTTGTAATGATGCTCGTATTATTTTTATATCTTGAGAAACGCTGAAAAATATTTTACCACACTGAACTAATAGAATCTAAATAATACAGAAGAGTTAATACTTGTTCAGTTATGAATTAATAAGAAACGAAATATTTTCTGTAAATATTCGTTCTTTAAACTTACGCATAGATAAAAGATAGAATTGGTATTTTATTAGTACATGAAAGGGAAGAGGGAATAGGTAAAGGTTTAATGAGCAAACGGTAACCTATGTAAGTTTTTTGAATAAAACAAAGGAGATATGGATTTCAGTATACACATGTATATACATACTGAGCTGATCAAAAGTCAGGCTGCACTATCGAAAACTGCACGTGCGCGTTCGCATCCTGACTTTTGCTCAGCACTGAATAACGAACGTAGAAATAAATTTCGTGTATTTCGAGTCAAAACAATCGTTTTCAGCCCGACAGTATTAGGGAAAATCTTTAAAAGAAAATTTATGTAGATTAGAAGATTGTAAACGAACATTAAATGATCTACGGCTACTGTTGGGAGCCGAAATTTAGAAAAGGTTGGGATAGGAAGGATTAAACGAAAGGTGGATATGAGCTAAAATTTGGACGTAGTTTTAAGTTAAAGGGAGCTGAGCTTTCACATAGACCATTGCGGTTTGCCACTGATAAGGGAAAATTATCAAAAAGCAAGGTCGGATAAACTTTTTAACCATGTTTCTAAAATGCTAATATTGTGTTGATTCAGCAGCGTTTAAAAGGGCTTTCGTTGGCCTTAAGATTCCGTCAGTTTTATTATAATATATAAAGTTATCGAATATGGTAAATAATAAGGCTACAAATGTTCAAATTCGGGTTACCGACAAAAGGAGAAGAAAAATAGGATAAAGTTTGAGTTTTTTCAATATAGTTAAGATAGTTCGATTTTTATCAATAACTTTCAGTTTGTAAGTAGCGTTAGTATTGAAACAAATTAAATATATATATATATATTGAAATGTTACAAGAAATACATTACATATTAACAAAATAAAATTAATAAATCAACATGTTTCACAGTAGCAAATTACACATTCTTAGTATATAATAAAAATTCAAATGCGAATAATGAAAAAGATTAGAAAAATAGGAAAAATCGATATCTAAAAATTAATATAAAGTCGATAATCGCAATCAAATATAAATTAAAATTACAACGAAAACATTGAAATTAATATAATCAATAAATAATTAAATTATTATACTACTTATATATTGGTGATACAAATAATTTTAACTTAAAAAGTTTTGTATATGAAATTGGATTGTGTTTCTAAGGCTAGAGATGGATATTGGTTTGATTATGTTGTTAATATTTTAACTTAAAATCAGATCAAATTGTAGTTGGAATTTCGTAGGGTATAGGGAAGTTTGAGACGAATATTTGGAATGCAATTCTCTCAGAAAGGACAGAAAGGCTCGTTACTTATCTTGTTGATGTATTAGCAGTTCCAGATTATACTTTTAGCATATAAATCTCCAATGCGGGTTACTTTGAGAATTTTATCGAGCAGCGAATGTAATCTTAGAATCCCATGCATTTTAAGACACAATTTGAGTCTTTTAATCTTAGTCTTCTTCCTGCATTATTTTTTCGTTGCTATTTGCACATATACTTTATTCTAATCTCTCTACTTTACTATTCCACTCACTTTCTATATGACGCTGATTATGTTTCGTTTGAAGATTTGTTGTCCCTTTTATGCCATTTTATTTAACTTGGTATACTTACTCCATTTGTAAGTGTGCTTCTTACATTATTTCATTTCCTTTTAGTTCTGCTATTTCTACTATAGAATTATTTTGGATTTCCTGTATGGTAACTGTTTAAGAATAGAACTGTTTTTCTCTTCTTTTGCAATTCTTGAGCCAATATGCTCGTTGACGAATCCACCAAAAATAACTTGGAAATTAAAAAAGTTATCCTTTATTTCCGAAAATTTCGAAATTGCGGACAAACAATTTTTTTTCGTTGTCTTCATATTATAAGTGACTGATTTTAAAAAAAAAAAAAAAAGAGAAACAAATTCACTCACGTATGATATTTCTTGCGCTGAGGATTCTGTATGTTAACTTAAAGATAATTCCATAATTTACATTTACTAAATGCCATTTCTCGCGCTTTTTTGAACTTTTTCTCATTTTCAAACGTTTCGTTAAGAAATGAAATACGGTTTCATTCCCGGCAAATAGCGATTTTCCTATCGATATATCGCATGCCCGGAAAAAAATATATTTTTTCAAAAATTTTGAACTTTCGGCGCTCCGAAGGCCTAATTTCAAAGTTGGAAATCCGGATGTTCTATATTATAGAAATATAGACGGGGATGCGCATATTTTTAACCCCGTTTAAAATTTTTAACTATAATTCTTGCGCTACCGTTGGGGAGCTACAAGTCACTGTTCGGGCTTTTTAAAATTTTTTGTCAACTTTTAAAGTTTCGATAAGGAAATGAAATACGGTTTCGACTTTGGAAAATAGCAATCTTTCTACGGATATTGCCGGGAAAATTTTTTTTTTTTCAAAACTTTCGGCCCTCGGGGGGAACTAAATATAAATTTGTAAGCTCGGCTATAGTTTTCCTATAAAACGGTACTTTATGCATATGTTTGAGATACGTTTTGATTTCCTCAACTTATTTTTACACGGGCCATTGCTTACGTGAACATCCTTTTTTTTTCTGTTCTTAGTTCGAGGGTCGGGCAGTTAAATAATTTTTTAACCGTAATTTTTTAATTATATGAAAGAGCTTTTGCGTTTTGTTTTATATTTTAAATTTCACTTTTAAACAGTTATCTGGTGATGAAGTATGAATTTTTTGAGGATGATTTTTGTGGTCGTTTTAAATTCCATATTTTACATTCTTGACGGTTTTTTTGTTTTTTTTTGAATTTTTTCACGTCTAATGTAATCCATTATCTTATAGTTGTAGATTGTCTTAAAGAGAATTTTAATTGTAATTTATGATGCAGTTTTGAAGTTTATAAGTAAAACCGTTGGTGAGTTATTGATTTTTATTTGATATTTTTGTCGTTTCTGAACCGTCTCATTACATGTGTACGGAATCCTAATAAACAGTGTACGATCGGAAAACATATATCAGCACATTACTTAAATTTATATTATTATTCTTCAATGTAATCAGTTGAGAAGGCGTAGCAGCCGAGAGTTACTTTATTTATAATAAATCCTAGTGTACGCTTCATCACATTCATACATATTATTATTTTCTGATCGATTAACGAGGTTACTTTTAAACCGGCGCAATATTCAGCCATTGACAGGATATTAAATGTGTCGCAAAAATAACTGTATTCGCCAATGGTGAAGTCACCTATGAAAAATTACGAAGCGATAAAAACATTAAACAGCAGAAATATAAACTACTTAAAAAAAAAACATTTAACCAAAATATTGAAAAGTATGGGCGTCATTTGGGCATACTTTTTATTCAAGATCGCCATAGGCTGAGATGACATTCTTGGTGACTTCGTTACTTGGGCTCACTTTTTATCTGATGGGCACTCGATTCACATTTTTAATTTTTAGCACATTGAGTAAATGATCTTAAATTGAACTTGGTAAGTGACATTGCAAAAAAAATATTTTTACTCACTAAAAAATAATTTTTTCCTATATTTATCAATATTTTTATCATATTTGTATTAATTTTTTTTTTTATCGATTTTCTATTTAATTTGGTTGATATTTTTGCAAAAATGTTTCTTTTTTTTTTTTTTTTTTTTGCAAATATGATTAGTAAACATAAACACAAAACGGGGAGATGAGAGAGGAGGTAATTTAAACGTTTATAAAAAAAGCTGTATTTGGGGATGTTGATCAGTTGCGACTTGGTTTTTATATGGTGCAATATACACATATGTCATTCTTACGTCGTGATGTTAACGTCACGGATCCGTGTAACGGAAGTGATGTTATATTTTTTAAAACAAGGAAAAATAAGGAAGAGAAACGATTTGTCCATGCTAGGTTTCTTCGACGATAATGGAAAATATGTACTTTATTCCATAGATTATTTCGTAAAAGTATTAAAGGGATGTTGTAAATGAAACCGAAGGGGCAGACAGGTTGTGGCCGGGTTTTTAAATAACGGTTTCGTGGAAATTAGAAATGAAAATTTAAAAAAAAAAATGCACCGGTCAATGTGAAGTTACAGTAGAGAAATGAGAAAATGGAAAAGTCGATAGAATTCCGTATTTATCGAGACCGTCAGTTAGATTATTTTAATCGTAAATCGTTTATTACGTAAGTAGTGAAAAATGTAATTCTCAATCTCGTTCGTATTGCGAACACGCGTGTAGTATTTCGGTTTTTTGTTTGTGTAATAGTTCCGATTAAAAATATGTTTAAAATAATCATTAATAAAATTAAAAGAAATCTACTTATTATTTTTACGATTGGATTTCATTTTGCCCGTTAGTGTACAGTAACAAAAAACAGGAAAAATTGCACTTTGATCCATTTATACATAATTTTTTTGATACTTAGTAGAACTATCATAATATGAGTTGTTCCTTTCAACTGGATGATTTTGGTTTACTCTGCAATACAAATCACATCTTCTTTGAATGCGTGTCTATATCTATAGAACGCTCTGACTTCTATAGATAACTCCTGAAACTCGGTTTGCTTATTCCGTATAATAATTCGTTTATTCTTTCTTTTCCATGCCCGGCTATCATTCCTATTATAGCGTTCTTAACTGCTTCTATTATCTCCAGTAATATTAAATTATAATTTGTTTCTCTCTCGCTCTGTCACTAACGCAACCTAATGTTGGGTAATGCCGTCAACTGGCGATCCCAAAAAAAAAAAAAAAATATATAGTCTGGGAAGTAGAGAGTTTAAGAATAATCATTTATCTTTGTAAAAAAACTTTTAAAGGGGAAGTCAATTTTGTTTTTGTAATGATTCATTTTTACCGATAACCTCTTAAGCAGTGGCAGCGTAATGCGTGGGCGACGTGGGCTACCGCCTACGGCCTCGTGGTCCAAAGGGCTTCGCGCCTCAAAGGTTTATGCACTAGGTACTTAAAAGCAATGACTGCCACGAAAAAATTTTAATCGTCATAAAACTATAAATACATATAATTAACAACTCTCCGAACTGTCAAACTTCTTTTTTTGGTTTAATTTTAATATAGTACAAAAGATAGATGTCCGCGACATGGCGAATTTGGGTGTTGCTCTGTTAGACGTCGATTTACGCTCGTTTTGGGCTAGCAGTAAACTAATCAAACATATAGATAAAAGCAACAATAAATTTATATTTGAAAACAATCAGTTGATTCTCTTTTTTTTTTTTTGGTTGTTAAATTATTGTACAGTCGACTCGCGATTCTCCGGATTAATTTGAGGGCCAACCGGTCCGGATAGCAAAAAATCCGGATACGCCGGAGTTGAAGGTTAAATACTGCAAAAAAAATTAACTTATCCTGTAAAAAAGTAAACACGAAAATTAACTTACGGTGTACATTAACTAGTTTTTAAAGAAGTCTGTGATTAAGGTCTGTGTCTTTCACTTCATTCTCTTCCTTGCCGACAATGAATGACATTAATCTTTGAACAGTGAGGATCGGAATGAAAATGTAAAAAAAAAAATGAAAGAAAAAAAGGTGTATTATGAATTTTTTTAGGCGAATAACAAATCGGAGAATCGGTTACGCATGTACAGAAACAAAAAAGTTGGAAAACAAAAATGAAACACAGCGTCGATTACGAAGAACACAAAAATGGCGAAATCACACGTTACATTAATCGTTGAACACATTCCAAATCATGGGACAACAAATGGGAACTTAATATTTGGTATGACCACCTTCGGCTTCCACAACGGTTTTAAGCCTTCGCGGCATGGAAAAAACCAACTGCTCTAGGTACTGTACTGGAATCGTTGCCCGTTCTTCTTGTAGACGATTTTCCAATACATGCTTGTTCGATACCGGCCTCTCTCGAACTTTGCGGTCTAAATAATCACACAGGTGCTCAATTGGGTTACAGTCTGGGGACTGTGGCGGCATTTTGAGGACCTTTGGACAGTTGTATAAGAACCATTCTCACGCGTACGATAAGCCGTATGCTTCGGGTCGTTATCCTAGTGCAAGCGAAAGGAACTTATGATTCCCAACTTCTCCGCACTGGGGCGCAGATTCTTTTTCAGGATCTCTCTGTACAAAGCCGCATTTATATTCCCTGAGATAAACTCCAATGATTTGTGGAAAAAAACCCATACTTTAATATTGCCGCCACCGTGCTTTACTGAGACAGTTAAGTTTTTACTTTCCAATACTGTATTGGGTTTACGCCATACTCTGACTTTCCCATTACTGATAAAACAAGTTGAACTTCGATTCATTCGTAAAAAGGACATCACGCCAAAACGTTTCCTATTCGAATTTATACTTTTTGCGAACTCGAGACGCTTTTGTTTGTTAGCTGCATTAACGTAGAGTTTTCTACGACCCGTTCGCGAAAAGTAGTCCATCCTTTTCACTGCTCGGCGTACAGTTGCGGCCGAAAGCTTTTTATGCTAGTTTACGACTTAATTGTGGGGCTCTTATCTGCGGAGTTTTTGTGATTTGCCGCCTGATCTAGCATTCATCGGTCTCAGTTAATTTTCTCGGTTGTCCATTTTGCCAAATAGAATGGATGCGTTTTTTTTGTTTGAAGCGCCATAAAATCACGTATACGGTGGTTCGCCGAATATTTAGTAACTTCGATATTTGACCTCCTGCTAAACCTTCCTTATAGTTCGAAATTACGAGTTTATGGACCGTAGGAGGGTTATGTTGGCCTTTACACGGTATTCTTTCATATATCAAGCATACTTATTTGAATCGCGACAAATCTACACAATTTCATGGCGAAATCTTTACACTGCATGACTCTGACGTATCCCGGAAAAACCCATTACTTGCTTCGCACGTGGCCTTTCTTACGTGTTCAATGATTAATGTAACGCGTCACTTCGTCGCATTTTCGCACGTGCCGCTCTAACGTCCGACCTACTGCATTGAACTCGCTCAAATTTTGGTAACTTAGACTTCGATATATTCTCTTTCGTTTCACACAATAGTCGCATATTTCATTCAGCCATTACCAAGCTATAGGACTTTTCCCATCTCGGTGCGTGTTGTTCAACCATTAATGTCACTCACTGTATCTCACCAATTGCTTAACAACTGATATCAGCTGGTGACGCTTCTTTCTTTTTGGCTTTTTCTTATTTTATTTATTTATTTTTTTGAAAAATTGATCCGTATGGTACGGAGTCCGAATCCTGTACTTCACAATCACAACTACGATGGATATACCCTGTCATCTAGTGGTATTTTTAATAAATTCTTCTGACGTTTATGACAGTTCAGATAATCGCCCATCTTATTTAGTCTAGCAACATTTGCTAGCGTTGCGGTGCTATCACGAGGAATCCTCTTCGGCCAGAGCGGAATTTCCTATTCTGTATATTTAGGCTACTTTCATGCTTCTCAACGGCTAGGAAGCCAATTTTGTCTTTGTGACAGAATTTTTAATGTGAGAATAAGTGTGGTTTATTGTTTGAAAACGATTAATACCTACCCCTTAAATAAATAGGTAGTCTATTTAATCGGTCCGGTTCATTGAATTAAATAAATGGTTTTTGTTTGAAGTTCGTAGTTTTATGTTAATGCTAAGTGATAAAGGAAGAACTCTTTTATGTTCAGAACTTTTAAATTTCTTTTTGTGACCTAAAGAAAACAAAGGTACTTGTACTTATTTATTAAAAATAAGGTAAGGAATAATTACTTATACTTTTTATAGTTGTCTTTTTAAAATTATACGATATTATATTATTAATTTGTTCTATCTTAAATAAATATAATCGTAATAATAATAATTGTAAATAAAAAAACGAAAAAATCCACCAGATGTAAACAATTGTTAATATATAAGTGTAAATAAAATGAGTGTTAGGTAAGGGGTAATCAAATAAAAATTTCCACTGAAATTTTTATTTCTTCGGAATGTGGGGATATGTAATGTGCTCATTACTTGGAAAAAACAAAAAATATAAATATATAAATAAATAAATAAAAATATATCATTAATTAATTATAATGTAATGAGAGGGTAAATGTGTGAGTGTGTGGGAATCTGCCGCTGGCTGGGGCGGGATGGTAAAGATCATGCCAGAGATGGTAAGATGAAGAGATGACTGGTAGGTCTGCGACAAGGAGGAGACAGTTCCGGAAGAAAAAAGATCGGTAAATGCCGAAAAATTAGAGAGGAGATTCAGTTCCGTTTCTGCCGAGTTTGAAGTTAGCTCTCTCGAGTATTCTTTTGTTCGAAAGAAAAGTCAGCGAGACTGCGAATCGAATCGTTGAAAAGAATAGCGGTCCGAACGAAAAATACGTAAAAACACGATCCAGTAAGGCCCGAGAACCAAAAAATCAGTCGTTGAAGTTCGATTCAGCGATTATAAAAATCCGTTTGGTCTCAACTTAATTAACGCATAGCGCTTTTTCCAACAATATGTCGTATGGCGGGAAAAAAAATATTTTTTCCCAAAAGTTCGAGTTTTTGGAGCCCGGAGGGCCTTTTAAGGTTGGAAACCTAGATGTTCCAAACCAGAGAAATAAACGTGGATGTACATATTTTCAACCTTGTTCAAAATTTTTAGCTATAATAATCGCGTCGCAAACAGGGGCTACATATTAGATCTCGCGCTTTTTTGAACTTTTCGGAAACTTTGAAAGTTTCGTTAAGAAAATGAAATACGGTTTCGTTCCCGACAAATTTTCCCAACGATATATCACGAGCCCGGGGGGAAAAAAATATTTTTTCCAAAATTTCGAGCTTTCAGCGACCCGAGAGGGTCTAATTTTAAAGCTGGAAATCCGGATGTTCCAAACTAGAGAAATATAAGGGGATGCGCATATTTTTAACCGCGTTCAAAATTTTCAGCTGTAATACTCGCGATGCTGGGGGGACACGTCACTTTTTTCGCTTTTTTGAACTTTTCGGAAACTGTACATTACTTTTGCACCGTAATTTTTCGATTTTATGAAAGGACTTCTGCATTTTATTTTATATTTTGAATTTCACCTTTATAGATTTATCGGGTGACGAGTTAAGATTTTTTAAGAGGATGATTTTTGAGGTCGTTTTAAATACCATATTATATATCCATGACGGTTTTTTGGGTTTTTTGCCGCCCAGAGTAATCGGTCATTTTGAAGTTATAGATCGTTTTAAAGAGAATTTTAATTTGGTATTTATGACCCGCCCTGCGGGGCACAGGTTGTTGTAAGTTCCCTTCTCTAGTAAGTAGTCACTCGACCGTCATATGGTGCTAGTTCCACCGACGGAGAAACGAAACAACAACCAAGTGAGTTCTGTACGTCCATGTCGTGCAGGGTGGTAATTTGCTATTTCGACGGGCTTAGCGTTGATTAGCAAAGCTAAATCGGAACTCATAAACACTGCTGATAGAAAAACGGAGGGAGATTCACTTGTCGAAGGTGCTTCTCTACCAATAAATATCGTTAAGCTATTTACTGCGTTAACAACAGCAGACTATCAGCAACTCGCTCATGACAATGTGCCCCTGTCAGATTGATATATATCTATCTAGAGCGAGCAAGCGAGTCCCCGGCGCCTTAAAACCGGGACCTTTCGGCTAAGGGAGTAAACCCTAACAGAAAATCATGGCGGAAGGCAACGGAATACCACCACCATTAATAAATCCTAGAATTGCATTATGAATAATGCTGGCGGTACAAGGGAAGATACAAGGAAAGCCGATAAAAGGACGAAGGAGATTAGAATTAATGACAATGAACCTTCCGGCAAACTCAACATGTAAAAGTCTACGAGAGACGATTACTCGGGCCAGAGATAGATTAATTTAATAATGCATGCAATCTCTTGTCTCAAGAGACGCAACCATGATGATGATGATGATTTATGATCCAAATTTTGAAATTAATAAATTAAACCGTTGGTGAGTTATTAATTTTTATTTGATATTTTTGTCGTTTCTGAACCATCTTATTAGGATTCCGTACATTATTACGGAATCCTAAAAATATTCCTAAATAGCAAATATTAAAAAACCGTCAAGATTTACACACTGTCCTGCGAGTGGGTGAGAGAAGAAGCGACTTCCAACCTTACAAATTGTATGAAGAATTAATAACAACGCTCCCAAACTTACCCAGCTTTATTAAAGACCTGAAACTTCTGCTCTAATTCATAACAAGAAAATAGCTCGAAAGAAATTTACCCAGATATTTATATAGTCATTCAAATTTTGTTAACAATACCGGTAAAATGTCCGCCGAAAGGAGCTTTTTAAAATTAAAACTAATTAAAAATTATTTAAGAAGTACAACAGGGGGTCAAGAAAGACTTTCAACTTTGGCAATTTTATCTATTGAAACAGTTATAGAATTTAAGCTGAATTACGCGATATACTATTATTAAGGAATTCATTAAGGCTAAAAGTAGGGAATTTCTGTTTCTTCAATTCATTTCTTTTATTTTCTGTCAAAGAATTTGCATTTTTAAGAATAAAAATTGGACAGTTGCAATTGTGTTTTATTTTATAAAATTCGTCTTCTTACGCCACAAGAGGGCTTCGCAAAATGTTTCTTGCCCACATGTAATTTAGGTCTTACCCCGCCACTGCCTTTAAGTTTAATAATAACATATTAAAAACCGGCTCTTCGCTAAGAATCATAGAAAACTAACATTTAAAAGCCAGAGAGCGGCATCATAAGTTCGAATGATTGATTTATAATGTGTAAAAGTACGCGAAAATTAAATGATTAAAAAAGTATTTTTCAAATACTGCTTTATAAAAAGGAAAACGACTTATTATTTACCTATCTGAGCTACATTTTCAATTATTCTCTGGTTTCTAAAAATTATACACTGGTAAATCGTTTTATCCTCATCGTATAAAGCCATACAGTTGCAAACTGGAACACAGGTGATTTATAAACAGCGGTAAATAAGAATTAGAAAAAAAAAACAAAAAAAAAAAACGCTTTTGTTTTATTATGTTTCGTCTATCACGTATCTGTGCGGTGAAATATATTTAAGGAAGGAAAAGAAACTATACGTGTGCATACTGATCTAATATATGTAGTACTAGTGGTTACATCACTAACAGATTAAAATGCATAATTCTTAACATGTTTATTATTATTAACGAATAATTTAATTGTAAATTAATGGAACGTTAATATTCTTCCATTCTAGTATCACTTGTTTTTTTTTTTCTTTTGTAAAAGTAAGTATTCGAAATTTTAACTGCGCGGTTAATTTAAAAAAAAGTAATGTGTAATTTGATTTCCTTGTAAATGCGCTACAATTTCTCCATGACCCTGCTATGTATTTTCATATATATGTAAATATTTATCAATTAATCTATTTTGAACGCGATGACGCACAACTAGAAAATTTTTATCGTTGTAACCAAAAATGCAAAATGCACTAGAGAGATCGTTGTTAGGCGTTAAGTTAAGGGATAGAGTAAATTTGAAAAATATTACGATTAAGCTGAAATATAGTTATAAATTTTGTAGGTTAATGAAAAGATTAAAATGGGATTGAGCGGGACACATAGCTAGAGCCAATAATGATAAATGGACAAAAATAGTAACAATAAAAGAGAACAAGGTAGGAAAAAATTAAGATGGAAGGACGATATCATTAAAATGCTTAGAAATAAACATTAGCATAGAGTAGTTTGGGACCGGCTTGAATGGGCACGATTGAGGGAGGCCTTTGCTAAATAATAATTTATATATATATATATATATATATATAGATATACGTATAACGTAAGATAGATGTAATTATTACAAATCTTCATGACTAATAATAAGGACAATTTAATTCTATCGCATCGTACTGTGAAATTAAAATATTCGATATGCAAGAACTTTCATGTCACCAGCTGTTTGCTGTTCAGTTGGAAAAACTTTTTTTTGAAAATATTACGTCGCTGAAAACTATAATTGTGTGCCACTGTAAAATTAAAGTAAACGATGGTCCTTTGAAGTAGGAAATTCGTAACGGGAAATATGTTGACCGTAGCTGTCGCAAAAGAAAACGAACGCTCGCATTCTTTTAATTAAATATTTACTGAAAGTTGTACGTTAAAAAGTTTCAGTTATTGAAAATTATTCCTTCATATACTTCTTCGTTTTCATTCTTAAGTGCACTTTTTTATCAACTTTATAAAAAAAGTTAAAAGCTATTAGCCATTTTTTTCTCCCTAATTTTCTTTTAAATTATTAATTTATTTAATTGCTTCCTTAATAGAGTTTTGATAATTCCTATTGGAGAAATTTCCACGTGATTTGGCTTGCAGTTATTCGAATATTCATCGATCATAGGTCAAATTCGAAAAATCAAATTTTTATAAATTATCGTTGCGAATTTAAATTTTTAATAAATTAACTCCAGTAGACTGATACTTAAAGTGCAGAAATGGATTGTTTCATATTTTTGTAATTGTGGATGAGATAATTTTGTTTTTGAGGGGAGGGGGTGGACATTCAAGAACTAGGAAAGGAAAGGAATGTATAATTACATTTTTACTTGATCAAAAATGAGGGAAAAAAAGGATGTAGGACACGCTATAAGAAGGAGGGAGATTCATCAGTAAAAGATAAAAGTAAAAAGGGAAACGTCCAGTAGCGATAGAAGATCATTCAAAAAAGGTATGATCAGCATCACATATAAAAGGAGAAGTAGAAGAATGGAGAGAACAGAATGAAGAAGATATAAGAGAAAAACGGGGAAAAAACGATGAGGGAAGCAGTTACGTTAATTTTAGTGTTAACAAAATTTTACTGGTGTACACTTTTAGTGCTAATTAATACGTATATTTTCGGTTTAAATATTTTACGTTTTATTCCTAGCGCGTACAAATTTGGAAGTCATCGTAGCCGGCAGTATTCAAATGCCGTTCAGAACGCTGAAAAATCTGTAAATTAATATTTGCAGCATTAAATCATTCGATAAGCTTCGAATAAAACCAAATCATTCAATTGTGACGTAACTGTGTACTGCTCTCCTGGTTTAAGGCGTGCGTACGTGTATAATCTATGAAGCACTACCGGATGTGGCTAGTGTTTCAACATTAACGAATAAAAAGCGAATGTGCGCCCAATTTTTTCGTGCGAGAATTGTGATGTCCAAAAAGTCCGGTAAATTAATAAATTTTAAAAAAGTTGAACAAAAGAGGAAAAACGAGGAATAATATTTAAACGAATTATTTTTCTTAACTACGTGAATTACTTACATTGCTCGGTGAGAAAAATAAACCATATCGAATCTGTACAGCAGCACAAGGTCCCCTTTGCCGGACTTTCGCAGTTCCTTAGTTGATTGGAAATGTGATCTTTTAGCATTTCAAGTTTCTCATTTATAGATCTTTTCATAATTGTACTTTTAAGCGTTGATCCAGCATCGGTGGCTCGCTGTGGAGAACCTGTTTATTTCAGTACATTATGTAAAAAAAAAGAAAGAATTTTATCGATTATTATTTACCGTAAGAACAAGATGCGCTGCTACCCGTAGTAACATTTATTGTGCTCCCTATTAAGCGTAATTCGGCTTTTGTGTTTTAAATAGTGTTGTAAACGGGTTTTTTTGTTTTTTTGTTTTTTTTTGATGTCTCAAACGCTCCTTGCCAAAATACCTATTTCTACCTATGCTGTTGAATATGAAGGTTAGAGAACTTTTCGGAAATATCGATATAAGGCATAATGAATGCCATTTTTGGCCTTATAAAACAGCTCTGGAAATCTCATTGAATTTTAAAATAATAATCTATCCTACGTAAAATAATTGAAAACAAAAACACAGAACAACTCTATATATTCTCTTGTAATGTTTAATTATATAATTGTTAGTGTTCGCTTTTTTTTTTTTTTAATCTGGGCAGCAAGAAAGATATTTTTAGCCTTTTTGTATTTTTTATCGCGTGTATAATTTTTTAAAAATAAAAATTTGCATATAAAATTGCAACTTCCGTCACAAGAAGCATTGGTATATAAAATAGTTACATTAGTCCTAGAATGTAGTTTCACAATGAATTTTCTTAGTGCCTTAAAGATCATATCGTCACCATGCTTCGGCATGCGAATATCAACAAAGACTGGGAAAATGCTGCGTAAAACCGGCAAGAATGGAAAAAGGTGTCTCAGGAGGTGGTAGAAAATAACTATAAGAAACGCCACAAGAAAAAGAAAAAGGAACGAGATACTAGTCCGGATCAACTATTCGAATGTCTCCACTGCGGGAAAACGTGTACAGCTAAAATTGGACTAATCAGCCATCTATGAACACACCGCTGAACAAATATATGTGCATCTGGGCTACTCGGATACGAGTTCCAGCTATGATGATGATGATGATATAGATAGTAACGCAGTTATTTTAATTATTCATGACTATCAAAATTCCAGTAACACTAATTTGCTTATGCAATTTTGGTTTATATAATAAAAAGCAAATTTAAAGACACAGACTGTCACTTATATTAAAAAAAAAAGACAAAATACAGAATTTTTCTTTTTTTAGACCGAGAAGAGGGCTATCAATTATAGACATTAACTCAGCACAAGTGAAATTTTTGTATATTTATTCGAACCATGTTTCACTCGAACGGAACACCACCGCCTAACTAATTACGCTCCGACAGCTGGCTAAAGTACAGAATTAATGGTATATGAGTACCAGAACAAATATGTGCATTTCAATGGGAATTAAAAAAAATCAGTCAGTATAAGACAAAAAAATATAGGGTAATACAACTGTAAATACGGTTTTCTTTTTTAGTATTTAGATAGACGCAGTTCACAAGCTCTTATTTACTCTCCTTAACATTTTCTTAAATACACACACGCACGCGCGCGCGCTTATACTAATGACAACGTCATTCTTAGCCCAAACCTCATCACTTTTTGTGTCCCAAAACGTTACATATATCGTTTGCGTTATTATGGAAGCAATGACAGACATTTCTAGGTAAACCGTAAATTAAATTTGAAAAATTACAATTAATCATTCTTACTACTTACAAGGAAAGTACACGAGTTGTCAGATGCCAATTTTGATAAAATTTGGATATGTTGTAGAGTATAAAAAAATATTAGACTCGTGTTATTTTTTATCGGCCCATATGCAGTTTCAAAGGGTAAAAACCACCCCTAAAGTTCACCCCCAAAAATCGTTTTTCCTAAATATCTCGTCTTCAACTCGATATTTTTTTATGAAACAAAATGGAAATTATTTCTCGTGCAAAGGACAAGTAATCCACAGTGATTTAAGCAGTGGGGTTGCGCATCCCCTATTTTCTCGGGGGTGAAAACACCTTTTTTTTGGTCATAATTATGGAATAAAAAATTATAAAACAACATAAAAAAGTAATAAAACTTTTTTTAACACACACAATTAAAAAATAAAGTTGACGTGTTTCGGAATTTTCATGAATTTCACCCTTAAAGGGGGTAAAGTACCCCTTACAAGAAAAATCAATAAATACATGTATCAACTAATCCAATTTCGTAAATAATTTATATGTAAGGGTTTTTGAGATAGCTGATTACGAATCCGTCATCAGATTTTCTTAATTCAAAATGGAGGATCCAATATGGCGGGCAAAAAAAGTTAAAAAACTTTTAATTTTAATGACAAATTGTATACGAGGATTTTTAAGGTCGCTGATTACAAATTTGTTACTAATTTTTAAAAATTCAAATTATCCTGTGCTATAACCATACAGTCCCAAACCCCTAAAACCCAGACAGGCACTTAGCCTGTGTTTTTTTAAACCAACAAACCCCAAACTCTTAAACCTCAGACAGGCCAGAAGGCTGTGCGCTATAACCATACGGCTTCAAACCTCTAAACATCAGACACATACTTTTGCGGATGCCGTCTTGCTCTTAAACGAAGATGTTAATTTACACGATAGAAACAACATTATTGAAATGCAATCACTTACACATAACCAACTATGTACCAGATTCAAAAATTCTTTCTTATATGCTTGGTATGGAGCAGGTTACATTGACAAACGGCCAGAGAAATGACCGAACTCAAAAGAATTTTGTTTTAACTCTGATAACGTGAAGTGCGATATCTGTTATAAATGGGACGTGCTCTTGGTGCAAAAACACATTATGCTTAACCCACTTCTTTCATGATTATCATTACTACAAATCGTATAATAAGTAATTTTATTATAATGAGTAATACAATTTATATAATAATAAATACACATTATACAAACAATTAAATGAGATGCATTATTAAGTTGTGGTGTATTTATATAAATCTACGAAAACAATTAATACAGTTAAATACGTGATAACATTTAATAATGTGTTGATTTATAAAAATGTTAATAATCATATTTCAGATTCTAGAAGTAAATGTTTTGATTTACTCATTAAATGTAATTCTCCTAACGTATTAAAGTTTATTCTAAAGAACAATTTATTGTATTACTAAATAACCTTGGCTACGTATTAATTTATTTTTGTTATTATTTACGTAAGAATAGAATGATTATTGTTAATAAATAGATAAATAAATAAATAAGTACATAAGTTGAACGGTACCAGTAATTTTTTAAATAAGTTAATTATAAGAACGGTTTTCCAGTATACCACAATGAACAGACCTTTCATCTGCCTGCAGTTTAGGAGTTGTGCAGTTTTAATCGTCCCTGTCTGATGTTTAAGAGGTTTGAGGCTGTATGGTTATAACGCACAGGTCTCTGGCCTGTCTGGAGTTTAGGAGTTTGGGGTTTACCGGTCTAAAAACACAGGCCTCTGGCATGACTGGGATAAGGAGTTTAGGGTTGGTTGATTTAGAAAAATACAGGCTAAATGCCTGTCTGGGTTTTAGGGGTTTGGGGCTGTATGGTTATAAAGCACAGGATAATTTGAATTTTCAAAAATTGATAACAGATTTGTAATCAGCGACCTTAAAAATCCTCGTATATAATTTGTCATAAAAATTAAAAGTTTTTTAACTTTTTTGCCCGCCATATTGGATCTTCCATTTTGAATTTAAAAAATCTGATGACGAATTCGTAATCAGCGACCTCAAAAACCCTTACATATAAATTATTTACGAAATTGAATTACTTGATACATGTATTTATTGATTTTTCTTGTAAGGGGTACTTTACCCCCTTTAAGGGTGAAATTCATGAAAATTCCGAAACACGTCAACTTTATTTTTTAATTGTGTGTGTTAAAAAAAGTTTTATTACTTTTTTATGTTGTTTTATAATTTTTTATTCCATAATTATGACCAAAAAAAAGGTGTTTTCACCCCCGAGAAAATAGGGGATGCGCAACCCCACTGCTTAAATCACTGTGGATTACTTGTCCTTTGCACGAGAAATAATTTCCATTTTGTTTCATAAAAAAATATCGAGTTGAAGACGAGATATTTAGGAAAAACGATTTTTGGGGGTTAAACTTTAGGGGTGGTTTTCACCCCTTGAAACTGTGCATGGGCCGATAAAAAAAAACTCGGGTCTAATATTTTTTTATACTTTACAACATATCCAAATTTCATCAAAATTGGCGTCTGACAATTTGTGTACTTTCCTTGTTAGATCGAACGTATTAAACCAAAAAAATAAAAATAAAATATATTAATCGACGCAATTATATATATGAATTACATAATAATACACCCATACATAGGAGCCGCTTATATATTGGACATTGCATACATTAATGTACAGGAAAGAAAAAAGAAAAGGAAAATGGTAAATAGATGGTCTACAAGAGCCCTAAAAAATGCAGCAATAAAAATAAATGGAAAAGAGGATGCAGCAAAATTCCTTAATCTTTGCACCATTCTTTCAACCATTTCCTCACTTCCCTCCTCCATACACCAATTTGTTTTTCGTTTATTATGTGACTGGGCATAGTACTCATTAATTTAATTAAAACCGAATCATCTGTATTGTCGATTTGTAGATTTACCCCTCTAGGATGAATGTAACAGGTATTATTTTGATTCCTTGTTAGTCGAGTTTTTGGTCTGGAAGGTAACTTTACGTTATTGCATTTAAATTCAAGTAATCTGTAATAATAATAATGCATTTTGGGAGACATTTCATTATTTTCCTTCCACCAGGTTGATGTAGTATCACTCCGCTTCCAATAGCCGCTATTTCATTAGACTACTAACCGGGAACCACCTTGGGATATGCAGTGTAAAAGAAGATTTTGGGACCAATGACTGTGTAGATTTACTTCAATAGACAGGCTACATTGTAATTTAACCAGAATCCATTGTTTGTAGAATTTCAAATCCACTCGGTGGAATATATGTCAGATGATTTCTTAGAATTTGACAAAAAGTACTATTTGCATTTAAAATGATGATATAGACATAGAGTGAAGGTCGTCTAAAATAGGGGAGAAATTATCGAGTATAATGTGATGTGGAGCATGTAATGTATACGTGCTCTAAATTTTTTATTACCCGCTCTGCTAACATTTTATTTTTGTTTTTATAACGCATATACATTACATAATTTGACATCCGGCACACATTCGTTGCCGAACGATTAATTAAAACAATATATCTAAAATAACATAAAAGTGAATAAATAAAAGAAATATAATAAAATAACCGAAAATGTATTCTTCTAATTACAAAATTGATGATTACCTTATTAATATATTGTGTTTTACCCTGCACGTCATTAATTAAATTTTAGATTCCCTCAAAACATCCTCGGTACATCCAACCACGTTTTAGTTACATATAATTTTCATTATTTTTACAAAAAAATAAATATTATTAAATTCAGCACAATTGTTCATCGTCATCCTATCAACTATCTTTCTACTCCAAACCACATTTTTCGATCATCATTGTCTCAGAGGAAACAATGATGATCATGTAATTGACAGACTAATTATTTAATATATATATATCGGCTACTATCAGTTCCGAATGTAGTCTTGCGTGTGTACGCCTGCGTTGCATATATAATAATTGCTTAGTATACAACCTATATCTGTACATTTAAAAAGTGTGCGAATAGGTTTTTATTACTCATGTGGCGAGTATCTGTCTCGCTACATCCCCCTCCCCTTGGATCATGTCTTACAATTTTAATTTGGGCATGATCCAAGACTACTTAATTAATGGGCATGCTATGGGCCACATAAAAATATTTTACATTCATATAAAAGATTTGAATACCCTGTTAATACATAAAGTCCACCTAAAATTATATCTACAGACAAATCTCTTACAATTAAAAATATGATGTTATAATTATTATTGTTAAATTTAATTTCTAATGGAACTTGTTTTTCCACTCTTCTAGTCTTCTTAGTACAGGCCAGTAGGATTTGTACATTTGCAACTGGTACTGTGGAATATTGTTGTGGTACAGTGTAAGCATATGTAGGTTGTAAGTCGTTGATGCTAATTCATATCTTTACACAGAGTATTCTTGGGGCGTAGTGATGTAATCAGTGTACATATTGCACAGACCAGCTATGATGACGTCCCTTTCATTCTTTAAGATCAACCGGTGCTTTAACATGCACCTTAATCTTCATCTGGACATTGTGGTTAATTCACCCGGCATGCAGGCTATAGCGTTCAGTCCAATTCTAGCTAGCGGAGTAGGAACGATTGTTGGTTTCCATTGAAACAGAACTATCATTTCAATAGTTGTCAATAAGATCAGTTTGATTCTGTGACAAGATATTTGTTCAACTGATGGTGTGGGCAAGGCGTTAGTAAGCACATTCCAGAGTGGATTATTATGCATTGTTTCATTCTGTTTGAAGGAAAATGGGCGAGGCCCATCTGTGGTTCCTGCTGCAAAGGCTATGATCCATTTCTGGAAGGCAACTGTGAACAGTCGATTTCTTTTTAGTCACCGGATCGACATATTCAGCTTTTGTTGAAGGCATATGCATGAACTGATCAACAGACAAAACTTTACTCTTCACTTCTACAGAATCGTCCGATTTCCAAAGCTACATTGCTTTATTTTTAAATTCTTCGCCTATAATTGGAGTGCTTTCAAACATATTCTTTCCAGGACCAGGTGATATGCAAAGTTCCTGTTCGACGCATTTGCTGGTATATATGTCACACAGTTTATTGGCCATTTCGTATTGAGGTCCAGCAATATTATGTGATACATCACCCAAGTCTGAGGAAGTAAATGCTGCTACAATTGGATTCTTTCCAATTAAACTGCCTTTTGAATTCATTTTGTCTGGGGCCTGTGGTTCTGGCTGTACATAATCCCTCCTTCTTTGCTACTTCTTCATCCTTCGGTATTTTTTCTTTTGTCCGTTCCATTATTATCATAGTGGGTCGTAAAGCCTGCTCAGAAAGGTTTCGAACCATCTCTTTTAACTGTTGCATTTCGTTTCGCCCCTCGTCGAAATTTTTTACTTGTGATCATCTATGTTTCCATGATTGACAAATCTTTACTATTAATGCACTAACCAAACTTTATATTACTTTTTATCGAGTAGTGTGGTTGAATGTATGTTGGATAATCGAAGGAAGAAAAATTTCAAATAACAAAAAAATAAAATAAAAAATAAAAATCTTCAAATAAGGGGATTTCCCCTCCCCATATGGATAATTTTCAAAATATAAGACATATACCCGTGACTGGCAAGACAAAACATAAATTATGGTAAACTATAACATTTAGAATAAAACTATATATATATATATACACATTTACATATATATATATATATATATATATATATATATATATATATATATATATAAAGCATGCATGTATATAGGGAGAGCATATTAAATTTTATTTTGGTGCATTTTATTTTTACATCATTTATATATATAAAAAATAAATAAAACAAAATTAAAACATAATAAAATAAAAAATAAAAAAACTTCCGATAAGACTTCCCATGTATCTTAAAGTTACTGTTACTTTTAAAAGAACTCTTAAAATGTATGTGTAAATTTTTAATTCTAACGTTGTTGACAAAAAAAAAATAACTTTAAATTTCTTTTGAATAAATCCGATAATATAATTTTATTTACAATTGTTTTAATATAATTTAGACTCAAGTCTATTAATATTCAAACCATATCTAGTTTATATGCTAGACGCTTTAGTTGTTTTTAAATTTATCAATAAACACAAATAGAAACAAAGAATTTATAGTTCATCCTGTTAGTTCCCTTTATGCGAGTATTTTCAGTTTCATACGATTTAATGTAAGTTGTCATACAAATTAATAAAAAAAAAATTTGTAACTAAATAAGTAACTGATGTTACTAAACATTCTTCAATAAATAATTTAAAAAAAATTAAATTTCGAATTAAAGTATAGGCCCACCGGACGAACTAGTGTAAAGAATTGGACTGAGGAGAATGAACTAACGGTATATTACTCTCTATCGGAACATATATATGTATATATGGTTTTACATGTATAATTATAACACTAGATCTAATTAATAGTTGTGTTTACGCTAAAATCAATAAAAATAAAATGCCGTTTAATATTGATGTTCTTTTTATTATCAATGTATATTTTACATTTCCAAATTTTGAAATAATTTCAATATCATATCAATAATACATTTACATATGTATACTCAATTTAGGTATTTAAAACTTGAAATATTCGATTAATATAGTACACTATTTTACAACGAATTAAGTTTGTTTAGATGTTATCGTTTATATAAAATATATTATAATTTCATTTTATAATATAAAATAAAATTACGTCTAAAACGAAAGACTTTTATAAAATAAATTGATCGAATGATATTTTATAAATATCAAAACTTAATAAAAGCAACAAAAAACAGAACGTTTTTAAATATTTGTTATTGTCGTATTAATAACAATTAACGCCAGAAAACGTAACTATATAGGCGTTTTAAATTGTTAGATGTAACACATTATACCATAGTACGATCAAATCTTTTTCATATAAGATAAAAATATGATACATTACCATGTAATAAATAATAAAATAAAAAAAATGAAAATATACAAATTAATTTAAAGAAATTAAATACACGACATCAAGTCGCGTATAGATCGGTAATTAAAAGTTTCACAAAGTTTAAAAAAAATATATATAAAATTATCCAATCGAATTATATTTATCGTTAACTATTTATTTAAACTTGTTAACATTTAAATAAAATTTATATATTTTTTCTTTCGTGTACATGCCCGTAGATGTTTATGATCGTAACCACACTCTAGATTTAACTATTTCAACATGTTAATATTTTTAAAAAAAATTTATACATATACATATATATTTTTTTTTTATATGTCCGTGGATGTTTAATGAAATAAAACGATCGTTACCACGCTCTGCTACCAATTTATGTAATGTATATGCGCTCTAAATTTTTTATTACCCGTTCTGCTACCATTCTATTTTTGTTTTTATAACGCATATACATTACATAATTTGACATCCGGCACACATTCGTTGCCGAACGATTAATTAAAACAATATATCTAAAATAACATAAAAGTGAATAAATAAAAGAAATATAATAAAATAACCGAAAATGTATTCTTCTAATTTACAAAATTGATGATTACCTTATTAATATATTGTGTTTTACCCTGCACGCCATTAATTAAATTTTAGATTCCCTCAAAACATCCTCGGTACATCCAACCATGTTTTAGTTACACATAATTTTCATTATTTTTACAAAAAAATAAATATTATTAAATTCAACACAATTGTTCATCGTCATCCTATCAACTATCTTTCCACTCCAAACCACATTTTTCGATCATCATTGTCTCAGAGGAAACAATGATGATCATGTAATTGACATAGACTAATTATTTAATATATATATATATATATATATATATATTTTTTTTTTTTTTTATTATTATTATTTTTTAAATATATATATATATTTTTTTTTTTATTATTATTTTTTAAATATATATATATTTATTTTTTTATTATTATTATTTTTTAAATATATATATATTTATTTTTTTATTATTATTTTTTAAATATATATATATATTTATATATATATATATATATATATATATATATATATATATATATATATATATATTGTAACGGTTCTAAACGTTAGCTTGGTCCTCAGGGATGCCAACCAAGAGGTTTTATCCTCGTGGATTTTATTTTCTTTTTAGTTTTTAACAAAATTTTAAAATATGAGGTTTTGAACAGATTACTTTTAGAACTTTTTATAACGAACAATATATTATTAAAAATGGACACCGATCTTTCTTTACCGGTCGACCGCTGAAAAACAATATTAATTTATGAATACGGCAACAACAATAATATACAGAATTAATAAACGATAAAACAAAATGGTACGTAACACTGTTGCCGGCGGTGGTCCGTGGTCCGTGAATCTGCGGTGCGTTGACTGGCTGATGATTTCCAATAGTCACGATTCATTTATGTTTTTTCCGAATTTCACTTAATTTTAACTTTAGCCTTGCCGCTACTCTTTGTGAAATAACAAATCAGTTTTGCTAACGATCACTTTAGGGACTCTTTCACGTCCTTTATTTTCACCCTATTCTTGTTTATAAGTTCATTGGCGCATTTGGCCGCCTTACCTTTAATTTTCACGTCGATTTCTAAGTTTGAGAAATTCATTTTCTTATTTTCCCTTACCTTGTGCCGTTTCGCACTTTTCGATTGGGTGGGAGCTCTTTTTTCCTTTCCCTTGATTTCCTGACCGAGCTCTTTTACCCTTTTATTCCTCTGCATAGTCTCTTTCGTTCGAGTCTCTCTTTCCTTCTTTCTGTCTTTTCGTTCCTTTTTTACCTCCTTTTCTTTTTCTATTTCGCTCGCTAGTTTCCTTAACTCGGTGCGGTCAGTTTTTATCTCCATCTCATTAATTTTTCTATCCTCCGATGTCTCCTCTATGTCGGAGACTTTTTTGTCGACTTTTTGTTCAATTTCATTTTTAAATTTACCGCATTTTAAATTGTGGTTATTATTAATTTCAGCAGGTTTATTAACTCGGTTACTAATTTCAACGGGTTTATCTACTCGGTTATTAACACCATCAGATTTATTATTATCAGTATTATTAACATTTTGTGTTAATTTCTCAAATTTAATTTCGAACTTAGCGTTTCTGATTGTTTGTTTTAATTCGTCGAAATTTTTATGAATTTGTTCGAATTGTGCCGTTAAAAACGCCATCAACTCGGGGGTGTCTATTTTAGTTGCCATGATTATCTTTCTCGAAATAATTTATTTACGTTAATTTAACATTTCAATGTAAATTTATTTGTGAGTTTCGTTCCCAACGGAAGAACAATTTTTCTAAGATTGTTCCCCACCAGGGATGCCAAATGAAACGGTACTACGCTGCAAAGCGTCTGACTCCCCACCAGGGATGCCAAATGTAACGGTTCTAAACGTTAGCTTGGTCCTCGGGGATGCCAACTACGAGGTTTTATCCTCGTGGATTTTCTTTATTTTTTAGTTTTTATCGAATTTTCAAAATAAGAGGGTTTGAACAGATTACTTTCGGAACTTTTTAAAATGAACAATATATTATATAAAATGGACACCGATCTTTCTTTACCGGTCGACCGCTGAAAAACAATATTAATTTATGAATACGGCAACAACAATAATATACAGAATTAATAAACGATAAAACAAAATAGTACGTAACACTGTTGCCGGCGGTGGTCCGTGGTCCGTGAATCTGCGGTGCGTTGACTGGCTGATGAATTCCAATAGTCACGATTCGTTTATGTTTTTTCCGAATTTCACAAATTTCGTTATTCACGTTTTTTTGTCACCTTTACCGGTACGACTGAACACTTTAACCAACGATAGGTAAAAAACTTCTTATAATACGAACTCTTCGGAGGTACAAGACACAACTCAGTGGCGGTAGAAAAAGAACTAACTGACTGAAGGTAAAACTGCGACTCACTGGCCGAAGGTAAAACTGAGACTAACTCTATAAGGCTGCCACTGCCTTTCTCCCTAAAATCTTCATCTCGATTTTCCAAAATTTCGACCGCCTACTCGACCGTGACCGCTGGACTTGGCCGAATCAGGTAGATCCTTTTTGTTTCCTGTGGGATGCTGATTGGCTGGTCCCACCGACAACAGTTCCATGCACGCGCACACTCGCACCCGCACCACACATTCCAAATTATTTTTATTTTATTTATTTCTTTATTTATTTTTTCTTTTATTTTCTAAAATTTTATAAGTTCCATGTAATGGGCACATTACAATATATATATATATATATGTATATATTATCAAATTTTTAATTTCATTATAAAAAAAAATTGTCAAAAATTTTTATTACTCATGTGGCGAGTATCTGTCTCGCTACAAGCAGAAGACTGGACCAATTGCCAAGGCTATGTTCGACGTGAAATTAAATTACGTAGTACTGGTTAATAAAGGAAGGTCGAAATCGTTATTGAAAAGAATATTCAGTTACCTGGGAGCCATGTTGAGCTCAATTCTGAAACAGTAAAGTGGGCTTTAAAGTCCATTAAGAGAACTGAGGGAGAATCAACTTGTGATAAGGGGGAGTTCAGTAATAAATTGATGCCCCATATCTTAATACTTGCAAAATTTGGAATAAGGACGGTGGTTATCATCAGTATCTGGAACTAAATTCTTACTGACAGAATTTAAGCTGGAATCGAAATGTGGAAAATTGTTGTTAAACTGCCGCAGCCCGATTACTTAGACTTTAATCATTACGAGAGATGATGTAGTTAAAGAAGTAGAGATTGTGGGATGGCAAGAGATTCTGTGTTTCTTGCAAACAAGTGGTAGCTGAACTGTAAGTTAAAATAAGACGTATAAGTTTAGATCTATTGTTATCGAAGGCCTTGATATATCGAAGTATAATGTAATTGATTTAAACAATTAATGGGGACATAATTCTGTCGCAAGTAATTAATTCCTCGAAATATTAAAGCAAAGAAAAGTAAGTCCCGTACATTTGGCGAAATATTAGAAAGTAAAGTTAAGGTTCACAGTGTCCTAAGTTTAGCGGATGAAGAAAACTGTTTTTTTCTTTCTCAAATTTATCTTCTATCTAGATTCGATTTCAGGCTGACTAGACGTGAAAGTGTAATTTTTGGTTTTGTACTGAGGTCTTAACTACCAGGCTACCGTGGATTTTGCAATAGAATTTGTTTAATTTAATTTTAATGATTAGAATTACAAGGCAGACGCCTATGTTAATGATTCTTTTTATAAAATAAAGAAAGTTTATACGTCAAGAGCTTAAAAATCAATGTTTTTTTTAAAATTTTAGTTCATACTAATTATATATATACAAACATACATTATATATATATATATATATATATATATATATATATATATATATATATATATATATATATATAATGTTCGCCGAGAAAAGGGACCTGCGGTGCAAAAATATCGGTTTTTAGTTAAACACGAATTCTGATACTTGAAAATGTGTAGAAGAGGATTCACACACAGTATGTAGTTTTTTTCGCAAACATTTATTTAATGACTTAAAACGTACAAAACTGACTGAAGAAATTTGGAAAAAAGTATAAAAACATAAAAAACTTTAAAAAAATCAAAAAACTATTTTTTTTAGAGTTCTAATTTTTTTTTGGTATTTTTTAATGAGTTTTTATTTGTTTCGGGTACTTTTTGAGCATTGGTCTTTTGTATTTTTCGTAACTTTGACTTTTTTTTTCGTTGGAGCTTCGGTTTTTTCCTTTCTTTGATAATTGGTTCAGTTTTCTTCTTTCTCTTTCGTGTCAACTTTGCTGCAGACTGCTATATCGCTGTATTCGACTGCTTTTTTCAGCTTAGGTTGGTCAGCTTTAGGAGCTACGAAATTGCGTTTTTTTGGATTGGTACGTAAAGAAACAATATGATCGTACATGTACCGTTTCTAGTGATAAACCACCGGGTGTTATCGAGGGTTGGGGGGATATTTTTGTGGTATTATGTTTTGTTGTTCATGTAGGTGAAAATTTTATTCTTCCGAGTCGACAAATTTTATGCAAGTATTTTTTCAAAATTGGAAATCGTAATACTTTGCAATGCTCTATTATGAAAACATTGCCGAATATAAAATTTGAGAGTATCACGACAATGCACCTGGTAATTGATAAAAATCTTGAAAGTTTGTGTCTCACATTCGCCATTCGATGTTGCTTGCATTCACAGCAAGATTGATTTTTTTATGGTTGGATCGATTAACAACTTCTTCAAAATCTTCGTAGTAATCAACGTTTGAGCGACCAAATTCTAATTTAACTAGGCCAGAATTTGTCAACGATGCTCTATTGAGTTGGCAGCACGTTACATATAGGCATGTGCAGTACAGTACTATATTTACTCTGAGAAATATAAGATAAAAATATATTACACCCTAACCAATATGGCTTTAGGAAATTTTTCTTAGCGGAAGGGGCCGTATATAACCCACTCTCAAAGGTTAGGAACATAATGTCTGAGGGATCATCTGCTTTTGTCATCTCCTTGGATATCAAAGGAGCATTTGATAATTGCAGGTGGTCAACCATAATCAAAATCCTAAAAGAAAAGCAAATGAATCCTTCTCTTATTAATATTATAATCAGTTACTTTGAAGACAGATATGCTTGCCTTCAAATTGCTGATTCAAAATGTTCAAGAAAAATAGCTTGTGGAGTCCCTCAAGGTTCAGTATTGGAGCCAACTCTCTGGAACATCTTGTACTGAAAAATACATAATAGCTTAGAACAATTTTGCAACCTCTTAAATATAGAAACAGCTATAATCTCATATGCCGATGATTTATCCCTTTTATTTCGATTAGAAGAATTTACTAACCTAAATAAAGTTAAAAACGTCTGTCAAAAATTGGAGTCGGAGTTGGAAGAAATGGTTATCTAATGAAAAATGTAAATTCATTATATTTGGTAAGCGCAGTCTATCGGAAAAAATCAGTAGACTAAAACTTATCTCAGGTCAACCTGTGCAGATAGTTAATAAATTAAAGTACCTTGGAATTGTAATAGACCGCAAGCTGAACTTTTCTTCTCACTTGGAAGAAATAAATAGCAAATGTATTAAAATATACATTAAACTTAAAAGAATATTATCAAATACCTATGGGATGCGCCACAAGGAAAGGTGTATTTTGTATAAATCCAAGCAATATATAGTTACGGCTCCTGTGTATATATTAATACGAATAAACATCAAAGGAAATATTTATGAAACACTACCTCCTTGTACAGAACCGCTCCTTCCTCTGCTGCTTGTGTCCTTTCTAACATGATACCTTTAGACCTCTTTTTAGTAGGTAATGTGCAGCAGTTTCAGAATACAAAATTGTAAAAGACCTAAGTCTAATGAAATCATTAAGATTTATTGAAAACTACTATCCCATAAGGGAGTCGGGAAAATCACCTACTATCAAATTACTTAAACATCATCAAAAATAATTAACATTTGGCAATCTCGTTGGGACGCGGACTGCACTGGTCGGAAAACCTATAATTTCTTCGCAGATATTAAAGAAAAGTTAAAGATATAAAATCCATTTATAACCTTTTTCAATGCTCAAATTCTGACGGGGCATGATTGAGGAATATCTACATAGGTTTAAGTTAGAAAATAGTTCAAACTGTAAATATTGTAAAAAGGATGTTCTCCTCGACCACATTAATCATATAGTATTCAACTGCTTTGCATTAATTGATTTAAGAAAACAATTTAAAATTACCTCTAATACCGAACTAAGTCTAGATTCTAAAAACTGCGATAATTAGGTTAAATTCTTTCATATTATAATGAAAAAACGTTTCGTTTATAACACTGATGAATCGGAATGAGTAAACTTCAAATTGATAATCTGTATCGTTCTTCTTTTAATTATTTTACTTTATTTTATTTATTTTGAATTACGAATTGTTATCTTCATTCATGTTGTATGTACATAATCTGTAACTCTATTACTTATTCCGCTATATAAGATTAATTGCAACTGGTGACTAAGTGCTACATCACCAATGCAATTTCATATAATCATTTTAAATGTTATCATCAACTTTTTCATGTTACATTAGGTACACTGAATATGCTTGTACATCGAATTTATTAATAAATTTGCCCCATTGGAAAAAAAAAAGTATATTATAGTAGTACTACTTTGCATAAACTTTAAAAAAGACGTTTTTCTCAAAAACTATTCTTCGCGCTACAGGTTCTTTTTCTCGGCAAACATATTATATATATATATATATATATATATATATATATATATATATATATAATATGTATAACTTAATCTATCGAAACTTCCTCTGAGAGGATTCACTGAACTTTCAGATGCCTATTTTTTTAAATTTTTATAGAAGAGTCGGTTCAATTGTTCACAAAAGGAAATAAACATATTTTAATTAAGCGTGACATTAAAATGTTACAGATTTCGTTACAGGATTTCCTTGCGTAAGAATGGATTAATAATTGAAATATTTTTATTCGATAAAGTTTGGAGAATAATAGATTTATAAATATATAAAATTTAATATATTCTACTTCTCTTATGAATATCATACTGTTTGATTTTGTCGCTTCGTATATGATTGTTGTTTAACTACATCTTAATAGATACTTCTGTTTTCTTAGAAATAATAAAAAAAAAAAAAAAAAGTCAAATAAAATTTAAAATAACAGTAAAAAAGAGGTTAAACATTTAACGAAAACACATTTGTCTGATTGTTAAATAATTCTATTGGATTAGATTTACCTGAGATGAAATATGTGGCAACTAAGACGACGTTAAAGCATACATTTCGTTTTATCATATTGAACACGGACTCCAAACTTTTTATCATTTGTTTCGCTCACCTAGTACGTTTTATCGCATCCGGTATATATCCAAATGGAAACGACCGAGTGTACCGTAATTTTATTATGCAATTTTGGCGCAGAAAATTACATAAATTTTTTGTGAAATAACGGAGCATTCGCTATAGTTACTTAAAAAATTTGTTATGTAAGAAATCGATTGTGAATTATAAAACATACACAATGGATGGAGGAGAAAAAAAAAATCCAACCGATTTCATGATTAAATTTCATACGGGGCCACTTTCCAGAAGTATTTTCATTTTTCTTTTTTTGTTTCGTATGGTTACTGTCTAAAATAAAATTGTAAAAATAGGGAAGTTTCGCGCCAGAAAAAATCTATAGGTCATAGAAAAGTGATTAAGTTTAGAAACGATGTTGAGGAAAGTCCTCGGAATGTTCTTTAATGATAAAATTCTTTGTATTTAAGTAAACAAATGACGAACAGGAACGTTAAGAAGTTTTTTAGTTTATGCCTTACTTGTTATTAGAAGTTCGAAAGTGAAATGTTTTCTTTTTAAGTTTATTTGGATAGTTTATATCTTAAATGTGAACATTTTTTTCAGCGATAGCTACTATTTCCATTGATTTATGCGCTACTTATTGTCAGCTAGAGGTCAGAGGCACGAGGAGAAGAAAGAAGAAAAGATTTCGGAAAATAGATTGGTGTGTTTAAGATAGTTCAAAAGAGTTATTTGAAGAGGAATCAAATAAAATATTCTGTCGAGAAGGTAGCGAGGGATCTGCTAAATATCGGACAGATTATTAAAAGGACTTACCGGGATGGAGCGTTCACTGTGAAAGAATGAATAGTAATAAAAATGTGACTGCAGGACATTCGTGAAATGGAATAGCAGACAAAACAAAATTCATTCGATGAAGGAACTTTAAAGGCTCTCCAGCATATGTATTGTTGTGCCGGAAGATCTTTGTGTTCAGTTTCGGATATGGCTATTGAAGGTGGAAACCGCCCCTTTTCGGTGGTGTTAAAGAGAAAATTGCTTTTAATTCCGATATAGGAAGCAATCGACGCGACAACACCGTGTATAATCGCAACGATAGGATCGTATGTGTAATGTTCTTTGCTATGGTGTAGCGCGGAATTTGATAAAATTTGAGAGTACTATACACGTTTAAAAATTAAGCCCAACGGTGGAACAACGTCGATATTGTCGCAAGACTGCTTAGTCTGCTGTTATTTATATGCGTCATCAGCAAAAAAAAAAAAAAACGAAACAAAAAGAAAGACCAACTAAATGATAAAACCGAATTTTGTGCACAGTATCTGACGAAAGGTTATTTATGCTGTCGAAAAATATGTTATAATCCGGTTAGTAAATTAATAAAATTCTCTTAGCGTAAAAGTTCGTGTTTCTTTAAATACAGATCTGCAACGTATTTTTTAATAAGATAAAAAC
Organism: Icerya purchasi; assembly: GCA_039619475.1. Taxonomy (NCBI): domain Eukaryota; kingdom Metazoa; phylum Arthropoda; class Insecta; order Hemiptera; family Monophlebidae; genus Icerya; species Icerya purchasi. Next base: position 420,596,981 of record CM077115.1, on the reverse strand, counting down.
TAAATGAATTTCTTTAAATCTGGAAAAGAATTTTATATTTTCAATTTTTAGTTTATGGTAGAAAAAATACTTGCTATGATTTTTTTTCTTCCTCCGGAAATGCAAGCAAACCGAACAATAAAATGCCAGTTTTGATAAGTTTTGTAATAAAGAAAAATAAAAGTATCGAAGAAATAAGAAGAAATCTATGGCGGGACAAGGCGGATGGAAAGGATAAAATTGAAACTGTTGGAAAACTACGGAAGATGAAATATACCCAACCGTGCTAGAGAAATTACAGGTGGACAATGTGAATTAGCTCGTGAATGAGATCCAGCTAATTAGGCGAACCGACTATTACACTGCTTTTATTAGACGATTCCTTGACAGTACTGAATGGTATAATGGTTTCTATACGGTTTAATTTTATCGGAAGCAACATCTAGTGTGTTCATCAGCTAATTGTTAAAAGTTTTACAACTTATAAGTTTATACATATTTTTTCGAACTGAACGACCACACTGATATATATATATATATATATATATATATATATATATATATATATATATAAGTATCGCATGACTAAGAATAGGTAACAGAAATAATAACATTAATAGCGTAATAGTTGTAATATTGCTATTAATTAAAAAGGATAGAAAAAGACGTAGAAAAAACGATGATACATCAAAAATGCAACATGCATACGTATAAAAAATGAAAACCAAAAATGCCTTGAAACTATTAACAGGACTGCGAAAAATGTTAGCTTAAAACGCTTTATGATGTCGTGGACGGTCGACTTAGGCGAAAGCTGATGCAAGGAAATTCGAATTTCTCCGTAACGTAACCTTCCACTTGAATTCGTAAGTCGACGCAGACGTTGAGATTATTTTGCCACAATGAAACCGAGTTCAAAGTTGAACACGCCTGCCGCGAGTGTTTATTCGAGTAAGGTGAACATAATGTCAGACCCGGCGATGATTTCAGTAGCAGATCATCTAAATAAATTAAGGTAACCGATGCTTTTATAACAAGTACTAAAAACATTCCTATAAAAAATACTTTTAGGATAATTTCGAATCTAATAAATTGAATTGAATTGAATTCGGAAATGAATGCGGAATATAGCCGAATTTTTTTGTGGTCCAGCGAATAAAGGAAATACCGTGTAGACGAACACATTTGGTCGATGCTTTATCTTGTCTTTTTTTTTTTTTTGTTTTTGTTTTTAATTTTTCTAAGATACCAAGTCAAATTTTTCTTTCTTTTCTCCGCTATAATTGCCGCATCTTATCTTCATTTACGTTAAATGTTTCACACTTTCCCCTCTGCCTCTTCTGCTTGTTTACATTTTTTCTCCTTCCTGTATATTGATCAAACCTTTCTACTATACACTTTATAACTTCTTTCACATATCCTTTACGTGTCTTTGTCTCATTTTATTCTTAGTTATAGCACTTTCATCGTCATAGCGCATTAAAATATATATCAGAGATCAGCGTCATCATTTTGTCTAAGAAGATGAAGAAAATTCCCAGTAGCAACCGCATCAGAATAAAGTTAAAAGTCTGTGTCGGTAACAATCATCACCTTTGAGGCCTCACAATTAATCTTACGATGAATCGTACCATCCACATTTCCTCTCCGTTGTTTCAGGCTACAAGAAAGATTTTTCGTAGTCATCCCCAACCCCGAAGGGGGGGGGGGTCCTCTCTTAGTCCCGCTCTTTTTAACATTTACACTACTGCTACGGCATATATTTCCATCAACTCGCTTTCCTTATTATTTACTGATGACATTCTTCTTTTGTTTCCGCTTTTTCTTAATTCTTCTCTGATTACGCTAGAACATGCTCCCCGTCTTCTGTTCATCTTTATATTTCTTCTCCCAAATCTTCTTACATGGTTTTTACTCTTCGTCAATTCCGCTCTAGTTAGTATGTCCCTAAATCGGATGTCTCTTCCTCGTGTTAATTGCTTTTGCCATCTTGCTGTCTACCTTAATAATAGTCAACTAACCTTTTCCGAGCACATTAATCATCTTTCTTGTTCCGCCATTAAAAGGCTGAACTGAAATGCTTATCACTAAGCGAATGGAGTGATGATCATTCTATTTTCTTGTACAGGTCCATTATTCGCTGCAAGTTTGATTACTGTTCACTTATCTATGGCTGGACCTCCCAAACGCTTCTTTCCAAATTGGATAGAATACAAAATTCCTGTCTCCGTCTATGCCTCTCGGTGGTAATCTTGAATACTCTTCTTATTTCAGCATTGCTTGCTGAATCTAAAACACCTTTCAGTTCGAAGATCATATTTGGGTTATTTCTTCCTAAACGTGTTTTCCTCTCAACTTATCCCTTCCTACATTTCTGCCGCCAGAAACTGGCGCTTTACTCCTAATAAAATTCCCATCTTACTAGCCCCCTCGTCTTAATTATTTTTCTTCCCATATATAATTTTCAGTAATAATCTTTTTTACTTTTCCATCATTTATTTTTTGATCTCTCACATCCTCCCAAAGTATATTTTCTTTCTAACTCCTCCGGGTTTTTGTCTCAGGCGGTTATTAAATAGGAATATCATTAGTAGTTCCACTTTTTCTTCCTCATGTACTCATCTTCATCGACGACTCTACCTAATCTTCCTTCTAATCCTTGGTTCTCAGAGTTGTTTCCCTCTCTTTCACGTTCTGCTATTGTTTTCATTATTCGCCTACGCTTTAATCACACTTACATGCCCTCTTTACAATATCGTCTCTGTTTTTGATTTCCTCTCCTTATTGTCTTCTACATCCTAATGAAGCAGTTGTCTGTGATGCTGATCATATTTTTTTTGTGTGTTTTTCTCTTTCTGCGGAACGTTCTTCTTTTTATTTACTCCTCTTAATTCCTGCTCCCTATTGTGCTTCCTATGTCCTGTCCTTTCCCTCTCGGTCCGCTATTGGTTCCTTTATTTCTTAAGTTCTAATTAGTTGACTCTTCTTTCTACCGTTTCTGGTTAGAGGTCTCTGGTTGACGAATCCAAAATTAAATTAAAAAAAAAAAAAACCTCTAAGGCAGTTCATTTTTTGTTTTTTTTTTTGTCAAGACGATGTTTAACATCGTTCTATTACTTATTTGCGTTTGAATATTGATATTCACAAGGGCGGCGGGATATTTCCGGTTGGTAAAATTATTATTATCGCTATTATTAAGCTTTGTGAATTACTTTATTATAAATGTAAACTTCTATTTTGTCTGCTTGGTTCACTTAGTGTCCGCTCAAGCACCTAGTGTGTGTAGTAGTAACGTAAGTAAAGAGCGCTCAACTGCTGTGAAGTTAATATTCACCAAAATTTAGTAAATTAACTTTTTACATGAAATTTTTAGCAACTCTAAAGCCGCAACTTGCCGACGCTCTTTATAATATTTTCATCTGAGAAATGAAATTTTAACGCGATAACAATTTTTTCTACGGTGTAAAAGTATCTGTGTTTTTGATCGTTGGGTGGAAGTTGATATGGATAATTGCGTAAATTTTTCTGTAAATAATTTCATAGCTGATTTGCGTTAATTTAATAAACGATTGAGGGTATTTTTTGTTAAAATTCAAAAATTCAGTTGCAATAAAAGGCCATTACGCGAATAGCCAATGGTTTGCTTCCTCCTGTCACTTAACGTCGTGCTATACTATTTTATATAAATAACTTTTTTTTTTTTTTTTCAAAAGTTTTGAAATTAGACAATTTTATACTACGATTAGAAAACCCGTTCGAACATTCTAATAATCGACTGGTTTTTAACTAGTTAAATGCAGAAAGTTTGAGAATTTAATATAGTTTTCACTTTTTTCCCCCTAAATCGTTCTCATAATTAATTAATTGCGGAATATCACTTACTCAACGGAATTATTGTTTCCGCAGTTTTGATTCGATTAATCATAATGTGTTGAATGATCGCGCTGATCCTTAACGCAAATGACAAACAAGTGCACACTGAAACAGTTTAATCGATAAAATACGACCATTAATTTTTATTTCAATAGTTTATTTACTTCGAAGAAAATAATCAAAATAAACAAAAACATCGTAAATGAAGATAAAAACATGCCCGCGATTTTTCCAAGTGTCGAGGGATTGTATTTTTTCCCTTTTAAAATTAAATACAAGTATATTTGGGTTAAAAATGTTTATATCCATTTTCTGGATTGTCACTTTATTAAAAATTTGACTAAAACATGAATTACAGAAAAAATATAGTTAAAAATATTAATATAAAGCCGACATGTTTCGGAGTCACGTAAAACATGACATTAATAAATAAAGTTAAAAGTTAAATAAACGATATCGTACTTATCAATCTTATAAACTAAAATACAATATGTCGTTATGTTATTATTGATTGTCAATTTTAAACAGCTAGTTATTATTAATTATAAGATTATTATTAATCTAATTTATCCTTAAATTTATTAATGTAATATGTTTCGGCGCTATTTAGTAAGTTATAATTATTGATATATTTTATTATTTCTAGGTCGTCTTGCGTGTTTAATTTTAATTTACGTTTATTAATTTGCTGAACATATTATTATTAATAAACATAGATTAAAATTAAACATACAAGACGACCTAGAAATAATAATAAAATATGTCAATAATTATAACTTACTTAATAGCGCCGAAATATATTACATTAATAAATTTAAGGATAATTTAATTAATAATAATCTTATCATAAATAATAACCCGCTATTTAAAATTAACAATCATAACATATCGATACATTGTATTAGTTTATAAGATAATCGTTTGTTTAACTTTTAACTTTATTTATTAATGTCATGTTTTACGTGACTCCGAAACATGTCGGCTTTATATTAATATTTTTAACTATAATTTTTTCTGTAATACGTGTTTTAATAAATTTTTAATATTTTGTAAATACACTTATATTACGTCTAAAAAAAAAAAAAAAAAAAAAAAAAAAAAAAGTATACTAAAACTGAACTTTAGCGATCGATATGATGTTTCAAAACATATATTAATTTTATGATTGATTATATGAGTTATTTTTATTAATTTTCAGGACTGATAAGTGTGGACTACTTCAAAGAGAAAACTTTTTGAGCGACAACGTTACATTTTGCCGAATCAGGTTAATATAACCGCCTTTTTTTGTCTCGGTGTCAATATACTTTTAAACGACCTACCTCGACTAATAATTCAAACTTACTTTTTTGCATCGTTTGCCTTCGTTTTATAGACTTATTATTAGGTCGGATTTCCTTTCGTCGACTAATTTCGGAATTGAGATTAAATTTTAATCGGTTCTCTAGTATCTTCACAAATCGCAAACACTTAATTTGTGTCTGACATGTGTGTCTTTTTTTCGATAAAAATAATTCGCGTTGCCTGATTCATCCGCCCGAAACATTCGTGAAGTTGGTTTTATCATTTGCAAAAAGTAATGATTCGAACATTGTGGTTTTGACATCTTTTCAAAACCGCTAAGCCACGAAATCTGTTGCCCTGTTTCTAATCCGACTTTTTCCGAAAAAAAAAAAAAAAAAAAATAAAAAAACCTGCCAGTTTTCATGGCGTTTTATGTTCACCATTCATCGTTCATTTTCGATGTAAACTGCGTCACGGTTATTCGCAGTTAACATTTCGAATAGCATTGCGCAGTCAGAGCAAAGAAAACACTCTTCAGACGAAATGGGAAGAACTCACAATCAGTCGCATTAGTATTCTGAATTCATTGTGCGTATTAATCAACTTCAACCTAACATTTCGAACAATTTCTTACCTTTCACGATAAGTCAAAAATAGGTCGTGATCAAGGTTAATTTTTTCATTCAGTGTCGATTTGTGGCGGTATAAAATTACTACCGTTCGAATAAATAAATTTCTCGAGCAATTTTCTTTTTTTCTGTTAACACAGAACGCAAAAGAATAAGAATAGGCGTGTGTTTTTATCGCGTTCCGGTTTATTTAAAACTGTAACCGAATATTTAGAGCTGCCACCATACGATGTGTCCTGGAAGGTGTATCAAACAAGTAAGGAAAACATGTGTGTGATTAACAGAAACTCCTCCGTGACCATTGCCAGATGAAAACTGGTACTGCCGGTAGAGGAAGTTCTAGATAGAATATAAGAAATAAATATTTAAAGCTTTCACAGTGATTACTCGTAATAAATAAATTTCGGAAACAACTTAAGTAGTTTGCTTCCGATGATGGCCAGTGTAAGCTGGTCGAAACGTTAAGCGAATTAAATTTCTGTTTAAACGCATAGTTCTGTCCGAAATTTATTTATTAAGAATATAAGAAAGTTAATTATTTCATACGTTTTATTTTTATCGAAATGCATCGACCGTTACCGAATAATACTTACCCCTGGTGTTTGTAAATGAATGTTCGGCGCAACAACAACAAATCCATTGCAGGCAGATACAGTTCGGATGATCCTCATTGGTCACAAAGTGAGATTGGTTTTCTTGTGATTCCTTTTCGAGCCTGACTAGCGGCAAATGATTCACTTCGACGGTTGCTGCTTGTACTATTAGGCATGTGTATACACATAAATATTTGTATAAAAATAAATATGCTTTAGTTTCGTTTCATACGTACCAGTGTCATGCTGTAGAATGTCGAAAACATCAAAATATTTGCTTGATCAATAAAAATAATAATTATTAAAGGAATACGAAAAAAAAAAAAAAAAAAAAAAGCGTGAACAAATACTTTAGAAAAACCACGATAAAATTACATAAACAAGAATATGTAAAATTACATGTACATATTGTATAACGTGTTGTTTTTCTTAATTCAATGTGATATAATACATTTAAAATACATTACGAACTACATCATTCTTTTGCCAGGGGTTACAAATAAACATATCCTTTTACGCTATTTCTACGCTCCGAAAGTGCATTAACGAAGTTGTTATAAAATTACTATTAATCGATCGAAATTTACTACTACTTTTTATAAGTACTAAGGAAGAATCATCATTTGCGAGGGGTTTTAAGGGGATTAATCTTTTTTTTTTGTATTAGTATGCACGTTATAGTAAATCACATAGAAATTTTATCGACATTTATAAACGAATGAATTAAGATTTCTGCATAAATTTAATTATTAATTTTTACGGTGTTAACAGCCAAGTTCTTTAATATGATTATCGTGCAAAAGAGAATGCCTTCGATGTGTATACTGAAATAGGACACATTCGTTATTTATTGTATCTGGTTTAAATTGTCACCGATGTATTACGATTTTCTGGCTACAGTTTTACTGATCTCTTAAAACTTCTGATAGATAAAAATGTCCGCCGTCGTATTTTTCTCGCCATCTTTACTAAATACCCCCCCCCCCCCCCGCGGACAAAAAATGTTTAAATTTGTAAACAAAATTTCAGGGGAAAAAATAATTGGCGAGTCGGCTTATAAAAAAAAAAAGAAGCGATGTGCGCATTTATTTTATCATCTACAAACGTCATTTACAACACCTATTTTATCACATACTCTTTTCCAGTATGGTCTTCTGTTAGGGTAGGGTACATTATAACAAGCTACAACTAATCCAAAATCGATGCTTAAGATGTATTCTTGGGGCAGCAAATATAGATGTACACAGGAGTAGCATCTATGCTTGATATTTGTAGGGTTACTACAAAGCAGAGATTATGTTCTAAATGTACACTACTAAGTTCTGTGATAAATACGTATGAGAATGGTACTTATCAGCTCTATTGATGATTCCAGGCAACTACGCACTATGTATACTAAGTACAAACATTGTAGACTTAAGCATAATGTATTATTCTGAATTGTATGACGTTAGCGTACTAGTTTTATTTAGTTTTATTTTTATTTTTTAATTATTCTATTTGATAATCACTGTGCTAATATCTATGTAATGTGAGACTAGCCACTAAGTTCTCCCCTCCTGCAGTAGGTATTTGTTTCTTTTTCCTACTAAGTTAAACGTCGCATATCATCTCTTATTTATCTTCATTAATTTAGTTATGCGGTAAGACTCGTATCGGTACACACATTAATAATTATGTCACGAGTGTAATGTTATTATTTATGCAAATAAATCTTTCTTCTTTTCTATGCTACACTCGTGCCAGATATTATAAACGTTACTTACGCATACGTGTGACAGTTAGAAATTCTCAGTCAAGTGATTTACCCTATGGGGCATTGCACATTGCATACACTTTCGATGATTGGCCCCGCTCTAACTTCTTAAAAATTCATCTTATCTGCCTCTAGAGCTGTTAATCTCGTTCGAAACTTTTCCTTTTGTTACCTCGCCTGCAAATTTCCCGCTCTATTCATTTCCGCTTTTAGATTTGTAGCTCTTCCTTATCTTCTATCAAGTCCTGCCCGTTAGTTTCCTTTTATATACGCATTATTTTCTCACGCTCTTTTTTCCTTCTTGTTTTCCAATTACTATTATCATCTGTTTTTTTTTTTATTTTTGCGAAGATATTTACACACGTTTATGGGGATAATCGCCCATTACTGACAGATCCAATAAATAAATAAAAAGAAAAGAAAAAATTAATTAAAAAGTGATCAACGCCAAATAAGACAGTACTTATTTTCATAGTGGCGAGCAGTTTTAAAGAAAGTGAAACTGGTGAAAAGAATAAACCATTTGATTGCTCACATTCACAATAGTCGGCAAGCAGTAATCTACAATGGATAGATTAACCGAACCGACCAATGGCGCCGATGTTAATAAAACATCGTTATTATTATCATGTGTCTCAACTAATCCGGTTGCTCGTGTCAAATATCCACAAATTTTTATTAAATTGCTATCAACGTCTTCGTTCAAGCTTCCAAGTTTATATTTGTCAATGTTGAGCTCCACCGCAATCGCATTGATCGTTGTACATAGAGCCCATCTTTTACGGATGCTTTTTTTTTTGCAATAATCAGCTTTTCAACTGCGTTTACTTCGTACATTATTGGCTCATGTTGCGTATGTGTTGTATGACTTCAGCTACCTGTTTGGTGCGCGTATTCTAAAATAAATATATTGTACAGATTGTAGCTACGTTTTCATTGATCATTGTTAATACGGTTAGTGAATTATGGATTAGTCTGAGGAAATTTCTTTTGATCCAATCTTCCACAATTTGTTATTTATATCAGTCTCGGTATAACCTCAGTTTACGCTGTGAGTGTTAAAGTCTCCAACAACAGTTCTTAGATTCCAAAAATTTTCCATCCGTACATTGTTAGATTCTAATTTTGCATTAGGCGGTTTGTATATTGATGCTACACTGCAATCATTAATTATGGCTGTTAGGACACTTCGATATTACTATTGGTTTCGATCTTGGTTACCTCCGCATCATATATTTAGCTCTAGCAAGACACTTTCGTGTTTTTTGTGGAATCTACAAATGAGCAATGGACATTGTCTCTCTATGTGTTTTTTATATCGCTAGCACGTTAGCGTTGTGAACTTAAACAAGGTTTGTTAATAATACTTCCTTAGCTGATATTTGTCCTCGTCGACGGTGGTTCTGAAGAGAGCCTTTTTAACCCGAGATTAGGATTCATTAATATCGATCGGGGATGGGATGATTTGCCGATATGTAAACACCGTTTCCCGGGGGCTGCATTTCCACTGTGTTTATGTGCTATTGTTATGTCGGTGTGTTATTTGATTGTTGTTATTGCACAGTATGTGGCTCATCGTGTGCCTCATAAAATACCGTAAAAAACTTTAATTAATGATTAAGAATACTCAAAAATAAGTACAAAATAAATCTGGTAATACAAAATAATACATGACACAGAAATATTGTACAACATTTAGTATATATTGTAGTGAACAACCGTACGCTATTAGTCATATGAGAACATGTGAGTCAATTTTTATTTGCGGAACACGACATTTATATTAAACACGGTAATATTAATAAAGTTTTATTATTTTAAAATATTTCAACTTTAATTTATTTAACTGACGCTAAGTACTGAGAAAATTTTAAAATGAATACAAATCGCTTACTACTTGTAATCCATAATATTTATTTTTATTTTTTATTTCATTTATTTATTATTAACGTTTCATTATCGACGATATTTTTGACTTTTATTATTAAACTTATAAATTTAGACGAATTTATTACTTGTAAATAATTTTTTAACTTAAAATTTAAATTAACCCGTTCGACACTATTTTTGAAATATGTCGGTTACATAATATAAATCTTAAGATATTTTATTTCTGCATTTGTTTCATCTAGTAGATAAGTGTAAAAAAAGTATGCTTTTTTTTTTTTTTTAATTTTCATTATTATTATTGCTATTATTACAAAATCCATCTATAGGCAGAAATTGCGCGAACGACGGGATAATTCAATATAAAAGTGGAGTACAATTTGAAAACGGGATTTCTTAAAAATAACAAATTAAAACAATGCAACTGAAACTTAAACATAAAGAAGAGATATAAATACAACTTAAATTACTGAGTACAAGTATAAAACAACGGAAGAACCGTAAATCTTGTAAAAGTATTATATATCGGTTATTAACATCTAAGTAGTCATGTTCGTCGCGGATGAAGAATTACAAATTAAGAACAAAGAAAAGTATACTGCAATTATGAATTAAAAGAGAAATGTAAAAGTAACTGGGGAAACTAGTATGGTTAAATTTAAGAACTGTTTGCAATTAATAAGCAAATGGTGAATTCGTGATGAATGGGTCCTACACTTACACACTTAAATTACTACCAAAGTGGTGATGTAATAAACATTTACGTCTCTTTTTGTAATTTTTAAGATTATTGAATATTATCTAGGAGAAAATTTGATGACTGATTATAGAGTAATGGAGCCATATAAGATGCCTGCATTCTAGAATGGTATTTATTAAATTTTGGTACAGCTCACCACACTTAATGAAGGACCCAAATTCATTTTTGTACTGAAGTGGGAATATTAATAGCTGAGTTTTATATAATACCGTAATATGATGAAAATTACAATACAAATTGAAATCCTTATTTTTTATGCAAACACTTTTATTATTCCAAATGATATTCCGCAACATCGCCCCAGTGCATTAAACCAGGGGTGGATCCAGAGAGACATTTGGGGGGGGGGGAGATTTTTTTTTTCCACTAAGAACTGTATTTCAATAGTGCTTTTTTTACAATACGAATTTGCGTACAAAGGTACCAAGCCAAGCACCCGCGTTAGGCTTAATCTTGACCTAGAACCTTATTACAACTTAAGTAATAAACTTTAATTTTTTTTTTTATTTATTTTTTTTTGTATCGGGGTTTGAAAAACTTAATGCTACATGATCTGGTGAGTTATGCACTATGTACTTATTTAATAGACAATATATATGTATATATTTTTTTTCCCTCTGAAAGATGCAAGTGTGATTGATTTCGGTTTGATTTACCAGTTAAACTAGATTGTCTTGTCCGGGTATTAATATTGAAAACTACATATGTTTTAATGAGTAGATTTTAAGTTTAATGTTTTTTTTTTTTAAACTGTGTAATGCAAATCATTGCAGGTTGTTATTTTTGCCAGTAAATTTTGGTTTTAAAACTAAGAACGTGAATTTTTGAAATTTATTTGCCAAAGTGTTTTTTTATGTTGAAATGTCTGATGTCGTCATACTTACTGCGGTGAAAGATTACACGATTGGCGTTTTCATTTTCCCCAGTCACATTTGTCATCTTTAGTAATTTTGTATTTTTTTAAGTAGGATCCGAAGTGTTCGTGGTCAGTGAGCAGTTAGTGTAAAAGTCAGCTGTTAACTGTAAGCCTATTCTAATATTTTCCCATGAGTTTTGCCATATGGATATGAAATAGTTTTTAATGTGTCTTTTGTGACATTTTTATATGTAAGTCATAGTAGATTAGCATGTAGGAACTGTTCTGATCAGGATTTATTGGAGGTAGAAAGTTCATTATTTAATAGACATGATCGTTAATATATTCAAAATTTTTATGGTAAAAATGATTGATCTATAGTTAATGTCTAGGTCTAGTGAAATGTTCTGAACAAGTGACTTGTACAGTACAAGGCTGTATTTGTAATCAAAGCCCCATGTATTTCTGCACACTTTTAGTAATTGAGAGTATTTAGCGTCCAACTTAGATGCGGCGTAGTCTATGTGTTGTTTAAAGGAGAGTTTATTGTCTAATATAACTCCTAGGTATTTAAAATGTTTGACTACTTTTAAAGTGGTCCCCCCGTAAAGTACTTTAATATTTTTCCTTTTTAGTTTCAGGGAGTTTGTGACAAGAGACACAAAGCATTTTTCAACTGAAAGATTAAGCTTCACTTCATTTAGCCGGGCTCCGAGTAACTCAAGCGTTTTGTTAGCTGTTCTTTCGAGATTGACTTTTGTGTCGTCCGTTATTATGAATAGTAAGTCATCTGCATACGCGCAAAGGTCAACATTCTTGTCATATGGTAGAGCTTGGTTGAATAATATGTTTCAGAAAAGTGGACCTAAAACGCTACCCTGTGGGCAGCTTTATTGGTTTCAGTGTTTGTACTATGATTACCTATTTGAAGAGTTACACGTCTGTTTTTAAGGTAGCAATATATTGTACTTAGCGATGGTACGTCTTTGATCAGTATCCTGTTTCCCCTCCCCGTGGATTCGCCACTGATTAAACTGTATATTAGAAGTGGCTGATAAAGGGACAGATATAGCCGGTATAGGTGGTTCCCACTGAAAACCTCACTCAGATAATAAAAAATATAATTTAGCTTTCTTAGTTTTTGTTCTAAGTAGTTTGTATGCGAATTCCACATTAATCTACAGTCTAAGATTACGCCTAGATACTTAATCTCACTAATTTTTTCTATGGCTGAATTACTATTTAAATCTAACCTGGCACTATTCCATTAGTTCTGGTGGACATGGCTATGGACCATATATTTTTTTTGATTTAAATTTACTATTAGTTTATTATTATTAAACCAATTTAATGCACTGAGCTAATTGTTGCAGATTTTGAATATAATTACTGTGTCATTGGCATACGTGAATATTTGCACGGTGAATTTTAGATTACATATCTCATTTATATATATATATATATTAAAAATAAAATTGGTCCTAAAATACTCCTTGTGGGACTCTGCAATTCGGAGTCGTATATCCACTCTGCACTTTATTTATTTTTGTCACATATTTTCTTTGACATAGGTATGATTTAAACCAATCATATATTCTTACGCGGGAACCAGATGAATAACTAAAAGAATCTTATGATCAATTATATCGAAAGCTTTGTGAAGATCAAAATAAACCGCCAAATAGGATTTTCCACGTTCGAGATTCTCAGTTATATGTGATATATGTTTGAATGGTGTGAGATCAGTACCTTTTCTTTCTAAAAATCCGTATTGGTTAGTGCTAAACAAGTTTTTACAATACGAGAAATTGAATATTTTAATCTTTATACATTTTTCGAAAACTTTTGAGATAACAGGTAAAATGCATATGGACCTGTAGTTGCCTAATTTACATTTATTACCGTTTTTATAGACTGGAGTAATTATTTCAACTTTTAAAATTTCTGGAAATTTCCCTGCATTAATCGATTCGTTAAACAAATAAGATAATAATTTGGAAAAAAATACCCAATTTTTTTTATTAATATTGTTGACAAACTATCAACACCGAAGGACAATTTATTAGGTAGTGGCCACAATGGATTTTCTACTTCTCTTTCTGTAAGTTCAAAAAAATCGAAAGAATCGAATAACGAAGTGTGTTGCTCTTGAAGGGTTCATTGTTAAAACATTCATTTTTGAGTAGATCTTTTACAGAGCTAGAAAATTAATTATTAAAAAGAGTAACGATCTCAAATTCTCGACCATCAACAGATAATCTTTCATTGCATCTATTTATTTCACGAATGGTATGATTTTTATTTCCCAATAATTTTTTAACCATTTTCCAATACTTTTTTTGGTCATGACCACATTCATTTAACGTCGAAGTGTAATAATTTTTTTTTGTCACTCTAGTTAATTTTTGTACCCGGTTAGATATTTTTTTTGTATTTCGAAAGTGAAAATAATAATAAAAATAATCCTACCCTTATATTATATATGTATGTATGTATGTTTTATGTATATATGTATGTATGTTTTATGTATATATGTATGTATGTTTTATGTATATATGTATGTATGTTTTATGTATATATGCATATAAATCGAAGAAGATTTCATACTTTTAAATGTACTTACCGGTAAATAAAATTTTCGTTGTTAATATCAACATTAACAGATTTTTACTAGTTGATCTATTCATAGTAACTCGTTAATATTATTTGCGACTGTGTGCAATATCTTATTGGCCAAGTGCCTATCATCTTTTAATCTGCGTCAGTTTAATAAAGTGTTGTAATAATATTATTTTGCAACTAAATTTTTATCTTACAAAATAGACAATCCTACGGTAAAGAGTTGCATCATACATCTATTTCGGATATCTCGTCAGTTTTATCGCGAACATGTGAGCATCTCCAACGCCAGGTTTTTGTTTCATTTCATCTAAAAGGTTTATAGTTCATTTGCGCTTATTCACTTATTTTTCCACTTTAGTTTCCTAAAAATTTCCTTTCGGAATTGCTAAGTAGAATTTCGGACGAGTGAGTCTCCTTGTTTTAGCCTTATTTTCAATGTTAAATTTTATTCATTTCCGAATACTGATCTTTTATCAAAATGTTTTTTCGGAACTCTTTGTTTTTTAGCGCTTCTTTGAGCAGGTCAAATGCTTTTGTTCAATATTGGTTTTCTTCACATTTTTCTATTAACTGATTTAGTGTGCAGGTGGCTTGTAAAAACCCGATTTCGGAAACTAGCTTGAACATATTTTTGTATCTCATAGATTGGAAGAGATTTTTAAGATCGTGCAGTTTTTAATTTTTGTTCTATCCGCTTTTTTTTTTATATATTGTGAACTCTTCAAAATTTTTCGGATTTCACAAATTAATAAACATATTGTTGAATAAGGAAGTTAATAACTCTACCATCTCAAGGTTCCGCGTATATTTCATTTGCTCATTTGTTATTTCGTTTTCTTTAGTCATTTTATTCCCTTTAAGAGCTCTTCTTTGATATTTCATACTCCGAATCAATACTATTTCCTCCTATTTTACTTCCATATAGTTCTCGATAATAATCCGGGACTATATTATATTTAAATAATTTAATCTATTTTTCTTTTACAGTCTTCCAAAAATCTATGCGCCATTTTTATCCTGAACACAGGTTATTCCTAATTTTTTTCCGTTTCTTGTCGTATCCAATAAAGACTGAATCATATTTCCTTCCTGTTTCCTATCTTCTACTCTTTTAAATTAAAATTTTATCATACAAATTGCTCAACTGATCTTTTCTCGCACTGTTTTTTTACTAAAACTTTTTGAATTATATTCGTGCGCCGACGTGTACGCATATAATTAATTTGTCAGGCAAGACCAATGAATTGCATTTGCGTTTCTTAAAACTGTTATTTCGGATTTTAAAATTATTTATAGTACAGGATCCCCCCCCTCTCATTTTTTTAGATTTTATTTTTTTTTGGTCTTTTTTTTTTCTGTTCGACTATGAAAATTCCCCAAAATTGTTAAACGATGATTCCTGCTACGTTTGAGGTCATCTATAATTTCTTTAACTATTCTTCATAAAATTCATCACTATTTGAATTATACTTAACCGTTCTTGTCTATCCCGAATTTTATTCATAGCGCAACTGTTGTCTGCGACGTTGGCACATAGTGTAGAAATAATCACTCTTTTCATCTAACTGGTTCGAATATTCGGTGTACCAATGTGCTGTTTTTACGGTATACCATATTATTTTGTCTAATATCTGACTGGTCGATTGAATACATTGTTCATGCAGAGTATATCGGTTCATGTTTTCTTTAGCGTATGTGGCTAGCATTGAAGATAAGCGATGCATTTACGACTTTAAATTAGGGCAAACTGACAACTTTGCAAAAGAGATAAGATAAAAACGTTTTTTAGACTTCCCTTTCTTCATAATGAAGCATGTTTAGTTGGTTATCCTTTTGTTGCTATTTTTTTAACGTGCAATTTTTTGTTCGGTTTCTCGGGGAAGAAAAATTAACTACAAATATTATTTAAAACGCTCATATCCGATAATTTCAATGTCTAGGAATACAGCTGACAGAGGACTAACAAGGAATCTCCCATATTTTTTTTTTTTTTTTTTTTTTTTTTTTAAATAAGAAAGTTATGGGTCTCACAAGGCAATTTTGCCCGTTTCGTGAGTTCCCGTCACCCTCATTATCGTTTATTTGACATAAATTTACAATTAACTAATAACATTTCAATACATCTAAAATAGTATTTCTTATCACTATAGTAATTTGATTAATTTAGTACAGTAACTTCTTATAACTACACACTTAGCACTTATACATCACCAACCAGTCACACTCAGAATAATCATACCCACTAATGTACAAGAAAGAAGATCTTTTCCGCTACATTATTGAAAATTATCTACATGCACCTGTTGTAGTTCCTGTGCTGAGCAATGAGAACTTTAGGAACCTAATTTGCGAAATAAAGAAGTCACCGACATGGTAGTACAAATAGAAGAATCCTCGAAAATTTCTTAATCTGCACACCAATCTATCAGCCATTTTTTTACGTCTTCCTTCCACACACCTAATCTTTTCTCCTTTAATATATTACTTGGAATTTCCCGTAATAATTTAATTAGAACTGTCTGCTGTGTATTATCAATCCTTAAATTGGTCCCCCTTGGTTGAATAAAGTATTTTTTATTTCGATCTCTCGTCACTCTAATTTTAGGTCTTGAAGGTATTCTGATATTATTGTTTTTGAGCTCCAATAATCTATAATAATAATAATACATTTTTGGCGACATCTCATTGTTTACCTTCCACCATGATGATGTTGAATTATAATGCCCCCCATGAGGAAGCAGTAATTTTAAGCATCTTTTCTGCAATTTCGTTATCTTGTTAAGTTGTGATTTCTTCGCTTCTCCCCATATTTGAATACCATATAATATCCTAGACATTATCATTGCGTTAAAAAAAATTTTTAGTGTTTCATATGGAAGTACTTGTTTCATCTTATATAATGCTGGAATGGTCTGTCTGATTTTTACACTTAAATTTTGTATATGTTTTTTCCAATTCATATTGCTATCTATAAAAACCCCTAAATATTTAAAATCCTGCACCTTTTCTAATGGTTTACATGCACAAACTGGACTGTTGTTCCTTAAATATAAATCATGGACACATTCGTTACTGTGGATGATAATCCTCGGTTCATGAGTAGCAAGTTTGGATATGTTTCGAATATGCATTATCTTTGATTTATTTATGTTCACTGCTAACCTCCTGTCATGCGCCCATTTACTAAGATTATCAACGTCCTCCTGAAGTAACTTCTCCGCCATTTGTATATTATTGTGTTCTATTAATAGCGCAATGTCATCCGCAAACGCAACACCTTTGCATTTCTAATATATTTGTGAAGCGAGTCAGTATATATCAAAAAAAGAATGGGAGCCAGTATGGTTCCTTGTCCGACACCATATTGTAACCACCTATCCCTACTTTCATTTTTTGCAATTTTTACACAATTCTTTCTATTTTTAATATAGTTTGTAAACCATTGGAGCTGTCTGTTAGTAATACCAATCTTTTCTAAATCCTTTATTAATAAATCATGATCTACTAAGTCAAACGCCTTGGATAGGTCAATGAAAGTAATTATAAGTTGATTCCCTATCGATAGTCCCATATTTATTTCATTTCCCAATTTACTTAATAGCGTTAAGGTGGATCTTTTTCCTCTAAATCCGTGTTGATTTTCGTAAAGGAGATTATTTGTTTCTAGGTAACTCTTTAAATGACAATTTACGTAATGTTCTAAAATTTTCGCTATTACCGAAATTATTGTTATAGGGCGGTAATTTTCCAGCTTATTTTGAGCTCCTTTTTTGTAAATTGGTTTAATAATTCCTTTTTTTAGCCCCTGTGGGATGATACCACTCTTTATAGAATAATTAATCATATTTGTTAGTATAGGAACGAATCTCTCTAAATTTCGCTTAATGTCCATAGTCCTAATACCATCCCAACCTGGTGCTTTGAAATTTTTTAGGCTATTTATTATTGCTTCAATTTGTATATTATCAGCTGGAGGAATGAAAAAAGAACACATCAACCTGTTTTCATCATTTGAATTCAATAACTGGACATCACACTTATGTTTATATTGTTCTACTGATTTTGCAAAATATTCATTGAATTTCTCCACTAATAATGAGTCGGTTCCAAAATGCCTGCAAATGCAATCATCAATTGATACTTTATTCCTTTTATTTACAATATTATTAATTATTCTCCATATATTTTTACTCGAATTATTTGCTCTATCAATTTGACTTAAGTAAAACACCTGTTTTGCCTTCCTTATTTCTGTTTTGACATTATTTCGATATTTTTTATAGAGTCCCTTATATCGAGTACTGGTTCTATTCCCTTTACTAAGTTTATAGTATTGATCTCTAATTTTCATAAAATTAAGTATCTTCTGATTCATCCATTCTTTTTTTGGATGATATTTGTTTACATTCCTACCTTCACTCACACCCAGTTCACATTTCTTGTAAATGATTTTGAATGCGGCGTTTATATAATCATATATGTTTTCTGCCGTGCTAAATCCCTTTATTTGGTTCCAGTTATAGTTGTATATTTCACTACGTATTTTCTTTTCATCGAAAACGAGTTTGCGATTTATGTTACTTTTCTGCCATTTGCTTTTCAAGGTACTAAACGCAACACCTATTAAATAGTGATCGGATATTTTCGCGTTAATGATTCCAGAAGTGACTTTACAGGCAGCATATTTCATGAATATGTTATCAATACAAGATTGGGTGCATCTATCTACTCGTTCTTCCTCTCTCGTTATTCCCTGGATTAACTGTACTGCTCCTATCCCGTACAATATATTCAAAAAGTTTTCAGCCTGTACATTTTGATGTAATAGGTCTATGTTAAAATCCCCGCAAATTAAAACGTTATCGTTATCTTTTTCATTTTTCAATAACATTGCGAGGTCTTTAATAAATTCACCTACATTTTTACTCGGAGATCTATATATGGCAATTACTCGTAATGGCGTTTTTTCGTATGTGAATATGTCAACCATCAGCATGTCCATACTTGGAGTATTTACGGCTTCCTGAATTATGCATCGAAATTTATTATTAACAAACATCAATATTCCTCCATTATATCCCGAAGGTTTTTGAATAGCAAATCTCTCGAACCCCTCTACCTCATATAATTTTAACTCGTATTCAGCTATGTTAATTTCAGTCAGAATGATAACACTTACGGGAGTATTTATAATATAAGCTAAAAATTCATCTCAATTTCGTCGTACACTTCTTATATTTAAATGCAGTACATGAAATATGTCTTCGTTAACTACATGATTTTTATTATAATTTAATTCAGATGTAATATTGTCAGTCCAATTTTTGATATGGGAATAGTTCTTACAGCTGTTTTTACTACGGTAATTTATTAAGTAGGACATTTTCTCACCGAAGCAGAATTGGTTTTCTGCATAAGAAGGGGATAAGCTCAACAGCAACTAAACAATCATGATGCATGCGAAAAACAGTTTTCAATTTGTTTAACATCTAATCGATTTCGCAGCGGCGCTGATTTTAGATTAATACCTTGCTTATATAAAATAGAATCGATCGAATTTTGATTAATCGTTAAACGTAAATGTAATCTAATCATAGATTCCGCCACATGATTACATACACGCCATTTGCAACCTATAACAGACAAAATAGATAATCGCACACATGCATCACTCACGCACATTTGTACCCCTTTTAATATTAGTTTACGCAGACGGTGAAGCCGGCCCGTAAACTTAACACCACGAGCCAACACTCTCAGTCCACTTACTATTCCGCAAAACGGACTATTCACAACACTATCAATTACAAAAACACCACCCGTCCTCTCTACACCGCCTAACGCTATAAACATACTGACATTACTCTCGACAACTGTCACAATTACCTCTCCACACTTCTTAACCCTGTTAATTCTTTTAAGAACCATGCCCGACGTTATCGAAGTTTTTACAACTAATAATACTTTTAACAAATACCTATACAATCTCGTCCTCTGTACAACACTACTTTCCATCTTCTCTCCGCTTTACCGCCTGCGTACTTGCACCTAACCGCCACATTCATACTGCCACACACACATCCGTTTATCTCATACATATTCCACTAATAAAGACTTTCCGTTTATCTCCAAATAATCTTATTATAGTAATTTGTTCAAATCGTCTTCATTTCTAATATGCAAAATGCGTTCATTTATGTTACTGTATCAAAAATCAGACAAACTATATTTTTATTTTTTCCCCTTTGGGCCGCCAGCGAAAGACCTACATCCAAGAGACAAGCCATGTGTATTTTTTTTTTTTTTATTTTATTTTACGAGTAGTTAATGCCGACTATTACTCCATTTAAAATCATTTAAATATTATTAATAATTTTTGTTTTAATTTTAAAATGTGTAAGAGCTTGAAGGTTGTTCACATCGAGAATATCTGTACTTAGTTGATTTTCGCGATGATGGTTATACTTCTGGCAGGTTAGAATAATGTAATGGACCGTTAGCGGTGCGTGGCAAATGTCATATATGGGCGGTGGCTGGCCAGCAGACATGAATGTGTAATTCGTGTATGCCCAGGTATATTCTGTTGACAGCTGTTTCCAGCTTCAGTGAGCAGACATTACCAATGATTAACGGCCAAACATCCACGCTTTTTTTTGTATTTCCAAGTATACTTGGCCGAGCCTGGAACCACTGATTCTATGAGTGTAGGATTTCCTGATGGTACCACTGTGCGAAGTCTTCCCCTAGCATTGCCAGCAGACAAGTTTAGTTTGGCCCTCTCGCCGCATGATGCACGATATCATGGCCATTTATCCCTCGATGATTCGGGATCCAAACGAAAGAGATTCCGGTGCTCCGTTTACTTAATTCGATAATGCTAAACAGTATTTGATCCACGTCACCACAGTCGAGTTCATCGCTTCAATGTACCGCAATGCTAAAACTGAGTCGGTCAAAATCGTATATTGATCAGATGGCATTTCCGATATTTGCAGTTAACACTGAAGTAAGGCTAACATCTCAGCCGTAAGAACCGATAACATATTCGGCAAGCTGAAGGAAAATATCCTTTTCTCAATGGAATAGGCACCTGCGACATGTGGTTTTGGACGCATCGGTGAAGCAAAGAATCGAATTAGGCTGCTGGTCCAGAACGTTCTGAAGCTCTTTACGGATTTCCATGTTCGGATTCGTTTTAATGTCGGCTGAAAATAGGTCCCAGCAGATATTCGGGCTAAATTGGCTCCACGGCGGTGTCACTGTTGGAATTCTACTTATGATACCACGTAGCAACCTCAATGGTCTTTGCAGTCCAATTTGTTGCAGCTGTTTTTGCATATGAATGTGATTTGGATGCCGCTGATGACCAGCAGCAACCTTCATTGTATACTTAACAGCGAGCATTTTCCGTCGGTAGCAGAGTGGTGGGATGCCACTAAAATACTGGAAGTTAGCCGTCGGTGAGGTTGGAAAAGCTTTCAATGCAATCCTCAGTCCAGCATTCTGTGTCGTATCCAGTATATTAACGAGTATATTAGCGAACCGTAATCGAGTCTCGAACGGATGAGGGCCTTATATATGCGAAGTAGGCTTGAACTTATTGGCCCAAAGGTCCTGTTACTCATCATTTTCATGATGTTGAGTATTGGCTGGAATATTTGCTTAAGTGCAAAAATATGGTTACGCCAAGTCAATTTTGTGTCGAAATACAATCCAAGAAATTTATATTCCATTGTATGCTGCAAAACCAACTTGTTAATTGTTTGGTTTAACGTAACTTGGTTCCGTTTTTTTTAATGAACACCATGTACTTGGTTTTCTGCGAAGAGAACTGTAGCCCCGTTGTCATGCTCCACTCCTGAAGATTATCCAGGCACTTCTGCAACAGACTTATACGGATTAATTAATTTACGAATTCGGATGAGTACGTTATCAACCGGAATAGAAGTATAGTTTTAATGAGGTTATTAGCTATTTCTTTTGACTTTAAATACACGCAAATGCGATTGCTAGATAATGTTCGACGGGTGGACGATTTGGCTGACAGCCGTAATATGTATTCGTTGAATTTTATATTGTCTATTGCATATTGCTTAGTCGCGCGAAAGGAAGAATTCAGTTTGGGTAATAGAACTATACGTTGGCTGAGTGCTCTTCATGTTGCCATATCGGCACGTCGCCGTTCAATTGGCGTTATCAAAGTGCGAGGTGCGGTATCGCTGATTACAAATGAATAAATGAAACGATCTTACCCGAGCTGATAAGCAGTTGTTCAATCATTAACCGAGGTTTATCGCGCAAGGTGGAGTAATCGAAACTTTAAAGCCGAAATATGATCGTACTAGGAACGTTAAAACTCGCGTCTTATCACTTTTACTTTTGAATATATTTTTTCCCACGTGTAAATTAAAACAGGCTAAGTTGTAAAAACATTTCTAAGGCCACCCCAAGTAATAAACGCATCCCACTTATAACCAGTACGGATTTTATTCTGCAAAATGTGTACTTCAGTGGAGCACCGCACATTAAACTTACAGTTCACACACACATACATATGTCACATGGGTTGCTTTAAACTTTTAAGTTTATTATAAATTTTTGCTTTTTGTTTCAAATTAATAATTTTATAAATGAAAAATAAATAAATAAAATAATTTTATAAATTAAATTTGATTATTTTTTTATTAGTAATTATTACAAAATACACGGCACATATTATTATATGTATACCGTAGACTGTAAGAAATTTATAAATGCAGAAAACTGCGATTAAAGATTACGTAAAGATACTTGCATAAAAGAAAAACGGAATAAAAAAATAATAAGTTATTTGTCGGTTGGAAAATTCCTTTAGGAAAACGTGTTTTTTTGAATACTTAAAATAATACATAGTAACGTAAACAGTTTACTGCAAATTCCGAATCATCATCTCCGCTATCTTACGCAAATTTGCGTTTTTAAATTTTTATCTTATTTTTTTATTTTTTTAAATTGGACTCGCCTAGCAAGGGTATTTATCTAGAGCGCTACAGTTCGAAAAATCATCAGTGGGGAAAGCAACTACATTTTAATACGATTACAAATTGAGGAAGGGAAGAAGACAATCGCAGACACTATAGGAGGTATAGGGAGCGAAAGAACGAGAAAAGCGTTGATGGGAGGAGAAAGGCTTAAGAGTTGAACGGAAAAGCACGAGAGCTCGGCGGAAAGAACGGAACATTTGAAAAAAGTATGATTGGCATCGCAAATTAAACTGCAATCATCTGGATGGAAAGGATAGAATGAAGAGAAAATAAGGGAAAAACGAAATAGAGGGGAAGGAAGTAACCGCAAGAAGTGCTTTCCAAAAACTGTGTAATAGAGATCTACCATTAGTAACTACGTAGCGAATAATTAAACGTTATTTGTTTTCAGTACTGATGTATGAGGTGCAAACTTGAACGCTAAAAACGGTATCGATAAGCAGATTAATTTATTCGAAATGGGGCTATACAGAAGAATATTAAAAATACCGTCGGTAGATAAAGTTTCTAATACAGAAGTATTGCAGAGAATGAAAAAAGATAGAGAATTGGTGGCTATGGTAAAGCAAAGGAAATCAGCGTCATATCTGGGTGATATCATCGGGGGTAATAAATACGAGTTATTACAAGTGGGAAATATGGAAGGGAAACGGGCCAGAGGAAGAAGAAGAACGGATTTGAATTAAAACTTTACAGGAATGGTTAAATATTGGAAAAGTAACAGAAATTTTAAGGATAGCCAACAATCGAGAGCAGTACCGTCATACGATCACTAACTTCCTTCAAAGAGAAGGTACCTGAAGAAGAAGATATATATATATATATATATATATATGCACGGACATATATATAGCTTTTTAATGGGGGGGGGGGGGTCAAATCTGAAATTTTTATAATTTTTTTTTAAACAAAATAAAACAGTAGGTCGTTCTATGTTATAATATTATTATTTATTATATTAAATAATTCAATTTTATTTCATTCTTTACTTATATTTTTATACAATAATATTATTATAATAATATATTAAGAATGCCATTTAAAATTGAGTCGTTTATGTCTTATTGCCAACTTGTTTACAATTTCTTTAGAATCTAATTTTACCGCCGGGCCACGGTGAATGCTCATAAGAGTAAAACCAATGTTTTTTCGTCACTCTTTCGATTCCTAATATAGGTTCTTAATTGAAGAAACATCTTTCTGGGGTCGTAGTGAATACTGGATGTATGGCTAATATAAAAAGAAGCAGGAAAAAACTGTTCATCGCAATGATCAACAGCTGTGGTAGATTTTCGAGTAGCAGATTTCCGGTGATTGTGCAGTATCTCATATTCACGTAGAAATATTGTGCCTTCATTTTCACCCAGAAATGTTTGCACTATTTTTTCCCCTTTTTTCTTGTGTGCTAGAGTCATTACTCATCTTCTCAGATAGAAACATTTGAATCCCTTCGATGGTTTCTTTATGTGGTTTAAAGCGGACATCGAGTTCTGTAATGACATGATCAACAAAGAGGTCAAATACATTTTGCCGGTAATATATTTGGGTAGTTTCTCCTGGTACATTACTACTCTGGGTTTGCTTTCTGTTCCTTCTTGAAACATCTATGATATTAGAACTCATCTGCTTTGCTTGCTCGAAAAGGACCGAGAATTGACTTTCATTCCGAATATCTTGTAATGTCGTTCTTATAGTTCTGGCATAACTACAACTGTGATATTAACTTTTTGCATTGCTTATTTAAGGCTTGTTGTATATGAGGAAAATTGTTCTCAATATAACTAGCGACACACAAACTGGCTATTTCGTATGGTGGTTTGCAGTCGGTATGCTTGAACGGCGACATCCATACCAGCAACTTCTTGCAGTGCTTCAAGTTTACGCGTATTATAGGAATCATTTGTGCAAACCGACCTACAGTCCCATGCTTTTCGATTTACCGCATCTTACAAAGAGAAATATACGTTGAATGAGATGAATTAATCTGATCAGCCATTTTCTTCAAAAAAACTGTCTCGAATTGAAAATTGTCGAAAAAAGTTTATTGCACGTTTTATGATCCCTATAAGTGGGTACCCCACATGAATGCTCTAGAACTAAGTAGAGAATGTGAACCACACAGTGCACGAATTGCCCTCTCGGGTATTTTTCTACGATTATTGTTCTCACGCCTCGTAAATTCTAAATTCCTGATAAAGTATACATAGCTCTCTACTATGCATGCTTTGTGTAAGCAAATGACTCTTAAGTGGTTCATCACCAGATCGAGCACGAAAATGGAAAAGTACTCGAAAATTGCCGTCATTGTGAGCAGGTTTTTTTACTCTAAGTACATAATCGTGGCTTCCTATTAGGACCATTTCTTGTCTTTTGCACAAAAGAACTGTTTCTAGAATAGCTTTTAATCTCTCATGGTTATCTTCATCATCAATTTTGTGACTTTCCAGGTTTATACAACATCAGTAGATTTGCCTTCCGCGAACTTTACAGTTGTATTTGTGTGATGATTGAAGTTTTCTAAAGCGTTTTTCCAGTTGGTAAATGCTTTATTAATAAGGACTCCAAGATCTTGATAACCACGTCCGCCTTGCGTTGTTCCAAGGAGAATACATAGTTTTCAAAGTGCTCCTTATATGACGTTTGAATACACAAGTCATGAGTGTTTCGCAGTTCAATCGACGTTGAAAAGAAAAATTCCTCTTGCCAGTGGCTGTAAACTTGAAAGTATCCGGTAGGTTCCAAGGCTCTTTTAAAGCTTTCAGAGCTTTTCTTCATCATTATACGTAGGACTAGACACAATATAATATTCTTTTTGACAAATAAGCTTGGACATTCTTTACTACTCAAGTAACTTAAATGAAGACATAAAAAGATTCGAATTATTTTAAATCTAATCTAAAGCGACAATGCGAAGTCATACACTACGATTCGGTTTAATATTCGGGCTTTTGCGTGAGCTAAGGGGGGGTTCAAACCTCCAAAACTCCCCCTTTATATACGTCGGTGTACATATATATGTATGAGTGTATATATATATATATATATATATATATATATATATATATGTATATGTTTATATTTTTTATCCTTCTATAACCATAAGAAAACATCGTAGAATTATAAAAATTTATGGATAGCTTATGGTTACTGGTAGTGGTTATTTGTATATATGTTTAACCTTAAATAATTTGTATACAAATGTTGGAAATTGTTTCAATACAACTATTTCATTATATTGCAATGAGCAGCCTATATTGTATAGTAATATTAATCCATTATATTTTAGGACATGTATATATTATGTGATAAATGGTTTTCGTTTTATTGTTATCTCAATTACAGCATATATTGCTTTTAATTATCTCTAATTTATGCAAATAATAACTAATGTTACTCTGAATCCTTGAAGCTCTCTTCCTTCTGTTCTATTTTCACAGCGGAGTCTATCTCCATTTTATGCGCAGTCTCGTTCATAAATGTTTCACTGTCTTCGATTCCAAAAGTGTTTTTCAAGCTACTATTTCTTCTCCGCTTTCTTATGCCTCCAATTCTATTATTCTCTTAATTCGTTTTCTCATATCCAATTTACTCTCATCCCGCTCCATTACCATTGACCTTTTGTGGTTTCCTAGCCATTCTGGCATCGAGAGCAACGAGTTAGCGGATTTTTTAACCCGTTCAGCCGCCCGCGATGGTCCTTTATTCTGTAATTTTCCTACCTCAGACATCCTCCTTCTTTTTCCTCAGCTAATCATTCCCGACTATGGTCGGACATCTATCCTTCTTTATTTTCTAATGCTGCCTTTCATTATCTTCGAATTCAGCCGGTTCCCTATTCTCAGCCGTGGTTTCATTCCCCTTCTTATCAACGATCCGCAATTGTTTCCTTAATTAGACTGCGTTTTAATCACTCCCTTCTACCCTCTTCACGTTTTCGCTTTTCCCTGTCATCCTCTCCCGATTGGCTCCTTCATAGTTCCATCTTTCCTCCCTTATGTGATGCAAACCACATTTTCTTTGAATGGCCTGCCTTTGATTCTGAGCGCTTTGTTTTGTACTCTAAAATCTTAACATTGGGCCTTCCTGCTCCTCATAGTTCTTCCTTTGTCCTTTCCTTTTCATCTCCAGATGTAATCCCTATACTTCAATCTTTCCTAAGCTCTATTTCTAATCGTCTCTCTATCTAACTCTTTCCATGATTTCTGTAGTGGCTGGGTCAAAGCCGCTGGTGCGCCCAAAAGATAATCTATAAAATGATATTATTATTTTATATTTAAAAAAAAAAAAAAAACTAATGGAATCATGTCCAGTAAGTATTTGGCACATATAATAGTTTGCACTAAAATTTTTATCTTCAAAACGTGTTGTAATATTAGGAAAAAAAATTTTTAGTTAATTTATCATTTGTCTTTTGGTCGTATATAGATTTAAATTCTGTAAAAACAAGATCATTAGTTACTTTAACGTTGTTGCTATTTATTTTGTCATATTGAGTTACTTTAATTTTAAATGTAAGAAATCTTTTTTTAATAAATAAATCTATTGGCGATAGACGTGCTAAAACTGGTAAAGAAATATTAGATGTAGTTATGTTAGAAGATGTTACGTCTGTGAGAAATTTTCCACAATTAGAATTAATATTGCAAATTATTTGCCTACTTCATTTAGGATAGTTGCAGTATGAATATAAGCACTGCGTATTATTAATCCTTTATACAATATTAATTTTGTTCTATGCTTAAGTCTCCACAGTTTTCCTCCGAGAGATTTAATAATATAATATTATTTATTAACTTTATTAGTTGTATGCTTTGTATCAGGTGTGGCCAAACTTTTATCCCTTAGGGGCGATTTATTCTGTAAAATATAGTCTGCGGACGAACATGAATATGGACAAACAATTTTAGGATTTTTCAAATTTTTCATCGATATTTTAATAAATAATTAATCAGAATTTCAATTAAAAAAGAATATGATGGTAAACAAAGAAAACAAATAATTATCTTTTTTTATTTTATGAAGCACAATATTTATCAAATTAAAAAAAAAAAATACAATGTAAATAAATAAATACACAAAAAAATTTTAGCAAATAAAGAAAGAAAATAATTATTATAACTTTTTTTATTTTTCGAGATGAAATACTTATTAACTAAAATAAAATACACTGTAAATAAGCAAATGAATAAAAATGTTTAATTGGATGAAACCTGACATTGCGTAAGTGTAGCAAGTTTCTCAAAATTCGACTCATATGAACTTCAAGCAATTCTCAAACATGATTCTATTAATTGCGATCGATGTTTTGTTTTGATTGCACTTTTAAATGAAAATGCGGATTCATATAAATATGTTGATCCAAAGAAGGCATTGAAACGCCCAACAATTGTCCATTTATGTTTTCTTATCAGTTTCCAAAAATTACAGTAAGATTTATGTCGCATTTAATATTTATTATTTCTTCTTCTAAGCCTATTAAATTTGTAGTACCGAGAGAAAGTTGTTTAGTTTCTGAGCTAAACTTTCAACATCGATGTTGTCATTAAATGGGCAAGACAAAAAACTGGCAATATCTTTAAGTTCACTTAATGTTAGAAATCTTCTTTCAAATTGTTTTAGAAGCAGTGCAATAATATCGGCATATTTGTCGTAAGTAAGATTCTCCTTTTATTTTTAGACTCACCAGCCAGATTTTGATAATGCTTTAAATCCCGACGTTTTAATTGCATTGCAAGCATCTCTCTTTAACTGACTTCAAAATGCTTATCATATCTATTATTGTTTTACCTTTACTCTGTGTAGTTGCAGATTTAATTGGTGTAATTTTTCAGTAATATGGCAGAAAAAAGCAAGATCAAGAAGCCGTTCGTGATCATTTAATTTAGGAATCACCTTTAGTTTGTAAATATGAGTGCATATTTGTGGCAGAAATTCTCTAAATCCCGTTAAAAAAATCTAGCACGACTTAACCATCTTACATCAGTATATCAGTAACAGTTCACCATTATTTGCTGTCTGACACATGATTTGGCGCCATTTTGTGCGATTATGCGCATGCGTTACGACTAGAATTAATTTGAAAGTTAACATTCATTCGTATTGTTCATCGGGATAAATACAAACAGTATGGCTACGTTGCACAGTCTATTCTGGTAAGAATAAATTATTGCATTCAGATTTTTAAATATTAATTTAAGTGAAAGCAAATTGTTCAACTTTACCTTCGCGGGCTACTTTCAAAACGTTTGCGGTCAGTCGACTGGTCGATCGCGGTCGACGTGCTGGCCACCCCTGCTCTATATGTTCAGAGAAAGTAAATTTATTATCTATTATTGTATAAAACCAAAGTATTTAATAGATGTGGCGGGGATAAAGTTACAGTTGTGTTAAGCTTGATATTATCATATAGCACTTGCTCACATGTTAGTCTACGGTAGGGTACCGCCATAATTTGTGATTTGGGAATTTTAAATTTTAGATTTAACGAATCAACTCTTGAACCAAGCTTATTTACAACAGTGTTACATCTGTTTATATGAACGAAGGTATCAACTTTGCCTATCATAGGTATGTTACAGATGAGTAATTAATCGTCAGCACTATACAATATATATACAAATATATATATATATCATTATCTTCTTAACTATTCGGTTGGTGGAAAACCTACTCGTACATCTCAGCTGTACAGATATAGGTTATGTACTAGGCAAGACTACATTCGGAACTGATTAATAATCGTTTGATTTATCGATATACAAATGCAGTCCCGTGTGTGTCTGCTGTGTACTAGCCTAGCGCGCATATGATGTTGTGCGTGGTCGTTTCCCATTGCCTTGTATGTTATTATTAGCGAGTATTCTTATTTAATTTTTCGTAATAACTTCTGTCGTCGTCCAGGATCGAACCTAAGACTCTGTCAACTAAGCTAGTGACGACATAGATCGAGGGTGCTTCAATAAGTAAACAGACAAATCGCTATAAAATTTTTAATTATTAATATACTTACAATTTTTTTTTTTTCACTTTTCGACGTAATCCCCCTCTACACGAATACACTTATCCTACCCGTCTACAAGGCTTCGTATTCTCTTTAGGTTGAATGCGGAACCACTTTAGGACATGCTCCTCGACTTCTTCGTTGTTTTCGAAAACGTGTTCACGCAAAGAGTTCCTGAGTGGTCTAAACAAATGAAAATCTGACGGGGATAAGTCAGGGCTGCATAAGGTATGTGGAAGGACCTCCCATTCCATTTCCTCCAATATAGCATACGTTGAAAGGGCACTGTGGGAGGTGGAATTGTCCTGCTGAAGAATGACCCCTTTCGTGATGTGTCCTGGCCGTTTCCGCCGCATCGCCGGTCGAAGTTAGGGTTTGAGCATTTCTGCATACCACTCTGCGTTGACAGTACTCCTATCTTCCAAATAATGACAAAGAACCGTGTCTTTCATATCTCAAAACACGGTTAAAAGTACTTTATTTGCTGAGGGACGCGGCTTGAATTTTTTTTGCTGCAGGCGACTCCGAATGATTCTACATCGTGCTTTGTCTTTCCGTTTCAGGCTCGTAATGATGGACCCATATCTCATCACCAGTGATTATACGTCCTAAAAAGGCCTCACCTTCAATATCGAACCGATTTTTGAACTCCTTGCAAATTCTT
Organism: Icerya purchasi; assembly: GCA_039619475.1. NCBI lineage: Eukaryota > Metazoa > Arthropoda > Insecta > Hemiptera > Monophlebidae > Icerya > Icerya purchasi. Next base: position 420,566,055 of record CM077115.1, on the reverse strand, counting down.
AGCCGATGTTCTTTGTGCACCGCGGATAACATTTTGTGAACCCATCTCGCGTAGGTTTTTTGGAAATTAAGATGGTTGTGAATGATATTGTGGACGGTGTACTCACATCGTACTGGAGTGATATTTCTTTGATTGTAACCCGCCTGTCGGCTAAAATCATCTTCTCAATGTTTTTTATGAGGATCGCCGATGTCACTTCAACTGGGCGTCCACTACGGTGCGGTATTTTTTCAGCCGTTTTTGAACTGATCCACCCGCGAATAGAAACTTGCGCGATTCATACTCGAACTGCCGTATTGTGCGGTTATTCTCCGATAAATTTAAATCCTTCTGATATCAAAAAAAAAAAAGAATAACACACCACGCTGTTCATAGTGTCTACTTTCTTGGAGTGGTACCGGACCACTTTAGGAATCACTGGCGAACCAACATTCGCAGTACGTAGCCAACACTCCAACTAACAAAACGAGCTATCGTGGAAGTAACACAACATTCGCAGTACGTAGCCAACACTCCAACTAACAAAACGAGCTATCGTGGAAGTCGCTACCACCTTTAGTTTCCCCTTCCAGAGCGATTTGTCTGTTTACTTATTGAAGGACCCTCGTGTATATACACATATACAGTAAACTCGCGGTTTTCCGGACTCCGTATTATCCGGATCGATTTTTGAAAAAAAACCAAAGGGTTTTTATAAAATCCACAGCTATGTGCAGTACGTATCTGAATGTTTGTTTGTATTCGCTGCAAATGAAGATGCTGTCTGTGGCCATAATGTACTGTGACTCATAGGGACTGTGATGTGAGGACTGCCAGGTTGCTTTAAAATCAGTTGATATGCTTGATGTTATCACTTGGGGTTATCTGAGGGATGGGAAGAGATTAGTTCTATAGCGCACTAGTGCGGTCGTGGAAAATATTATTAGATCGTAAAGTCAGTTATTAATGGAATGAAATTGATAAACAATGTGATTTGGACAGTTCAAAAGACAACGAGGAGCTTGTTTCTCTAATAAAAAATATTCCAGGATGTGAAATAATACGGGTGACGTTACAGAATGAATGGACAGCGACGAGATTGAAGAAACGGCAGATGAGGATATTGTAGCCGTGGTACTCAACGAGGATCCAGTTGAAGAAAATATGGATAACGAGTCCCTTCAAAATGTTATACCGCACAATGAAAGACTGAAGGTGATTGAAATAGCGCTGGAGTAACTCAATAGGAAGAAGCGTCACCGGCTGATATCATTTGTTTACGCAATGGCAAGATATATCAGCAGGGAAGAGAATGCAGCAAAAGACACAGACTTCTTTAAAAACTAGTTAATGTACCGTAAGTTAATTTTCATGTTCTATAGGATAAGTTTGTTCTATAGGATAAGTTGCCCTGCGGGGCACAGGTTGCTGTAACTAGAGTTACCTCCTCTAGTAAGTAGTCACTCGACCGTCGTATGGTGCTAGCCCCACTGACGGGAGAAACGAAACAGCAACCACGAGGGTTCTGTACGTCCACGTCGTGCAGGGTGGTAATTTTCTATTCGGCGGGCTCAGCGCTGATTAGAAAAGCTAAATCAAAACCCACAACAGACTGCTGATATGAAAACGGAGGAAGGTTCATTTGCCGAAGATGTTCCTACTAATAAATACCGTTAAGCTTTATCACTGCAGTAACAACAGCAGACTATCAGCAACTCGTTCGCGACAATGTGCCCCAGTCGGATTGAAGAATGTCAATCCAGAACGAGTAGGCGAGTATTCGGCGCCTTAAAACCGGATCCTTTCGGCTAAGGGAGACAACCCTGACAGAAAATCATGGCGGAAGGCAACGGGAAACCACCGCCATTATTCTTCCCTAGATCTACATTCATGAATAACAGGAAAAATACAACGGCCCTAAGTCTCCGTCAGGCTGCCTCTCATCCGCCAAGACAGCCGGATAGGGTGCTAAGAATATGCGGAGGGAAAACCAGGCGGAACGTAATTAATATCGCTACATGGAATGTCAGATCTTTATATCAGATTGGAAAACTTGCGAACGTAGCATCGGAAGCCAGGAGATTAAACATAGACATATTAGGGATTAGTGAAACGAGATGGACTGGAAGCGGAAGAATAAGTACGAATAAGGACTACGAGATGATATATACTGGAAAAGATAAGCATGAACATGGAGTGGCAGTTCTGGTAAATACAAAAATAAGGAATAAAATTAGCGCAATAATTCCGAAATCAGAGAGAATAATTTTCATCAGATTCGAAGGCAAACCTAAATCATTCGTAATAATCCAAGTATACGCGCCAACGGCGGAAAGCGATTTAGCAGAAGTAGACAAATTTTATGATGATTTGGAAGAAGTCATGAAAAATGCGAAAAACAGCGACGTAGTATTTGTAATGGGTGATTTCAATGCGAAAGTTGGAGTGGACCACGGGAGTCCAGCGGCCGGAAAGTTTGCACTCGGTGAACAAAATGAAAGAGGGGAAATGCTTGTAGAATTTGCCGAAAAACATAATTTAATGATATGTAACACATATTTCAAACAGCATGAAAGAAGACTATACACGTGGACTAGCCCGGGAGATAGAACTAGAAACCAAATAGATTATATTATGGTTAATAAACGATACAAAAACGCTGTCAAAAATTGTCACACGTATCCGGGAGCAGACTGCAACACGGATCACAAAATGCTAGTTGCGAAGTGCCGGATAGCTCTGAAGAGCCTTAAAAACAAAAAAGAGGATCAGAAACAAAGGCTAGACGTCGAAAAAATCAAAGTGAATAGAATAAAAGAGAAATTTCATGAAGAATTAGAAAGACAGGATCATAACCCCGACGATAATACAGATGATAGCGTAGAATCGATATGGAGTGTATGGAGGGACAAGGTCATAAAGGCAGCCAAGAATGCAATACCAACAAAAGAGAAGAAGAAGCATAAGTCGTGGATAACAGAAGAAATACTGGACCTAATGGATAATAGAAGGAAAATAAAGAACAAATATAGTCAAGAATATAAACAACTGAATAAAGTTATTATAAAGAAATGCACAACAGCTAAAAGTAAATGGTACGATGAAAAGTGCGAGGAGATAGAAGAACTACAGAAACGACACAACGATAGAGAAGTACATACTAAAATCAAACAAATGATGGATACGCACAAGAAGAAGAGGACTGGAATAACATGTATGCGAAGCAAAAATGGAAAATATTGCGTCAATAACGAAGAAACGGAAGAAACTTGGACAGAATATATAAAGGAATTATATAAAGATGATTCCCGACCTACAATAGTCAACGTTAAGGCACAACAAGCAGCACCAAAGATTGAAATATGGGAACTGAGGAATGCCATTAAGAGAGCTAGAAATAATAAAGCTGTGGGCGAAGACAACATTGCTGCTGACATAATAAAACACATCACTCCGAACTATGAAAAAGAACTGCTGAAGATCATCAATAAGATATACGACGAAGGCATTTTACCAGAAGATTTTAAGGTCATCAATTTCGTACCAATACCAAAGAAAAACGGCTCGCAGTTGTGCTCAGAGTATAGAACAATAGCTTTGATGAGCCATGTGCTAAAACTAATGTTGGCGATAGTAAACGCGAGGATAGAACGGAAACTGGACGAAAACTTAAGCGAAACCCAATATGGCTTCGTAGCCAAAAAAGGAACAAGAGATGCAATTGCCTTACTAAAAGTGATCATACAGAGAACACTGAATGCAAATAGAGAAGTTATTATGTGCTTTATAGATTACGAGAAAGCGTTCGACCGCGTTAACCATTACAAAATGATCGATATACTGAAGAAGCACAATATAGACGATAAGGATCTATGCATAATACAATATATGTATTGGAATCAGTACGCAAATATAAAGATTGGCAATAGTTATTCGAAAAATAAATGCGAAATAAAGAGGGGGGTTAGACAGGGATGCCCCTTATCACCGAGATTGTTTAACATATATGCGGAAGAAATTATAAAAGAAGCCGGAATTGAAAAAATGGGAATAAAAATAAACGGCCGCAGAATCCGGGAAATAAGCTACGCAGATGATAGAGTGCTCATAGCCGAATCCGAAACACAGGCACAGAAAATGATAGATCGAATAAACAATACTGGCATAAAATACGACATGAAAATTAACGCTAAGAAAACTAAAGTGATGAAATTCTCAAGAAACGGCGGCAGCAAAACTACTTTAAAAATCGGCAACCAAGAAATAGAAAATGTAGACCAATTCAGGTACTTGGGAGTGATGATAAATACAGACGGAAGAGATCGTAAAGAAATACGAACGCGGATTGGTATGGCGAAAACGGCATTTAATAATTTGTACAAGGTGCTCGGAAATCAAAGCATGAGTTTAAGTTTACGGAAAAGAATAATGAAATGTTATGTCTGGAGCGTATTAAAATACGCCTGCGAAACATGGACAATGGGAGCAGATTGCGAAAGGAAGATAGCCGCATTGGAAATGTGGTGTTACAGACGGCTGATGAAGATATCGTGGACCACACACACAACAAATAACGCTGTATTGACAAAAGTAGGAGAAGAAAAGAGAACACTGCTGGATGATATCAAAGATAGAAAACTGAAATACCTTGCTCATAAAATCCGAGAAAATGGAATTTTCATGATGGCGGTGCAGGGGAAAATTCCTGGAAAATCAATAAGAGGAAGGAGACGGTTAGAATTAACAACAGCGAACCTACCAACAAATCCGCCATGCAAAAACTTACAGAAAATAATAACTCTTTCCCGGGAACGAATAATATGAATGTATGCAATCTCCTGACTCAGGAGAAGCAACTATGATGATAATGATGATAGGATAAGTTAATTTTCATTTAATTTGCAGTATTTTTAATCTTGAACTCCGGCGTATCCGGATTTTTTATTATCCGGACCGGCTGGCCGCCCAATTAATCCGGATAACCGATTGTACACATGTATATATATATATATATATGTACAATGTTTACTCATAAGATATGAAACATACAATGGTGAACATAACGTCGGAAATCAGTAACTGAATTTTAATTTATGTGTATTGACTGTGCCCTTATGTCTTCTTTAATGTTTAATGTTTTGATTTCGTTAAATCTATTTAAATAAGAGTATCCTTTACGCATTACAGTGTTCTCGACAGCTCTGGTATCTGATCCCTTAACGACTGCTTGCTGTGAACATCAAAAGTGAAATATCGTTACATAATATTTACATTTTAAAGTGACAATAATCCTTCACTTTCGTCGTTCCTTTCGCCGGAACGTATCGACAAACATTACACTGCTCAATAAGCAAAAAGATCTCACAGTTGAATTACCGTTGATTATTAAAATTCTCGTTTTTCCGAAAGTTTTTCTGTCGAAATTAATCTCGCCGCTATTTCACAAAACTTATTCGTAATTCGTGCCGGATTATGTAACAATAAAGAACAGCTTCCTATCATTTAACCGATTTGTGAAACTCTCTTTGTCGACTGCGAAATTATGAAATGTTTCTAAATAATTTTTGTTGCTTCCAAGAATTGTGAAATTTTGGGGTTTTTCGTTCGTAAAAACGAATATATTGTTGAATAATTTATCAGAGTTGAACTATCTTTGCCGAACATGAAAGGATATTTATTTCCGTTTGCTGCACCAGCCGAGGAAAAAATTCAATGGCTAAGTAAGTATAGTTTTTTTATGTTTTATCTAATTGAAATAAACGGAAGATTTCGATCCGGTAAATTGCTGAAAACATTCGCGTGTTTTTATTTTTTAATTCATTCGGTTTTGCGACCAATCCAACATTTTACGGATCGATATTATTGTGACAACTGTGAACCTTTTCCGCCAATAATAGAAAAGTAGACTAAAGCCCAGGCTGGGGAAAACTAATAATAAAAATAAATTTAGCTGATCATTTGTAGACATTTAATAAAGTATATCTCAAAAAAATGAATTAGCCGTTTCTCCAGATGTACTTAAAAATTAGAATTTATAATAAAAAATTAAAAACAACTTTCACATATTGCGATTCTACTTAATTTCACTAGTAAGTCTTCCTTTTTTTTCTTTTTTTGGCTGGTCAACTATGGACATTAATCCAACGCAAGAAGAATTTTCATTTGTTATCTTAATTTACAGAATTAGGGATTCGAACTAGATCTTACCTAAACGGAACACCACTGTGTAACTAACTACTCTACAAGTAGTTGGCAACACTCTTAGATCATATCGCTTAAAACTTACTTCGAAGCGCCGTCATCTGAATAATTCTTAAAAGTTCGTAGACAAGTGTCACCCAATCCACCGTTCACCCGATTTTAACAGAGCATGTTCGAGATCAGTGTTTTTTGAATGCTTATTTTTTTAGGTTTTAATTAAACTTTTTATCTATTCACCGGCCACGGGGTTAAATATTTTTTACGTTCCTCATATGGTTATTGTATTAATGTTATTTTTTCCATCAGGTTCGGCCGTTTTACAACGGTCTTCCTTCGATTATACTCTTCTCATTTAACCTATATCATCTTTCTCCGTTCACGTTGAATTGTTCATTTCTCATATTCTTTTTTTTTTTAAATTAATTATATATATTTTTTTGAAATATCCCTTCTCAGACTGCTTTGTAATTCTAACGCGTGTGTAGATTAAAACATTTAAATCATTTCCGTGGAATTTCACCTAATCTAAAATATCGCGAATCGGGTAATTAAGTAACCTGCTGATCTGAAGAAAAACGAATTGTCCAATCGTTCGCTTTAAATTTATTAGACGTTTAGTGATTTAAATTCCACGATCGTGTTGGTATCCACGGGACTGCGTCTACCGTTGTTCGTTTTACTAAATGAAGCTTTCAGGAACAGTGCAGCTTATTTTTCTTCTCGGAACTGATTATTTTTCTCCTTTGTAGGGATATGTTTAAGCCTTTTACTGGTAAACTACTTCGGTACCGTCAGGTCTGTTTCTCACGAAGGAATGACGCCCGTTGCTTTAGAAGCTCACGAATTATCGAGTAAGTAAAAATTTGAAATTTTGCATAAACGATCAGTTCGCGTTATTTGATAAGTCTAAATAATTTGCAAAGTTTTAAAATTTCTTACCATTAACATATACACCCTGTCAAGAAAGTATCGGGAATTGTCAATTTAAATCTCCCGGGTAATAGCTAGGCAGATAATTTTTTTTTTCCAAGTTGGTACAACTGTTTTGTATTATGATGCCTATTTTTAGCGCGATCTGTCAACCAGTGTGTTTACAGCAGCTGTTAAAATCAGTCGACCTTGAAGTGTTTTGTCGAAGTTTTACAATGAGTGAAAATATTGAACAACGTACTTGTGTTAAATTCTGTGTTTCGAACGAAATTTCTTGTGCCGATACACTGAAAATGTTACAGAAGGCTTTTGGTGAATCTGCTTTATCAAAAACGCGGGTTTACGAGTGGTACAGAGCGTTCAAGGATGGTCGGGAGACGGTCGAAGACATGCCTCGCTCTGGACGGCCTTCAACGAGTGTGACCGATGATAACGTCGATAAAATCAAGGAAATCGTTGCTGAAAATTGTCATGTGAGCTTGAGAGAGATGGCTCATGGATTGGGCATGTCACACGAGAGCGTACGTACGATTGTGCACGAAAAATTGGGTATGCAACGCGTTGCGGCTCGGCTTGTTCCGAAAGACCTGAATTTCTTTCAAAAAAAGTACCGAGAACAGGTAGCTGCAGACATGCTGGATCGAGCCAATTTGGATCCTACCTTCTTGGAAAAGATAATTACTGGTGACGAGACATGGGTGTACGAGTACGACACGCTTACGAACCAGCAATCGTCCGAATGGCGGCCAATTGGCGCGCCAAAGCCGAAAAAACCTCGCCAAAGCCGATCGAAAGTGAAGATCATGTTGATTGTTTTCTTCGATATTCGAGGCGTGGTACACTATGAATATGTGCCAGCCGGACAGACAGTCACCAAAGAGTTTTACTTAAGTGTTTTGAGACGTTTGAGAGAGGCTATCCGTCGTAAACGTAACGATTTGTGGGTCGACAATTCTTGGATTCTCCATCACGATAATGCGCCGTCTCACAAAGCCATAATTGTGAATGAGTTTTTGGCCAAACACTCGGTAAATATCATCGAACAACCGCCGTATTCACCAGATTTAGCACCCTGCGACTTCTTCCTATTCTCAAAACTCAAATTTCCGCTACGGGGAATGCGCTTCGAATCGATTGATGACATCAAGACGAATGCGACGCGAGAGCTAAAGGCCATCCCGGAAACCGCCTATCAGAAGTGCTTTGCCGAGTGGAAAAAGCGTTGGCATATGTGCATCGCTTCGAATGGATGTTATTTTGAAGGTGACAAAATAAATTTGGATGAAAATTAAAAATTGTTCGTTTTATTTAACAATTCCCGATACTTTCTTGACAGGGTGATATTCTAACTGGTTAAGACGATGAAAAATTTCCTTTTATCTCTTCTTCAGCGCTGTTAAGCTTAGTACATTGCGGGAAGATTAATTTAGCAGAGCTATCGAGGATCAAATGCTTATATTTTTACCTAGACTTATTCGTGCAAAAATTTCTTAACTAGTTTTTAAACGAAAAAAAAAAAAAAAAAAAAAGTCACCCGGTAATAATAATAAAAACAATTTTAACAGTATTTTGGTGTACCTACATTAACCGCTTTTTGTTTTCGCATACCCAATGTGAACTACTAGTATTAATTAATTTTTTTGATAAAGAAAAACCATAAAAAAAACTCCGCTATCAGTGATTTGATAGCGTCTGACCGACGTTTCGGTACCTTCCACAAGAACGGAAGGCGTTTTTGTAATCATTACACTAAAAGAGTTTACAATTCTGGTATTATTCGTTGATTTTTTTTTTTTTCTTTTTCCTTTTTTTGGGCGCGCCAGCGGCATTGACCCAACAACAACAACAGAAATTAAGGAAAGGGTTAAAGAGAGACGATTAGAAATAGAGCTTAGGATAGATTGGAGTACAGGGATTATATCTGGATATGGAAAGGAAAGGACAAAGGAAGAATTATACGGAGCCGGAAGACCCGGTGCCAAGATTTTAGAGCACAAAACAGAGCGCGCGGAATCAAGGGCAGGGCATTCAAAGAAGATGTGGTTTGCATCATATATGAAAGGAGAGATGGAATTATGAAGGGGACAATCGGGAGAAGAGGACAGGGAAAAACGAAAACGTGAAGAGGGTAGAAGGGAGTGATTAATACGCAGTCTGATTAAGGAAATGATCGCGGAGCGTTGATAATAGCTGATTATAGGACTCAAAGAACTTGCAAATTTTAGTTTTTGTAATTATTTCATTTATTTTTTTTTCAAAATCCTGAATTTAGAGACGCCCTTGTGAAATTTATACTTTTTTAAATTTGGCTTTTCTGAGCTTTTTTTTTTTTTTTTTTTTTTTTTTTTGGGCTCGTCAACCAAGGACCTTTACCCAGAAACAAAAGGTAAGGAAAGAAGTCGGTTATATTTTGATCCGATCAGAAATTTTAACTAAAAAGGAACAAATAGCAGGAATAATTAGTGGGGAAGGAAAGGACAGGATATAGGATGCACAATAAGGGGTAGGAAGTCCAAGCTTAAGCAAATAAGAATATAAGACAGAACGCTCCACGGAGAGGGATGAACACTGGAAGAACACATGATCGGCGTCGCAAATAATTGCATCATCCGGATGATGGAGAGGACAGTGTGGAGAAGAAATCAAGGAGAAACGAAATCTGGAGGAAGGCAGCAAAGAATGGCCAAAGCGCATACGAACAATGGAAACAACTTCAGAACGACGAAGGGAGGGATGCAAAAGAAACCATGAATATGAAGGAAGAGTAGGCTGAACTGACAGGTAAAAGGAACAACTGTTGGAAAAAGAAGAAACATAGGTATCCGACCAAAATCGGATATGAAAGCTTTTACAAACTGATAGCAGGTTAACGGATGGAATTTTTTTAAAAAAAAAGACGAGAGGAAGCAGCAGCAGCCCGAGCCAAGGAATCAGCCGCTTCATTGCCAAATATGCCCGAGTGGCCAGGTACCCACAGCAGATCAATATTGACTGAATGGAGATAGGAAAGATTGTGAATGAGTGAACGTATACGGAGGACAATAAAGTATCATACGAATGATCAGGAAGGGGAAAAGATATGGCCTGAAGGGCGCTCAAAGAGTCAGAGATAATTAAAAATTTAGAAGAAAATTGATTCGAGAAAATGAAAATAATAGAGCGAAGGATGGTCAATAGTTCGTTTATGAATATGGAACAGAAATAAGGAAGGCGAAAAGATTCTGAGCGGTTAAAATCAGGAAGGATGAAAGAAGCACCAACACCACCAGGCCCCCTCGAACCATCCGTGTAAATGGTAACATGAGAGGGAAATAGGGAATTGATAGTGCTGTAGAATACCTGTTTAATTACGGCTTGGGGGAGATTTTTTGCAAATGAGGGGAGGATAAATACCTTAGGAGGATGACAGATGTCAGCGAAGTCGAAGGAAAAATAAGGGAGATTATTGAACGAGATAATATACGGCCAAAATGAACCGAGACGATGTGAAATAAAAGCCAGAATAGGGGTTTTGCTGGGAGTGAAGCGCCAGCTATTATAAATCGAAGGATAAGACTGAACAAGGGTAGAGGATGCGAGAGGAAGACGTTTAACAAGGAAACGATAGCCTAAATGGCTTTTCTGAGCATATATATATTGCCATGGGGCTAAGGAAAAAAAATAATAAAACGGAAACAAAGAAGAAAACCGGGCTTTATCGCTTTTATAAGATAGCCCGGTATATTATTTTATTCGACCCTCTTAGTTCATTTCAAACTTGCAATATAATATTTCGCTCCATCCGGTTTTGCTTAATAATCTTTTTCTTCTACGTTTTGTACCTGGCAGAAAATCACCACTTAGTCTATATGTGATAAACGTTTTATTATATGTTAGGCGATCCTACGTCCAATTTGTACACATATGGAGCCCAGTTATGGGGATGTACTTCTCGATTGAACCAACGTTGACAAAATATTACTCTTCGTGCAATAACGAACTCTTGTTGGTTTCAGTGTAACGAAGATATCCATCGTGATCTCGATGTGAAGCTGGTTGACCATGTCATTCATGAGACTTTGCCACCCAAAACAAATAGCGGCTGCACGGTCACATAAATATAGAGGCCACTCAACTACTTAACACCGATATACTGATATTAGAAGCCCCACTCCGTAATTTTTACCATAACCTCACTTATGTTTCTTTAGATATTGTATTATCCTTTTTTTTTTCTTTTTTTCTTTTGCATTTCATTCGTAAGGAACGATATTTGTTTTTGCGATAGTCTTATATTTCAGACATTATTTATTTTTATTGTTTTATCATATTTATATGAGAGAAATTCGATTGCTTTTTTCATTTCCTCCATATTGGGATTTAAAAGTTTGAAATATTTAATCATTATCCGATTCTGCTTCTATTACTTTTTTTTTTTTTTTATGTATTTACGCTATTCGGCTATTATTATTGCTGACCTCTCGCTTAATTTCCATATTTAGTTTCTGTTTGTTTTTTGTTTCTTTACCTATTGAGTAGTTAACGGGTACGAAAAAAATACTACTCTTTCGAACGATTACGTTAAAATCGTATTTCGTACTTATAGTAGAAATTTTTGTTCGTGTTTTGAAAATTCGCAAGTTATTCAGTTTCCGTACGCGAATAAATATATATCTATAATCCGCAATTTTAATCGTTTCACCGTAAACGCATTTTAAAATGAACTAGCCGGATGCTAGAGTAAAGAGAAAAAAAAGCGGGAAATGGTGTCTGAAAACTTTTTCCTTTAATCGTGAATTTTTATCCTTTAAATAATCGTCTTTCGATTTGACATTTGACGATTTTTATGAACATGGTTTTCCTTTCGATAACTCTTAACCTTCCTGTCAGTCTGTTGAATTTTTCCTAAATTCAACGTTCGATTGATACTGAAAATTTCGCGTGAATTTTAGGAAGCGAAGCGGAAATGAATATTGCCTCAAAACAAATTTCCGATTCCATAAACTATTTTCAATACCACCAGAAAAGAAGAGCATCAAAGCCGCGCCTCTATTCAGTAGATACGAAGAAGATATCGATGGATAAACAATTCTCTTGCGAAGGCGTTTCATGCAAGGCTTGCCTTCTGCTAAAAATTTCACTAACTGAGTTACACCTCTCTGGTAATTAAAGTTAATTTTTAATTTTTATTATATGTCTATTTTAAATAATAAGAAAAGTACCTTTTTTTTTTTTTTTACATAAACGCATTAACGGCTTTAATAAATATTAATTTTTATATGCAGCGGACATGTTTATTTGAAGTAATAAAAATACGCATGGACATGACCAATCATTTTTAGTTAGATAGAGATGAAGAAGCATAAACCTAGAAGCACATTGTTGGAACAGACAGCTTAGCCCAAAGGTTAAAATCGTTCCTCGCTAGTTACTTATTCTCAAAGCTTCTCACTGGAGGTAAACAGATGAGAACAAGAATAATAACTCAATAAGAGTACAGCGGCTACTTTGGTTAGATGAATATTAAATATCCTCTAAAATCTACTTGTTGAAATATATCCTCCTCGCATATACATTGAGACGGATTCGGCATTTCTTACGACCTTTGTTAACGCTGTCCGAGTTAGAAAATAATAAAATTTTGGCGACAATCATTGATTTCTCGGGCGATCCGGTATGGTTTGTCAAAGACGAATTTCTCAGCTAAAAAATCAAGGGATCCCGGCACGGATAGCGAACTGGTTTCTTTGCGGGTGGCCGAGAAGCGGCGATAGAGCATTGGCTGGCGGTATAGGCGTTTGAAATGCGGAGCCGGCAGAAGTTTTTTGACAAAAAACCCGAAAAGGCATACTGGTAGGGTAATCGCCGCTAAACAACATTATCTTTCTGAAAAGATCTTTTCGGCGGTGTTTTGTTTGATAAATATTTTTTTGTAAAACTAGTCGTTAGCCAAAAGGCGAGGAGACACCGAGCGATTTTTGCTGCCAATTGAGTGAAGGCTGAACGTGGTCGAGGCTGCATTGCCTCCAACAATTCGTCGCGTATTCGTCCGAAAATTGTACGCGCTCTACCGCACGTTTTTCCTTTTTACATTTTAATCTGTTAATTTTTCATACGAACATTGAAATCATTTTTCTTCACAATTTTCCCTAAAGGAAATATACGCGTTTTCATCAGAAATCTTTTTTATTGGACACGGGGTTTTGTGACATCTCCTAAACGGAGACATTTTTTTTTTTTTTTTTTTTAAAGTCTAAAAGCTCTACCGACTGAACTTACCGGTAACGACACATCGTAGTAAAGTGTCGTTGGCGCCCGAAATCTTTATTTTTTTATTTTATTCTTTTTCAATTTTATTTCTTTTATCATCGTGAATTCCATCATCTAGGGAACAATTGAGTCCATCTGAACATATATGTTGCTACCGCAGTCATTTCGGTTGAATGTGCATTGATACATCGTCTAAATCGCATGAGCATATCAAATAATTCGATCATAGGTTTAATACGTGCATCGAATTATGCACTTGCCAATCAATGATAAAACAAAGCTTAGTATGTAATCTAACTTAGATCAGACGTTAATTCTTAAATATGTGTTTATTCGAGCCAACATGGGAAGCAAAACAATATATTGGATGAGCATTTTATTAGCAGTGGTCAGTACAGGTGCAACACAATGCTCATTCTCAACAGCAGACACTTATAAATGAAGATTTTAGTGTGATTTGACAAAATGTTAGATTAGTTAATAGTAAATACATTATCATAAGTAACAACACGCAAACATACCGAGCAACAATGTGTACAGGTAAGTTAATTATTATGTTTTTATTTACATGCATTTAAATTTATAGCTTCATAAAAAATCGTTCCTGCAAATAAAAACTAGTGAAGTTGTCTAAATTCTGTTCCAGAATGGGTGTACCGTATTTACTATTGTAGGTATGTAATATATGAAGATCAAAATTGAGAAATTTTACTGGATGGATTTATTTATTGGCCGATTTTGTTTGTTCCCCTTTTTAAACGCTGTAACATTTTAGTTAAATTCAGGTGCTTAGGAATTTCCAATTAAGGAAAGCTACCTAAAATAATCAAGTAACGAAATTGCAGTTTGCTTTAGATCGGAAATTATACGGGACAGAATGGATAATAGAAATTTTTCTCTAGTATATATAAGGGCACGAGGAGCCGTTCATCGCATTTCTCCTTTTCACTTAGTCATAATGAGTATCACGAATATGATCCGTTTTCCGGTTCATAACATCTGTTTGTGTAATAATTAACCCTAGATTTCTAAACTATTGGAAAAATTACGATGTCACATCATTCCTGCGTCCCCCGCTTTACAGTGTACCTTCTTAACCAGTAGTTCTGTCAGTGTGCCACACCACGGTGTCATTGCGGTGTCATTTGTATATTGACTTATATCAAGTGTGTCGTAAAATTTATGAAAGTTTTGTGTCTACGCGACTGTTGAGCAAAGGCAAGTGTACTTATTTTTATGTAAATTGATTATGTTGATTACAGCTTATTTTGTGTTTCACGTCTACATATATATATTAATACACGGATTCGATATTTATGGCGCGATCGGTTGATGTTATTCAGTGATAATTATAATTGTCCTGTTTTCTAGTGGCCATTGTATGTAGTTTCCGTTATTATTAAATATTTAATTTCAGTTCTTGTTATTTTTTTCTGTGAGATTTTTTGTGTCCGATTTAGATGTTTCGCCCTTAAAAATAGCCTTCGGTGCTACCATTAGCTTCAGAACTTCTGAAGGCTCCGTACTATTTGGTGCTTTTGTAGAAACCTTGCGTAGTAATAGACGAGAGATTCCAAATGAAATAAAGGATTCCACTATTCGTTCGGTTTTTTGCTTTGACGAACGGAAGACTTTAGTTACAAAACCAAAGAAAAATAAAATGATGTTTATCTGTTGTGTCGACAACACATGACGATATTGCGATAATGAATGGAAAACCGCAAATAATTGAATTTTATAACTCAACAGAAAGAGCTGTCGATAAACAGTGGACCACCAGATAAAATGTGCTGTAACAGAAAAACACGTGTAGATGGTTATTATGTTTGTTTTATAACTCGATTAACATTATAATTATGAACTCATACGTCATTTATGTTAGCAATAATTGCAGAAAGACAAAAAAAAGAAAATCCAGATGCCATTTTGTTTTAGAAATGGCTAATGACTCTTACAAAGTCTCACGTGAAAGAGAGAATAAACATTCCAACTTTACGGTGAAATATAAAACAGCTCATAAAAGGTATCTTACTTATTGAATCTGTTCTGCTGACGCGGCAATTATCCAAGAATCGAATTCAGGAAAAATATATGCCTTGTGTCTAAGTCAAGAAAAATTACAAACTTTTGCGTGGAATGCAGCCATATGGCTGATATGTAAGGCGCATAACATGGATATGTGTTCGAACTGTGAAGAATAAAGAAATACCTATATATAGGCCATTTTTATTATTCTGTTATCTCTTAAACCTAAAGAATGTAAATGTTACTTGGAAAATACGTAATAAAAGTTTCTCTAATTATCTTATTCATTCCTGTTTTATTTGCATGTCGTATTTTTTCCAAATGTTTAGTAAGGACGTCACTCGCAGGATAGTTTAGTAATCTAGGGTTAAGCAAAGAGGCGAAATAATTTCCATATTGAGACAGGTTCGATATTTACGGTGCTATCTTATATGATGATTCAATTTGGGATCTCACAGCATCGTGTAGCGTTAACGATTAAAGATGCTTGTTGAGCAGAAAGTGTGGATCTTGTGTACTGTTAAAGTTTTAGCAATGCGGGGTTGCGTGCTGTGGTGCAGGTGTCTTTACGTGAGTAGTCCGGAGTGGTCAAACTAGCATTTGTCCGCGCGGTGATTGTGCCCGGATTGTTTCAACTGGAGTACCGTTGAGCTGTATCGTGCAGCTGGAGCGAGATTTATCAAAAATTTCGCCAAAATGTAGGCGGGACAGCTGCTAGAGGTGTGGAGTCAATAAGTATCTACAGAAAATGTTGCTCGTTGCATATAATTTTTTTAAATTATCTTAATCCTTTATACCGTTTTTAATTTTATGCCTCGGTATTTAACCAAGCGAAAAGTTTAATGTTCGAAGGACTCTGGAACAATCAGGATTTTAAATCATTCAAAAAGTCCGCGCAGAGACCCCGAGGTTGTTTTCGGATTCTGCGTGAAAAACCAAAAGTTTGGTTCCAGGAAGACTTTTTATTAAAGAGAGAAAATCAGATGGAACTCTAGTTCACGTAGTTATGTGTAAGGATGATAGTCAAACCGATCAAACTCACATCAGTTGAAATCAGACGAATATCGTATCAAGTGACGTCTGTGGACAGGGACCGGAAAAAAGTCAAAATAATAGCAAGTTCATGTTATAATATACATGTATACAGGTTTGCTCTTTTTGTTTTTTATTTTTCTATCGTGATGTACCTAATTTGACGTATTTTTTCAGTTTGCTTAGTACTTGAAATTAAGCGTCCAGCAACGGTGGCTATGAGATTTGCCGTTGATAATCACGTCTTCAAAACGATTGAGATGAATATGCGTAAGTAACATTAATTTTCTATGCATCAATTCATTTGTTTCTTTATCTCGGTGCTAAATCACTAACAAATAGAGATACGCAAAGTACCGTATTAAAGTTCTACCGTTCACAATTTAATTACCGCGAGTAAAACAGTACTCTCGCATCATAGAAGATAATGTAATGCGTATGAAGGACATTAATAGTAAATTTTTTCTTCTTCAAAGAACGAAACTCTCCAAATACTGTCACAGCGAAAAAACGGACGATCACCATTATTTATGAGATCAGTGTGTGAACATGATCATTATTGTGTGCGCGGATGGTTCGTTATTAGGTACGTTTACATAGAAGTCCGGGGATCATCAGTTACTCTTGAAGTTCTAATTTAATTTTTACGTGACGTCATTAATTTCCTCTCGAAAGTCTCGCACACACTCTTACGCCGACGATGGTGTCGTTCAAAATGTTAACAAAAATTTACTCAAAAATTGTCGAGAGTTATTTTATGCGACGAAGCGTTTCGGAGGACTTGTCGCCGAGTGGTCCTTTTTCATCTCCACCGCTACCTAATGATTTTCCACTTATTACTCTGCTGGGGCCCTCTTGGGGGCATTTGTACTTGGTACGTGTGTGCTTTCGAGGATCCAGAGCTCTAACCGGAACAGGGCGTATTCACAGGCGGCGGATAGTGATGGAATGACCTGCAGATATGTAGGTTAGTTGCGAATAAGACTAATATAAGCAGTCGCGGACCAAGAGCGGCTACTGGTGGTAAACCTTATGATTCCAGTAGTGACAGGATAATTGATATGAGGTGCAGAAGAATAGGTCGGGAACAATCAATAAAACTCTACATTCCTACGACTATATTTGGTTTATCCTTAGCGAGTTGTGTAAATATGTCTTTACGTCCCAGTAATAAGGGCGTGACGGTTTCCAGCTTCATTGGAATTAACTAATATAATATGTGCTTTTATTCCCGGTGGTGTGCTCAGTCATTTTTAGTTCTTAATTACCGGACTTTAGAATGGTACTTTATTAAGCTTTTACAAGAATACGAAGAACTGGGTGCAGTATTAAAGCGAAATGTAATACTCAAAAGGTATTCTGTTTGCTCCACATTCTTGGTATAGCGTTCTTTGTCAGATTCCATTTCTTGTAACTCCTAATTACTTATATTTACACGTGTTGATGGGTAATCGTCTATTATTGGCAAGCCCAAGGAAAAACCCAAACAAGAAAAATAAAAAAATAAGGTATTTTACTATACAAAAATTCATTCTTGTGCAATCCCAATGGAAGCAAGATTGGCTCACTAGACAATCTTGCTTTCTAAGAGAGATAAAACACGGAATTGACCCTTGGTTCCCTCCTTCTGACCTCCCCAGAACCCACTTTGTGGCTATGGCAAGACTCCGCATTGGTCATATTTCGCTGACTCATGATCATCTCCTACTTAATTGCGAGCCCCCTTTCGAATGCCCCTTTTGCTCCCTTCCCCCCTCTCCTACAGTAAAACACCTGCTTCTGGAGTGCCCATCCTTCGCGCTCCAGCGCGCCAAGCACCGGATAGCGTCTTTGCAGTCGTCTTTGGCCAACTCGCCTTTGAACATTGCAGACACTATTCGGTTTCTTTATACAACTAACCTATTTCGAACCATTTAACTCTCCGATTGCCATAGTGTCGTAATAGCCCCGGCAGCTGTACACGGCACTTAAAAAAAAAAAAAAAAAAAAAAAAAAAAAGTAACATAAATGGAATCGTGATAACAACATCTCAAATAGCTCCGAGTAATGTAAACGTCGCGATAATCAAATGATAATAGCGCGAACAGAAATGTGACGTCTCGTAGACTTACATTGTCAATATGATTTTCCGTTAACTGATACAACCGTATTAATGTAGTAATGAGGTTAAAAAAAAAAGAAAAAAGGAACACGAAATGGCGACCGTTCTTTCTGTTGTTAATTGATTACGAGAATTTCTTTTTCTAATCTGTCGAACGTTCGTTTCCGGTTAAGTAACAATCCCACCTGCTTAGAGCAGTTTTATCGTTACATTAATTTTCGTGTAAAATTTTAAATGAATTATTTAAATAAACATCTTCTACAGTCAAACTGGGACAGAGTACTAGAAAGCGAACGGACGGAAGAAAAAGTCTGCACGGGCAGCCTGCTAAGAGAGAGCTTATTAGCGATCAAGATCGGGACAATACTTTGCTGTCAATTCAAACTGCTGACTTTGGGAAAGCTGTCGCTGCCGCCAATCGAATCAGCACTGCAGAATTAGGTTTGCCTTGCGATGGAAGTTCGGATATACCGTGCTACGAACGTCAATCAGGTCTCTTCGATTTTCGTAAGTATCTGCTGTGTAAACAGCTTTTTCAAAGCTTTCAATACAGCGGCGTTATAAATTGTGTAAGTTTAGTCCATTACACTGTGTCATCTTTATTTCTGTAATGTATATATGAGAGCGTTAAAAATTAAAAAAACTCTCTGCCCAGAAAATCCCTCGTCTCGTAAAGAACACAAATCGAATTAATCGAAACTTAATCGGTTACACTGGAGACGTAAAATTATCAATATTAATGTATTATTACGTACATTTATTGCTGTTAAAATGTACGCGTCGCGTGATGATATGCCACGAAAAAAAAAAAATTACCAGTACTTGGCGAACCGAAAATTCTGGTGACGGCGAACTATTGGAAAATAAATTAATTCGAAGTGTTCGAATCGGCAGTAATTTTTTAAGGCCGGAGTAATTCTTCTTTTTATTTATACCCAATTTTCATCGATTCCGGTATATTCCGAAAAAAAAACATTTGAACAAAACTTCTCCATTACTGAAAACTGTATTCACGCGTTCATCGTCTAATTTTTCAAGAAAATTCCAGCTACCACATGAATTCGATCTCTCGGACGACATTAGTCCCGGCTTCTTCAAAAAAAAAAAAAACACTCTTCAGTTTTAAAAAAATAAGAGACGATGTTTCCAAAAAACAAAAAAAAAAGAAACAGAAAAAGGTACTTTTCTAGATTTCTAAGAAAGTAGTGTTGAGCACAATCGAAATTAAAAGAAAAAAAAAAAAGGTCTAATTATTGGGACCAGTTTTGTATCTAAATTTGTTGAAGAGTATGCAATATTGTTAAATCGCGTACTAATATAAATTTCATGCATACACTTGACCCCTTCCACTTTCATTTTCGTTGTAAAGAGAAAAAAACCAATATTAATACAATAGGAATCCTTCGGAAAAACAAAACAAACCACATCGGTGTAGATTCAAGTGCTTCATCATGACCTAAAAAATCAGGCCTGACAAATACGCGGGCTGTCCGTTAAATTGTGCGGCCCGCCGGAGGACGATTTTATATTTCTCTTGAAACTTCTCTTTCTAATTGTATTTATACAAAAAATATGAAATGCAAATTTGCATGTGTCAACAATGCGCGCCTACGAACTGCAATATTACCCGATGCGCAGCAAATGCTGTTTGCTTCATCGTTACAACAACCGTCTACCATTATCAAAGCAAGTTATTGCTGTATTGATTGCGAACGAAATTAAACTATTTTGGACGGTTTAGAAGGAGTTATGAAAGATTTTTTCAACCGATAAAAGCAAATTAGTATTTCAAAGCATCAAAACTATATGTGTCGTCCTATTGATGACATTCCATCTGCGAAATGGTACTTACCCTGCGAAATGAAATTAACCAATTCACAAAGCATATTCTCTCATTCGATGAAAATAGCGGGAAATCTCAGGCACATCTATTCGACATGAGAATGATTCATTCCGAGTGATAGCAGAAGAAATGATAAATCTTTCTCATTTAAAAGACACAATCAAAGAAGAAAATGTTTTTCCGGCGACTGAAGAGTGTATTTAGTCGAAAATAAGTTAAATTTTGAGGCCCTTTCCGGGTTAACAACAGATGGAGCACCTGCTTTGGTCGGTTTAAATAAGGAAGCTGTGAAATTACTTATACGGATAAAAAAGCTAGATACATTAAAACCAATCGGACATTTTCGATTGTTCATTGTTTGATACTTCAACAAAATTTATCTTCTCCCGGATTATCCATGAATCACAACATGGTTACAAAGATAGCAAAATTAGCTTCTCGTTCACACGCTCTTCAGCATCGGCCATTTTCAAAGAATTCCGTAGATCTTCCGAGTAGTATGGGGTGATATCTCGTATATTTCAGTGGAGGAAAATGTTTACAAAGATTTTTTAATTTACGGGAGGAAATAAGAAACAAGTCGTCGTGAATTAAGTTACGGCGATTGATTTTTAGACCTATACACGTATTTTAGTGGATATATAATAAAGCAGAAAATCTTGATCTGCTAAATAAGGACACTTACGTGTAGGGCCCGGTTTAATAATCGATGTTCATCATTGAAGCTTTTAATAAAAAAAAAATCGTTGTTATTTGAGTGCCAGCATAGAACATGCTCAGCATCTGATAAATAACTTCACGAAAAAAAACTAAGAATTTATCGAAAAATATGCTAATGAAAAAGCGAAAATTATATAATTTGATCAATAGTCGTTGCTCAGAATTGGAAAAGAGCATGTGATCAGATGTTTTGAATATTTTTTTAAAAACTCATTTCGTGTTAACATGAACAAGGTTGCTGAAAATGTCCAAATCGAGTTAATTGTGAGTTACAATGCAACAATGAAATGAGACAAATTTTTTGCGAGCACGACAAAAATTGATTTTTAAAATACTTATAGTACATCTGTGAAAGATATTCGAGATATTTTGGCCAACGAAGTGTAAGTGCTTTTGCATTATGTTTGTGAAACATTTATTTCGATAATGAAATTTACAAAAGAGTTCTCTTTACATGCTTCATTAACTGATGCCAATTTAGAAAACATAAATATAGATTTACAAAAATTAAGTGAAAGGAAGAAAAAACAAATATCTCATTAGTTAAGACTGAAGAACTAATTATGTTGAATCATAGTGTGTGACGATGAAGTTTTATTCATTTTGCATTTGTAATACATGTTTTGAAAAGCATTCTTACCTCAAACGGTAGAGACTTAGGGTAGATATTAATCTCTGACAAGTAAAGGAGTTATTATGTAGTGGAACTGTTGAAATTTTGATAGGGCCGAACTGGATAGTAGCCAAGATCTTTCCGTTAAAATAGTAGGCCTGCAAGAAGAAACCAGACTTACGGCCATAATTCGGTATGATAATGCAAACGGAGAGCGAGCGAGTGGTGATGTAATGACGTTAGTGCACACTGCCAGCGCAACATCTTCCAGGTACCACCCCTCTTCAAGCTATGGCTATACGAGTTAGTATTCCTTCCCGTTTCCTTATCGCAGGTAAACAATTGTAATTGCTACCTACCTCCCGGAAGTGAGGTAACTTGCAGCCAAATGGATGCCCTCACGAGGGGGGCTGGAGATTAATGCAATGTTCCTTGGGGATTTTAACGCACCGTAATTAAGAACTATAAACTTTGCTTTATAGTGATGGAGAAAGTTATTGAACTTTCGGATAATTGTTTACGGACGCTAAGCGCTGTGTTCTATATAGGTTTCGTGCTTGATGGATCTAACTGCTTTTTAAACATCCCGTGTTTCTTCTTCCTTAATTATTTATATCCAGATTCCTTTGTCCGTTTGTACTGTGGGCTCTGTAATTGCAGATGTGGCCATGGTATGGGACAGCTAACTCCTTTTGCTCTTACCTTCGGCAATGTCATTCCTTTTCTTTTCAGGATGCATACGTTTGGCATTTTTCGACGTTAATTGTTATTATTTCTCCATCCTTGGTATAGCATTCTTTGTGTCAGATTCCATTCCTTGTTACTCCTAATTGCTGCTACGTACACGTGTTGATGGGTAATCGTCTATTATTGGCAGGGAAAAACCCAAACAAGAAAAAAAACAAAAAAAAACGCACACTCGCCGTTGTAACGTTCGTCAATCTCTAACTTGGTCGAGTACTATTCGATATTACGGTTAATAGCGACCTGCTTACCATGCTCGAGCCTACTCATTTTATTTTCACGCATCACATTTTCTCGACAATAGACCTGGTCTTGTGTTCAAACTTTTTGGCCCCTATAGTTCACCTTGCGCGTTATGAAGACCACTTTCTCATAATAATAACAGTCTTCAAAATGATACTGATACCTCACCAGACTGACGACGGTTTAATGCCTCGTTTCGTCATTCTTAAAACAGATTGGGAAACATATTCAATGAGGGTGACAACTTCTCCCAACTAACTGAGTCAATAGAGACCGACATATTAGAAGATGTGATTTTAGGGGCCACCACCGCAACAATTTCGAAATCATCACAAAGGAAGCGGAATAGACGAGTCCCGTGATGGTGCGAGGACATTAAGAATATAGCGTGAAAACGGGCCTCAGAAAATACGTCAGCTGGCATTTTGGAGGACCTGAATGCATTTGAGAAGTGTAGAGCAATCACTCGAGATCTCATCCGCACTAAAAAAAAAACAAAAGTCGTGTAATTCATTTGCCGAATTAACCCCCCTGGGACAACTAATGCTCACGTTATGTGGGAAAAACCATTAGTAATAACAATGGTTCTCTTACACAGCCAACATTAAAAATCAACAGAATAATAACGGTAGAGATTAAAAATATTGTAGAAACCTTTGTACATTTTTTTCCACGGAATCCTCTGCACTTAAGAATTCTAGTCAGTTTCAGGAGCGAAAAACATTCTATTCAGATTGCAAGGCTGACGATTTTTATAACCACTCCCCCCCCCACTTAAATTTTAACTTAAGTATTAAACACTAGGAACAGCGCACGCGGTGAAGATTCGATACATCCGTAAATGTTAAAATATCTCCCACAGATCATACCGAGAAATTCCCGCAAAATATATACAACCATTGTGGCCAGTTAGGGCTCTATTCCGGATGTCTGGAAAGTTGCAACTATCATTCTCATCTTAAAGATGTGAATAAAAATCCTTTCCAAGTTGAAATTTATCGTTGTCTGTCTTGTCTAAAACAACGGAAAAGGTAGCGAGCAGGCGACTTTGACATTTCCTCGAACCAAACGTTACCCTATCCCCGATGCAAGCTGGAGGCCAAAAATCGAAATCAACGATTAATCACTTATCGAGTCTTCAAAGGCAAATTGTATTTGCTTTTCATCGTCAACACTGTTTTTATGTAATATTCTTCGATGAAGGCATTCGAATAATATTGAGGCAGCTCTTACGTAAGCGGTCGGGGTGAAGCTGGGGCGATGCAATCATAATGTATCTGAGCGACTAGTGAATTCAAACCCGAATCGGCTCATTGATTTCAAACAAAGTCCCAATAGAAAATGGGACAGCTAAATGTTCCGCCTTAAACGCTACCCTTTTTACTAACTGTATAAATCGATATTGTCTCCAGCGAGTGCTCGCGCCTATATATAGATGACCTGAACGTAGTATCCAATATCCCTTCTTTGGCTCAATCCATTTTTCAAAATACCATTAACGGATTGCAACAATGGTCGGTGAATAATGGACTATATTTTCACCTACGGCGATACACTTTTATGGGCCGCAGAGAACCATAATGACGTAATCACAGAGCCTGAATTTCCCAAAGATAGTCCATCAGTAATCCATGTCATTTTATTGTAAAATAACATAAGTATTAAGCTATTCAAACCATGCCTCGCCCTGAGCTCTATTTCAGATAGAAGCTATTGCAATCCTCATAGACAACAATTACCGGCACTGTACAGACAGAGGCCGCTAGACATTATTAACAAACACCTCACATTTTCAAAAGCATACACCGATCGGCCCAAAGCTGGTAAGTCCAAGGCTACCCTGGCTGCATGCATTTTTGAAATAGACGGAGTCACAGAGGGCATATGTTTGAACAACAGTGTATCGATTGTGGAACTCGTATGCTATTCTGTCTACGACAACCGCTCGCATAGTGACTGATTCGTTTCAGTCTATCCATGCCTTGCTGTTTGATAGCTCCGAATCAAGGCCATACATGTGATTATCAGTTTTAATCGGGGGGATTATCACAATGCCAATCGTTTTATTAGTCAGATTAATATTGTAGATATTTATTATCTTATTACGATTATTTAAAATACTATCAGCTTCATCCGGATGATGATCTGGAGTTTTTACATTGCTGAAATTTTCCGGTATAGGTTTTTTTCGAATTATTAACTTTTGGAGGTATTGAAAATTTTCAAAGTCTTGTTGTTGATTTTTTTTTTTTTTTAAGTGGGTTCGTCAACATTGATATCAATGTATTTGTTGCTGGAACAACCAGAACTCTTTCGGTTGACCTGACGTTGTTTACCACTTGATCGACCAAAAGGGAAGTACTACTCTTTTTTCTTTCGCAGCAGCAGCTAAAGCTTTTTATGGTCAACGATAATATCCATAATAATATCTCCCGCACAAGTTGGTGGCGGTATACCAGCCAACACCCCTTCCTTATTGGTTAAATAAATAATAAATAGCACGCAAGCGAAAATCGTAATATAACGCAGTACAATTAACAGTCAGACTATATTTACTAATAATAAAACGGTAAGAATCGATAACAGAGCTGTTAAAACAGGTATCGTAGAAGCGATAAGGAATAAATTCTTCACTGTAACGAAACAACTTGCTTATTATTACAGATAGCATTTAGTTTTTTTTCTTTAATTGACGTATTTTCATTAGAAAAATACGAGAAAGTTAAATTTTAAGCTTCTTTTTTTTTAATGTTTTTTATGAATTAATTTATTTTTAAATAGGTTTGTCAATAAGGACATTAGTCCAAGAAATAGGAAGAAGAAGAAAATAACGTGTTATATTCTTAAAAGGATAAAAATAATTCAAGAGCAGGAATAACAAAAGTAGAAAGAAATGAGAAAAATGTAAGAAGAACTGATAAGGGGAGTAGGAATATCGAGTTTTAGTGGAAAAGAGTAGGATTGTCCATTAGGAAAGGCCGAACATTCGAATAAAACGCGATATCAGGATCACAAGGAAAGTAATTAGAAGGAAATGAAAAGGACAAAATGGAGTAGAAGTAAATGGAATCCGTGAAAATTATGCAGGAGGGAGACTGTGATTAAAGCGAAGGCGACAAATATTCGAGATTGCGGTGCGTTTAAGAGATATGCACGCAGTCTATGTAGTCATTGTCAGTAATCCGAAAGTATTCTGACAAACGTTTTAGGAAGTTTGCTAACTGTTCACGATTAATGTTTTGAATTTCAGTTGATAATTGCATCATGTTTTCATGCAGAATTTCATTTAAAAGGTAAAAAATCATTTGTTACTGCTTTTTTTTTTTTTTTTCGTGGACTAGGAGTAACCTAGAAATTTAGTTTTTGTAGATTTTGTTGCCGGCAGTAAGTGCGTAATTGTTGCTTTTTCCTGTAAAGATATAGTTGGGTGAGTTTTCTAAAGATTTCGACAAGCTAAGCTAATTTCATTATCGCTCAGCATGCAAAACATCGAAAAATGCTACGGATATCAAAACATACTTTGCCCCTTTAAAAAAAACAACCTTCTACTCGTCTTAGAGTTCATTTAACCTAACCGAAACTTTGCCTGTTGGATTTCTACGTGAATGAGAAAACTACCCATTTTGAACAATTTTGTCTGAAATGGATAACTTTTAATATAGTGAGCGATCTTTATACAAAAGTTGGGCCAAAACAACTGCAAATACTCTCCATACGGGGAGTGTGGACGTTATCTAGCGGCCAAAAAAACGGGTGAAAGATGAAGTTTATGCTTTTTCCGACAGCAGAACAAGCGCAGAACGAGCGCCATTATATAGCAATTCGCAAACAGACTAAGAAATTTCGTACGAAAAATTGTTTATTCATTGTCCGCTTTGTCGTCAGCATCCGAAGGATCCTGTTGACATTCCCCTCCGTGCACGACGTTCGAAGTCATCCGCCATGAGGGATCAACGCAGATGCTTCACGACTATTCGTAATCGCTTTAGGCCATCATCGCGATATTGTGACTTTGTTCAAACTTTTTGTACCATATGCAGCTGAGATTTCTCAAACTGTGTCCATCGTCGATAATTTTCTTCCAACACCGTACTTTCATCAAGCTGTATATCATATTATGATTCAGTTTATCACGTCATCTTTTATATGTTCCGATATTTTGTAAATCCGGCCATCGGAAGCAATGTTGTCAAACGGGGCACTGCTACATTCTTTGCCGTTTCATGTAGTCAAAATTCTACGCGATCGCGTACAACTTACCAGATCGAGTAAATCTGTATCATTTTCATTATCGGTTTTTATGAATTTATTTAAAGTCGAACACTACGGCTTGATGCAGCTTTTTTTTTGAACGAGACACGTATCTTTTCCTTTAGGTTTCCTCACGGTTTATGCCAAAGTACCGTTTTAACTTTTCCGGGGCACCAGTGAACTATTTAGCACAAATTTTTTTTTTTATAAACAAGACATTGCTTGAACGGATAATCCGCACTTCCGACAGGTATAAATATGATTTGTTGTATTTTTTTTTCTTCAGAAGATCGTAACTCTGATGTTTGCGTTCCTTGGTTTCCCAGTACTCATGGTACCGTATACCGTGCTTTCCAAATTTGCATCCTGTGTAAATAAATCATTTGAACAGGACTTAATGACCTGTGAAATATCTGAATTTATAATTAATTTATAAAATACTTTCTCGGGTCTCTCTTCCTTCACTAAATGAATCATTTTTGTCGACCCTAATTTGATTCTTTTTAACGGCTACGTATGGACAATAAACGTAAATATTTATTGATTATTGAAGCAATACGGTGGTAAAAGGCAGAAACGTTAAAAGAAGAACGTATTTTTTTGTTTTTTTTGCTACTATTGATTATGTTTCATCGTTATATGCATAATAAAATGTACTGAAATATTTACGACAAAATTCACCTCCGTCTGACGGCCACATTGATCACATTCATGTGCGCAGTTCTGATGACCTTTCCACGTGGAACTCGTTTTGGGAATCTCTAATGTAGATCACTTTATAATGATGTAGTCTAGAAATTGTGGTTTGGCAACGTTTATCTGTAGTCCATTTGACTAGAATTTTTAAAACCTTTTTTAAACCAAGTATTTTTTTGGAAAATTACCTCACAAATTTTATTTTGTCTGTCACCAATTCTTTTCTATCAATATATATATATATATATGGAAGGGGCAATGGAAATATTTGCAGAAGAAAGAAAAGCTGGCATCAACGTTAATGGTCTATGGTACAATTCTATACGGTATACAGACGACATAACGTTAATAGCAGAAATTGGAACAGAATTACAACAAGCTATTAATGACTTGAATACATTACTAATTGAAAAATGCAAGATGAAAATATACGTAAATAAAAGCAAAATAATGCAATGTTTAAAACAAAAATAGGCGGATACGAATATATTTCTTTGAGTGGATAAAGACTGTCACAAGTAGAGAAATTTTGTTATTTAGGAAGCTTAATCACAATGAACGACAGGAGCGAAGAAGAGATTAGAAGAAGAATAGCCCAGGCTAAGAACACGTTTAGTAAAAAGAGGACTTTGCTCACTTTGAAAAAATATCTCATTGAACACAAGAAAACTATTCGTCAAAACCTATACTCGGATCGTTGCACTGTACGGTTGCGAATCCCGGACTATTTTGAAAGGAGATAAATCCAAACTACAGGCGTTTGAATTGTGGTGCTACTGAAAAATGTTGAAAATATCTTGGACGGAAAAGATCATGAATAAAGAAGTACTCCAAAGAGTGGAAGAGGAAACGAGAATAATGGCAACAATAGAAAATCGAAGAAACAGTATGATTGGTCATCTAATCAGACACTCGTCTCAGTTCACGATTGGATACCGAGTAAGTACTGCACAGTTTATCTACAGTATCAACGCCACACTTGAAGCGATTGTAATCCATAATTATGGCTGTTTTTTTTTTTGGTTTTAGAACCGATTGCAGAATCATCATGCATAGTGGAAAGTAAAATTACTCCTCGGTTCTTTTTTGGAACGTAGGGCACAATGGTTACATCTTATTGAAATCCAAAAAGAGACGAACCAAATTCTCTTTTTTTATGTGGGAAAAACTCTGGCGGCAACTCTCTTTTATTTTTCTTGATTGTTCCAACCATTGTTATTTTGTGCTTTAAAAGTGCCAGTGACAGCGGGTAACTTGTATACCAGCTGTCACAAATCACCTTTCTGTTTTTTCGTTTCCAAGGTTTTAGTAAGCGATGAGTAATATCAGCTGGAGAATTAGACATTTTATATTGTTCTTCTGGTTGTTGACCATAATATAATTCTAAGTTAGACGCATAGAAGGTTTTGGCGCCGCAGAGCATAAATGTTAGGGATATATTGAAGAAAATTGCATCTTCCCCTAAAAGGTATCAGCATTTCATCAATTGTTATCTGTTCACCCAAACAATAATTATTCTTTATGAGGTTATCGTTGCACGTGCATCAACGGTACTGATGAAGATTGTGTTAGACACTACACTTATAGGTTAGGTAGTGCCACAGTGCCCAGGGAAGCTGTTAACTAAAGTTATTGCTGATATTGTGTAAGTGGTGTATTTTACTCACCGGTGCGAGTAGTTAAAGGTTAACCGTTAGTGTTTATAATGTTCAAGAAAATAGAGAACGACGCCAATTGTGAAGTTGAGCTGTGATGAGATTTCTCAACGCAAGACATGTGCGACCTTGCTACATCCATCCTCAGTTGAAGAAGGTGTAAGGAGGCAAAGTTATGGATGAGTAATTTCAACCTGGGAAGAGGGAACACCATGATGACGACGTCAGTCCTGCAGCCATACGCGTGGCTTTGTGTTCATCAGTAAGCATGCGAGGGACCCACTTCGCACAAATTTTCGAATAGTGCAGCTGGTGTCTTTAACAATTTCATGAATAACTGTTCATGAAACATTACTGAAATGTTCACAGCGATCTCATCAATTGTAACGTGCCGATCGTTCTTCACGAATTCGTTCATTGAACAATTCAGTAATTCGTCCGTAATGACTGACCGCCGTCTCCAACGCCCCTTATCATGGATGTTTTCCCTCCCAAAGTTGAAATTACGACACCAGCGCCGAACAAGTGAGACTCATTCGTAAAATTGTCTCCATACGCCTCTTTCAATTGACTATGAATGTCGCAAGGTCGCGCAGAGAAATCTAATCACAGCCCAACTGGCGGTGTTCTCTATTTCCTTGAACATTATAAACACTCGCAGAAACAACACAGTTAATACCAGCGAGACATAACTTTATGCACAGACAGCTAAAATACAACTGAACGTGTTAGTACTTGTCGGGCGGATCCTCTACACGCCAGCGCTCCGCACGGCATAAACGGGTACTACTTTCCAGGTGACCCTCGTACTTTGTTGATGAAATCTTCTAGGTCCTCGGAGATGATTTTTAAATGGACATTCCTCATTGCAATACCATTGAGACTACTTTCTATAATTGTATTTCTTAGCCGAGTTTTAATTCGCCTCACGCTGCTGAATAATTTCTCTACAGTACATGTTGTGCTCGGTAGGGCAACCAAAATCTTCAACGCTTTTCCTGTTTGAGGAAAGAAGTCTTGTCTCTGTTGTGACTTCGGCATTACTGAACTTGATTCAGTTTGTCTCTTGTGCTACACGATTTTTGCAAAGTTCGATTTTGTTTTTCATGTTCGGCAAATCGTAAAAATCTGAGAAGATTGCACACACTTTCTTAAGATTTTCCAGAGACACGTGTCCCACGTTTGCACTGGTTGTAATTTAGAAGACAACGCGAGTGATGTGTTTTCCTCAGCATGTTGCTCCTGAAGAGAATTAATAATTGAGTCGAAGTATGTTATATTCAAAGAGGTCTCGATTGCTGATAATTTCATTTTGTATATCAACAGATCGATAGCTTGAATTTTTTTCCAAAGTTCAAAGCCTTCAAGACTACATCACCCGCGTCAGCTTCTTGCATAAGCCATCAAGAATTGCTTCGCAGCGATAGGTCATGGGAACCATAAAATATAATGCAAGATATAATTGACTTCATAACTTTTCAACAACGCTCTGCGAATATTTATTGAGTTGCACGTCCATTGGCAAACTTTCAAAAAAAAATTTCTGGCAGTTTTCAGTACCACCCTACGAAATTGTGCTTCCGCGTGATTTTTGCATTGCTCGTGTACATCTTTAAATCCTCAAAATTGATTCTTTATGAATGATCCCAACACCCCTCTAATGGAACTTGGATTTGGGGGAAATAAGGTACCATATTTGCAAAAGACGTCTTTTTAGAGTCTGGAGTATACATTAGTTACAGCGAATACGTCTCCATCCATGAATAATTGAATTTCTTCTTTATATGCTCTATATCCTGAGCAAAGTCATATGTCTTGGGCGACGTCTAACATTTTTCAAGTAATTCTTTCTTCTTTTCGGTCGATAACTTCGACACTGGATTAACGAAGTGGCCAATGTCATTTCCCCGTTGCAGTCATCTATTGTTGAATCATGATTCTCGTTAAAATATCTGGACGACGTCGGTCTCGTCAATTATTCATAAAATTATTTTGATTCTGCATTTGCGAGACAAAGATGGTAGCTTGGAGCACATCTTTAAATTTTCTTTTTGCTCCTTTCTTCTCGTCATAATTTCTGCTTGATTCGTCATCACTCTCTCTCTCTCTTCAGTTCATTAACAACCAAATGTACACATGGTAATATAGTATATTTACAAGCTAAAGGGAAAATTGAGAAAATGGAGAGAACAAAGGGGAATTTAATATTGAAATTGAACTAAAAACTGTTATAAATTAATTATATCACCGAATAAGGATAAAAATAGTCTAACCTTAGGCGCATTCATAGAAATTTTTTTGGGTAAAAATTTCGTCTATTTTTGGGGCAATTTGACCTCCAAACACGCCCCTACCCAAAAAATTTCCAATAATCGAGTTACGATTATTTCAAAATTTAAAATTTGGTTCTTTACTTTCCCTTATAATTAATATGCGAGGAAATTAATAATCAGCACAGAAGGCCTTAATTAATGAATTTAGGAACAATCATAAGTATGTTTTTTAGCATTTGCATATCAAATAATGTTAACTAATAAATAAAATAAGAAAACGTAATTTCTGCAGTAAGCTTTACTCATTCATGGCTGCAAGGAAAATAAGAGGTACGGAAATTAAATAACGAGACTTCACTTCGCGCGTGGCTTCTTCTTCATTCTTAATATGTGAGAGCACTATTAGTTTCTGGGGAGGGACAGCTTGTCGACTTAAATTTTCTCACGTCCACTTCCGTTGGTGTAATGCTTCTCCCACTTACGGGGCATCATCATGGTACTCGCTGGGGTCTGAGGAATAGGGCTGATTTGGGTATTGACATCATTGCAGCCCTAGAAATCGCTTCTATGAAGGTGTCAATATTGTCTGCTACTGATATAAATAGTTCGCCAGAGATGCTTACTCTGGTTAAAAATGCATTCCAATTTGCCTTATGGAATAAAAGATGTGATTTAAAGGAGTTATGTTTGAAGTAAAAAAGTGACGGAGTACAGAGTATATTGTGGGAAGATGATTACTAGAGCATAGGTCGCGGTAAACAAAAGAGTTCAAGCTAGGAATGATTTCGAGAGGGAAAAATACCAGATAAATTCTGGAGAAGGTTCTCCATATGATAGACTGAAGTAAGTGTAGATAAGAGGCGGAATCAAAATTAGGTCATTGCTTTGGACCCGTGTCGATTTTCAAATGTTGCACCTCGCAGGAACGAATGAGAATTGAAATTGACAAGCAGGACTAATAGGGTGTACGTATCCAGCATTGACTGAAGCGTATACGGGCTTGTTGTGAGAGAGTTAGGAGTCAGACAGCGATTCGAGAGGCGGATATCTAAGGAAAGTGGACCGAAACTACAACTAATGGCACACTCGAGAAAGGTTTAGAACGTATGATGGCCGAGTGGATCAGCCAGTGGCAAAGGGATCGATCTTTTATGAGGCTGATTCATGGTTCCCTTCTCTTTACCTTACGCGTCGAGAATATGCTGTGTTAAATCGGTTGCGAGTTGGGCATACGGCGGTCTCACACAATTATATACTTGAGGGTACCCCTATCCCACCCTCGTGCCCATTCTGTTCCGGCCCTTCTTACCCTTCGGTAGAACACCTACTGCTACAATGTATGGCGTTCGACCGCTCCCCTTTTGCCGGTATTCCCCTGTCAACTATACTGTCAAATGACCCAGCATGCATACAAATGCTACTCGCTTTTCTTAGGACCAACAACTTAATAACTAAATTATAAAATAACCTTTTTACCCTGGCCCATGTGCTGTAATAACCATTGTAGTTTTAAAATGGTGCATGGGCGCCACCAGGGAAAAAAAAAAGGCGGTGAAAAAAATGTAAACAAAAAAATTAGAAAATATTTTTATTTGACTGTATTCTATTTAATTTTTGGAAAAGTTTAGGTGCAGGGATGAAGGGTAAGTATCAACATGCATTCGAAAGACAATCCGTGTACGATTTATTTCATTTTTTTTTTTTCGATTTAAAATTCATAAGGTGTTTTCTACTCGAATTTCTATACTTTATAATTCATACAAATTGCAGACGATATTTTCAATGCGCACGTGTTTTGTGTTTCTTTTTCAGCGAAGGAACTAGGCGGATGCATGAAACTTCCTACAGTTGAATCACTGAAGTTTTGTGGCAAAATAGTACTTAATTCCTTGGACACTGAATATTTGGAGATTTGCACGGAAGTTTCAATCCAAACGAGTGAAAATAGTATGGTGTTTGAAAAAGGCATTCCATGTTTTAATTTACCTCATTTCGGTATTTTATCATTTATGGTGCCGCGTGATGATTGACAGGACGTTTTTTAAGAATTCCGAAATAAATTTTTTTATTAACATTTCGATCGTTATATGGACATCTATAAATAAATAAATAAATAAATAAATAAATAAATAAATAAATAAATAAGTCATTAGACTGTTTATTTTAAAATAATTTAACAGAAGTGAATATTTCTGTAAAACACGTATCGCGAAATATATCTTATCAAAACGGGATTTCAGGAGACGTAGAGAAAAATAGAACATAACGTTGATTAAGTGGAAAAATGATAATATTCCGGAGGAAAAAAACATATAACGGAGAAAAACTTAGCAAAACGAATTAAATTAACCTAAATATTAAGAATTAAATTAAGTTCGAGAATATTCAAGATGTTACGTAAACGGTGGGAAAAGAAATAAAGTATCGCCAAGTAAATGAAATTACGTCTATACAAATCAAATAACTAAACAGTGGGTGTTTTATTCCTTTCTCAAATGACTGAAGTACCAAGTAAACTGATTGCATTAATACAAAAGCTATAAGTAAAGTAAAGCATGTCCCACACCCTTGACAGGACGCCGGGGATTGTAAAGTTAAGGTTCACAATGTACTAAGCCTAATAGCACTAATCAGAGTAAGGGGTCAGGAGAATCAAATGGCGGCGATAAAATGGAGAAATAAAATATCCAGAACAACTGAAATTACAAAAGGAGTTTACCAAGGCGTCCGTTATCACCGGCACTATTCAACATATATTCAGAATTAATAGTGAACAAAGCGTTGGAAGAAATTCAAGACGGTGTTAAAATCGAAGGACGCTGTGTAAAAATCATAAAATTTTCAAACAACCAAGTATTAATTTCAGGCAATCCTAAAGGAGTGGTCAAAATGGTACAGAGATTAAGTGTAGCGTATCCACCAAATATGGAATGGAAATTAACATTTAAAAAAATGAAAGTTACGTGTATCAGTAAGATACTATAAGAAAATAGTGTGTTAGTCAATGGGAAAAAGCTGGAACAGGTTCTGTCTTTCAGATACTTGGGATACCTAATAATGAACAGCGTATATTGCGACAAGGAGAATGCACAAAAAATTGCAATGGCCAAAGAGGCATTTATGAGGAAATGAAACATAATTACACAAAATAATATCCCCAGAGGTACGAAAATGTATTATGAAGTCATATGTATGGGTAGTAGTATTTTATCCTGCTGAAACACGGACCTTAACAAAACGAGACAAGCAGGAAATAGAAACGCATTTGAGACATGGTGCTTTAAAAATCTCGAATGAAGTGGTCTTTGAACGAGCGTAAGAAGAAAGAACTCTTTTGCGGAATATTCGAAGAACAAGACTGAAGTGGATAAAACATCTTTTATGACAACTTGCTGACCGATATAAGAGAAGGGAAAATAGCTGCCCGCAGACCGCAAAGAAGTTCGAGACAAACCCCCTCATAGGTACAGTTAAGAAGAAAACGAATATCAACAGTTAGGCAGAATTAAAATGATTAGCAGGAGACCGGAAAACATGGAAGACTTGCTTAATAGTGGCGAACCAGTGAAATGACTGAAACACCTATTGATATATTAGTCTTAGAGAAATGATTTCAAACAGCTAAGACACCGACAGTACACCTCTGCAGACAAAACGTTGTGCGCGCTTTGTGAATATGCTTCTTGATGGCTCTCTCATTCAATCTTCTCCATTAGTTCGATACTTGGGTTTCATTTTCAATCAGAACCTATCTTAGAAGCATCACGTTAAATATTCTTAAAAAGTTGGTTCATACATCACACGGAGCTCGTTCCTCTTTAATGGCTCTATATCGATCAACACTATGCTCGAAATCTGGTTATGAAGCTCCACTCTTCTTCTCTACATCCAAATCTTTTTAATCATCACTGAACAGTATTCAATATAAAATGTTTCGACTCTCTACTGGTGCTTTATGAACATCTCCTATTATGAATCTCCTAGGCGAGACATCGCGACTACCTCACTTCAAATTTACTTTTAAAAACCATCTTAAATACTCATGTCAGCGGCAGAAGTTGTGTTAGCACCACATTAAGAATTATCCAAGCACAATTTTCGCCTATTTCTTCAAACTAAGCA
Source organism: Icerya purchasi (assembly GCA_039619475.1). Taxonomy (NCBI): domain Eukaryota; kingdom Metazoa; phylum Arthropoda; class Insecta; order Hemiptera; family Monophlebidae; genus Icerya; species Icerya purchasi. The sequence goes on along the minus strand of CM077115.1, from coordinate 420,530,378 downwards.
GATCCTAAATTCCACATCCTGCTTTTCGATTTATCCATATGACTTACTAAATATAGATTCCCAGTCACCCTAAGCTTTTGAGGGTCCAATTTGCAACTCTTCGGATGATTTATCACAGTAGATGAAAGCACAGCTTAGTTTGATTATTTACTGCTACATCAAAAAGGAGGATCCAAGTTTGCAATTGTTTATAAGCTATTGTTTTTTACAGGAAACATAGTTTACTACACTGATGGATCCAGTTCGGATAGCTCAGCAGGATATGCTTTGGTGTGCAAAAATACAATCATATTTAAGCTTTACGATCCTCCTTCTCGGCATTGTCTACAGAACTGTATGGTGTACTCTTAGCTTTGACTTATGCGTGAGATATGAGCCAGACAAACAGAACTATTGTAACTGACTCCTTGCTCGCTATGAAAACTATAGAAGGCAAAAAATGGAACCACATAATAGCGTTCATCTATGAAGTCCTTGCAAAAAACCAATCTCTCATTTCTTTCTTTTTTTTTTTTTGAATTTATTTATTTAAAATAAGTTGTAGGTTTCACAGGGCAAGATGCCCGTTATGTGAGTGCCCGACACTTTTATTAACGTTTATTCAAAATACAAAATTTCAACTATTCTTGCTTATTCCATACATCATAATATTAGTCAATCTAAGATTATATAAATTATAACATAGTACAAATATATGTATGTATATATATATATATACTAGGGGATTGGTCTCGCTGGCTACCTCGCGGCTCGTTCCTTCGGACTTTAAATTGTATTACTTTGTAAATTTTCATAAAGACTAAAAAGAAGTACACTCAAATTTTGGTCCCTAAATATCAACCTTTTTGCAAATTTTATATTTTCCCTGTATTCTGAAGATCTTATTATGTAGGTTAAAAAGAAAATTAATACCGTAACTCATATAGAACTAGCTGTAGATTTTTTTAAAAATTATTTGCTTAAAATTTGATTTTCACGTTTTTCAAAATTTTAAATTTCGAGAGTTTAATAATTTTTTTATGGTCTTGTGAAAAAAATACGTCGATTAAAAAAAAAATGAACTCTCTAGCTACTATAGAAACGATTTTTTTTCTTGCAGCTTTGTAAGATAAATATACAAGAGCGTCGCCAGCCAATGAGCCAGGGGGCAAGAAGAGTTGTCTGCCGCGGGGGGGGGGGGGGGGCAAGATGATAGAAAGAGGATATGAGTTATAGGAAAAATAAAATTTATAAGTTGTAAAAGCTTAATATTTTATTAAACAAGAATAAAATCTTAATTAAAACATAATTTTCGTGGGTTTCTGATAAATTGTTCATGATTACGCGCCCATGAATAATCATCATGGCCAGTTGATTAAAAAGTTTCAAGGCTCCAGGGAGGGGGGCAGCTGCTGGCGACGTCCATGTAAATATATATATATATGCGGATACGTACAACGCCGTAAATAATCATTTGCATACCGATACATAGGGGCAGCTAAATATCATTAAATCAAAAAACCTGATCTTATTTTAAAGATACGTGTTAGGGGAAGTAAACAAGAAAGGACGAGAACAAATGAGTAAAAAGAGAACATTAAAAGAATATTATAAAATAGAAAAATTCTAGGCGTATCTTGGATTTTACTCTTTACATTATTATTTCAGCCATTTCCCTACTTCCTTTTTCAGCACACCAATTATTTTTTCCTTTAATATATGATTGGGGATTGTACTAATTAGTTCGATTAAAACTGAATCATCAGTGTTATCAATTCGTAGTTTTACACCTGGAGGATAGATGTTATATGTATTACTTTGGTTTCTTGTTAACCGAATTTTTTGCCTATATGGTAATTTTATATTATTGACATTAAATTCTAATAATCTATGATAGAAATAGTACATCTTGGGGAACATATCGTTATTTTCCTTCCAGCAAGTTGATCCAGACTCGTTTTGCTTCCAGTGGAGAAGAATAAGTTTCAAACACCTTTTCTACATTTTGCTTATATAATTTCTGTTTTCTTAGCTTCACCCCATATATTTGAATTCCATATAAAATTCTAGACATTATTATTGAATTATAGTATACATAAGTAATGTGCGATAACCTGTTTTTTATTTTATATAAAGCTGGAATTGACTGTCTTATTTTCGAATTTAAACTTTGAATGTGTTTTTTCCAGTTCAAGGATTTGTTAAATATACCTAGATATTTAAAATTATTTACGTTTTCAAGCGGTGGATAGAAACATAAATGAGTATTGTTGTTTACATGAAGTTCATGTAGGCAGTCATTATTATGATACGCGGCGTGTATCATATATTTCGTGCTGTTCCGAATGTGCAGTAATTTAGATTTATTTATATTTATACATAACCTTTTATCATGTGTCTATTTACTAAAATTGTTATATATTCTCTTGTAATAATTTTTCCGCCATCTCTGCGGTTCAGCATGATCACGATGTGCCTATATCAAGCCACTACTGAATGTAGGCACCCTAGTGGGATAAGTTGGCCTAATTTCTCATACTCGTCAAGCAAATTGGGAGATGTATTTTATACCTGCTGCCGGGTAACTGTTCTATGCGACGCTAATGAAGACGCTAGTGTAGACGCAAGACTACACTCGAACTGATTATAATTGCTTGTTATAGTGTTTCAGTGCAGCCCCGCGTTTGTCTGCTTACTATACATCAACTAAGACGCTTATGGTGGTATATGTGGTGGCTTGCCATTTGCCAATGCCGACCACATGACTATTAGCGGTTATTTTATTTAATTTTTCGTAATAATTTTTGTCGTTGTTCAGAATCGAACCCGGACTTCCGTAACGGAAGCCAAGCGCTCTAGTCACTATCGCGACGACTTCGAACTATCATTTATTAGCAGGGATGGGGAAGACGATGTACTTGGGATTCCGCTTAGCGATTTATCTTTCTTCCATGCAGTACCTGTAAGTGTAGATGAATAGATCGAATTAATAAAGGATTTCTAGGATTCACGTTTGCTTGTGCGGATCAAGAGCTGAGTCCTTGCCCTGTACTCTTTGAAGCTGATCAAATCGGATAACGCCTTTAAGAATTTGTATTTCCTCACGCTCTCTTTTTTAGAGAAATAGCGGCCTGGATTTCCGGCGGCCACCACGGAGCAGAACGAGTCCATCTTATGGGGCAGGATTTGGGTATAGTGGCTAAAGCTGCCGGAATTCATGGCGTTTATTAATATATTTAGATTGTGCTTATCTGAGGGCGAAAACTCTATGAGGGGACTATTACCTTAGATGTATATGCAACCCAAAATGCTTTCTAGAACTGGAAATAAGCCGAGGTTCGTGGAGAAATAATACTAGATAAGGAATTAGATACATAAGTAAGAATAGGAAATTGATCACTGATGAGTCCCATAGGATGGTTACTGTGAGAAAAGGAAAGAGTGATGAGGAAGAAAAGATGAGGTGAATTGTGGAGAATGTATTATAGGAAAAATTGAAGTCGGTGTGGTTTGGGGAGCAAGCAGAATTATATCACTAGACAGGACACTGTTAACAATCGTAGTCCCCTGTCGACACGTGTGCGTAGCTCCCTACAGGAAAGAGTAGGCATTGAAATCACTCGATAAAATTGCTTTAGTGCCTAGTATGGATATAAGATATTCAATTTCACTTTGTGCAATGTTAATAGTGGGTTTGAAATAAAAATTGACGATAGTCAACAAGGACATTTGAGAATCTGACATTGTTACCAATATTGCTAAAGATTGCAACATGGGGTTACTGTAGACATGGGCTGTCTGGCTGCAGACAGCCCATATGTACGAATATTCCTAACGCAAGCGATTGCTCTTTGAGCATCATCCAAACGATAAATATAGTTTTTTAAACTTAGGCCTGTGGCCTGTTTAAAGTGTGTCTCATGCAGGCAGATAATGGCAGGAGAATAAATGTTTATTAGTATATTGAGTTTTTCTATATGTTTGTAGAAGTCCCTGTAATTCCACTGCATAATTATATAATTGCGCACCATTTTTGAAGAAAATAAGGGAAGCTTTGGGAGCTATTATACTCCCACGTTGTCCTCGGCGACTGAGGTTCTTCTAACTTGTTAATTACACGTGTGCATCGAGTTTTAATGCTTGTGCTACCGAGATATTATAGCTTGACTGTAGAGAGCAGGTGCACCAGGACATCCCGGTCACTTGTAAAATTGCACGCGTAGTTTTTGTAATCTGAGGTAACGTTAATATTTGCAATGAAAGTCTGGAGCTCTTTAAAGGAAAAAGCAAAGGGTGCATGGTCAGGGAGGAATATAGAACTGGATTTTTCGATGAAGGTATCATACCTTCATCTTTTTGTGGCGGGTGTTGCCGATGGAAGGTTGGGTTATTAGGGGAGGAGCAACGAGATATGGAGGAATATCTACGTGTGTTTGGTTAGACACCATATCAATTTTCTCATCTTTATACAGAGATCGGCGAGTGCTGCGTTTTGCAAAGGGCTGCACCGGGAAATTCGGTTGCGTTTGTGCTGCTCTTATATTGAGGGTTACTTTACTCATTGGTTAGACTTTCGTCCATTGCTCCAGCTGCTTTATTTCTGTGCCGGTGATCTCCATCGGTAGATATTTCAACCCTTTATTCTTACAGTTGGAGCAGACATGATCAGCTAGGTTAATAAAAATACGGTGTTCGATGCTATTGTTCTCGAAATGAAGGACTCCGCGATTTTTTTACAGTTTGCTTGCTCAATGTAAAAGGTGAAATTATTGGAACAATTAAGTAAAATATTAATAACAGAAGATGTTTTAAAATGCGTTAAGAAATACAGTCTAGACCCCATGATGACCCTTTTTTCTTCTTTCTGAAGTTAGAGCGAATTTCTGTGAGGTTAATAGTATTAGTGAAAAGGTGATTAGTTGAGAAGATATTTGGGTGATATTCTAAGTAACAAGTTTTAGAAAGATTGGGGGTATATAAAGGAACTTGATTATTTAAAAATTTGTCGCCCCAATCCAGAGGATGAATTCCGTAATTAGAAAAACCATCATATAGGTTTTAATTTTCTTTCGAGCATAGCTATTTAAGCTTTAGTATATCTTCCTGTTTTCGAAAGGAAAAGTAATAATGTAAATTCTTAAATTCACAGAATTTGTGGTATAAATGATTTTTTTTGTTAACGATTCTAGCGCATATTGGGTTCTACCACAGAGCTGGAGAGCGATTACTATTATAATTGGAACGAGACCGGACGCATTTAAAGTAAGAGAAAAACTGATAAGACTGATAAAATGAGAATAATTGTCAATTGCCTACATGGTCTAAAGAAAATAATTACGAATCGCATAAGCCTAAGCTAAATTTTTTGAGATTATTCTTCAAAATTTATTAATATTCCTAACGGTTGCATTCGTAAAGAAGGAAATCATTTGTTTAAGGAGAAGATGGTTACTTTCTATTGGTAACTGCAGCGCAGACTGTTTTTGACATAATCAAAGATTTGAAAATATAAAAGTTAAATCAAGAGCATTTGGTAGTCTGCTCCGAATTTGAATGTTTGTAAGAGAACTGTCATTTGCCAGAAGTAGTTTGGAATTATCAATAATTTTAGTGAAGACTGTTGATATTGGCATCTTTTGAAATCCAAAGTCTGAGATGAGCACTGAAATCGCCGCAAAAAATAACAAATGAAGAAGCAGATCAATTGTTAACAAAGCTAATGAAATAATCTTCTGGAAAAAAATTGTTTAGAGGGCAATAAAAGGAACAATATAGTACGTTTTGTTATATAACTGAATAGAAACTATAATTTTTTTTTTAATAATCTTTATATTCATTTCAATTGATCTCCAAAGACCGTCAAGCAATTGTACTGAAATGTAAATTAATGTGTAAGGGGCCACCACGATCCAGAGGAACATTTATTTAAGTTTTAAATGAAGCCAAGGACTCCAAGCGCTTCAGCCGTTTAATTTCCAGGCTGTTGTCAAGCGGATTGATATCTAGTAGATTGGAGTAGGCTTCTAAATGACTAATATTTCACTGGGCAGCACGTTTTATTTCTTCCTTTACATAGACAATAAGTCTACATCCTCTCTGTGTGGAAAGTCTGCAGTTGACTGACTACATTTTTTGAAGTTCCCATTTTTTGAACGATTTTTTTTTTTTTTTAAAAGTTCATAAACTCTCAAATTTGTGGAATGAGAAATTAACGTAACCCTTCTAATTAAGTTTATGGTGTTACTTCATTCCCAATTTAAAATATTGTACAATTATTTTTATAATATTTTAGTACTTGATAATGCACAGAATACTTTTTTGAAAAAGTATTTAATTTGATACAGTTTATTAAATTCATGAACATATTCACTCATTAGTTCATATATACTACGAATAAATATTGTATTATTACAATTATATACTTGTAAAATATGTTCTGTATTGTAAATTGCATACAATGCACCTATTCGAATTTGAAATTCCAAATTTAAGTAAGTAAACTTTAAATGTACCATGACTCAACATGAATTTTACATAAAAAATATTTAGTATATGAGTATTATTACTAATTCTTTCTCTGTATTTAGATAAACTTGGTTGCTACAATTGTTTTCTCCATATGCCACTAAATGCCGTAAAATTTACCTTATTCTGGAAAATATAATTTCGTTCCATGAGAATTCTGCTTTAAATATAATTTTTGAAATGGAACACTGGCGTATGAATCATTTAAAGTCTTATGCATTATATTCAAGTTAGCATTGAAATGCAAATTTTTTTTGAGGGAATTTGTATTCATAATGATTCTGTGAAATGGAACACTGGCAAATTGGTAATTTAAAATATTAACCGTTATTCGAACATCAGCTTCAAAAGTGGCAGCACGCAATTCAGCATTAGTGATGGTGAAACATGCTTTCGATTTCTCCAGTGGATCAAAAAAAGTACATAGAGGTTTTCTTTCATTTCGTGCTACTAAAACTAAAAAAATTTAAAAAAAAAGGATCAATTAAAATAATATAAAAAATAAAAAATAATAAATGCGTTTTTAATAAATATGAAGAAATTATTATTTTTTCATTTATGTCTTATTTATTTTGCCCTCTGGGATTTCAAACCAGAGCTGAAATAGAAACTAAAAACTGATTTTAAAAAAACAATAAATAATGCTTTATTTGATTGTACCACTTTTTTTAAACTTCTTACTTCTCTGATTTTTGAAAAAATAATATGGTGTGATTTGAAAGTCTACAAGCAATTTATATTTTTATTCATCAAAGTTATCTGCTGATGTGAATGAATAGATATTAACCCAATTTTAATCAGTTTTCTGGTTTGAGAAAGTTTAGAAAAAGAAGAAAATGCATATTAGAACTTTGATGAATAAATAAAAATAAATTTTTACAGTTATTTAGAAGTAGTTTTAAAACTCCCATAGAGTAATACTGAAATTTACTTTATAGAACTGAGATTTATTCTCTACAAAAATTGAAAAAAGGAAGATTATTTGAAGGTTATTATAATTATTAAATAATCATTCGAAATAATTTTTGACATATCCTAAAACTTTTGTTACATGTATTGTAAATACAATATTTTACTTGTTTATTTATTTTTCTTACCTGTCCTTATTTGTTAATTAAGAATAACAATCAAACAAAAATAAAAGCAATCAACTTCCGTTTTATATGCAAGTATATATAATATATGAAATATATGTATTACAATCTACCTTAAAACGTGACAATAAAAAATTGTTTTCAAAGATATGAGATGAGTGGAAATACTATAATATCACTCTTTAAAGAAAATATTTAATTAAGAATAGTATCTAGAAAAATTGAATGTGATGCAATAGTGATATATAAAAAATTATGTAAGAGCAGTAGAGTATCCAAGTGGGAGTTTTAGATATTGGAACAGCTCCTATGACGATTCTTAAAAAATGTTTATAAACATTATTTTAAAATGCAGCAATAAAAATTTCAGTATAAAATATAATTCACATAATGATACGCGTTAATATTATTTGTATCAGTACTCTTTTAATTCCATAAATAAACTGTATAAATAGCTCATAAGAACGTTTGAGTTCTATCATGATTATCCTTCTCCCCATTGGTAGATTTTGAGTACACTTCTGAGCATAAACAACTAATACACAAAACAAACAATACATAAATATATTTTTCAGCTATTAAATATATATGTATGTATTTGTATATTAGTCATTTTAAATATTAAGGTATTTAGTAATATTTTTGCCAAAGTTAGTGTTAATAAATTAGAATTAAACCAAAAATTAAAAACCCCAAAGAAACAAAAAATGTAATTTCATAGGCAATAAAAACTGAAATTTTAAAATGTGTACTTCAAAGTTTTGTTTATAACTCTTTCTGTGACATTTTTATCAGTTGCCTTCAACAAAATTAAATAAATTTACGCCAACAGCGGTTCCAAAAAAAATTCTGATATACCCTAATATTTTTTTTTTGTGTGAAATAGAGTTTATAAATCTAAATTTAAGAAGTCAAATTTTCAAAAAAATTAATTTATACTCGTATGCCTGTGCCATTTTGATAGGTGTAATTTATATTATTCTATAAATATTAGATTTATTTTTTGTGATAATGAGTGGTTGTAATAAGTCCAAAATCAGTGTGCACAGTAAAACTAAATTCAAAAAATACCCATGTTTTGATTTAGTATGGTATTACATTGCTAGAGTATTTTAAAATTGGGTAAGTAGTAACAATTTCTAAACTAAGCTATCGCGAATAATCAGGAATTTCCATTCTACATTATTAGGATTATATAATTTTGTACCAAATAGAATAATTTTGAAATAACTAATTTTATAATTTAACTTATGTGATATGATCAGAGTTGTTTTGGATGAAAGCTTATAAATTGATTATGTCTGCGTTAATCTAAATACAGATTTTGATATGGAAGATTATACACTGTAGCGTTACTGATGATGAAATATTAAATGTGACTTACAGCTCGTCTGTTCATTTGTTATAATTTATACCGCCTATTTTTAACGGTTACTGCAACTGCAGTTTGTGTGTACTTGATGTCTTGTGAGATTCGAACTTATAATTATTATTATTTCTTATTTGCATTAATTAATTGGGATTTCTCATATAACTTACAATCAGTATTCTATAAGCTTAACTGCTTGTCTATTTTAAATCTTTAAAAAAAAAGTAATGAGCAATTTTGTGATAATAAACAATATTAATTTCACTTAATGAAACGGAAAAAAAGAAATGACAAACTTAAATTTCATCCTGATAAGATAAATCGAGTGCGGTTAAACTGTTGTTAACCAGGGCCGTATCTGAGGGGTTTTTTTCTAGGTTCAACCCCTCCCGAAATGTCTGCGAAATAATAACTGCTTGAATTAGATGGACCGAAATTCAGAATAAATTTATTTCTTTTCAATTTTTGACAAAAGAAAAGAAAATTAAAATTTTTATGAATTCTATGGAAACGACTGTTTTTTATTTGTTTTTATTGTTATGTTCAAATATTGCATATACAATAATTGAGAGCAAGGCTTTAGTATACCATTTATAAATAAATAATATTTCATGATAACACACACCCGACACACACATACACACACACACACATATATATACATATATATATATATATATACAATTATAAAAATATTTTAACTTAAATAAATAATTCAAAAATGATTTATAACAAATGTAAAAATCTTACATATTGAATCGGACATCTTCTTTAACAATCGAGAATCAATAAGTAGAGATACACTTAACATTTCTTGTGCTATTTCAACCATTCCACATACTAATATTAAATAAATACAATATTAACAATACAGCATCAACAAAAAGATTATCTGATATAATGCTTCATTTAGTTATAATGATAATATATGTTATTTAACAAGTGAATTTCATTTATGTAGTTTAAAACTATGTTAAAAACACACATTTTACACATCCACAAAAAATAATTTAATCAACTACCGGAAGATTGATTAATGTACTTATGTATTTTTCTTCATTATAAACTTGTAGAAATGATTGAATTATTATGAAACAGAAATACATATAATGAAATAAGACAACACTTTGGAGATCATAACTTCATAATTTATTTATTTATTTTTACTGTTTACATGATAATAGATCCATTACTGAATAAAAGGAAATGAACATATGCTCTAGTAAATACACACAGTTTATTTATTTATAATGTGTATATGAAACACTACATAACTATTCAAAAACCCAATAGATGGCTAACTACATCTACAGCTAATTATAACTTGTTATTACATATTATAAAAATATATTGTAACTTTGGAATGTGCCCAATACACAAGATTCTGGGATGTTCTTAACATGGAATGTTCCAGATTATTTAATTCCTTATATACAATTAATAAATAAGTTTATATTTTGTAGTAATTAAATTAGTAATTTGATGTAATACCATCATGTCTTGCTTCATTACTGTTCTTCTTTTATAACCTGACAGTGGCTATCTGCAAGTGATTCCCCACTTGTTACAGTGCACGTGTTTCATGCATCAATTTATCATAATAAGTATTCCTTCTTCAAGATGTATGTGTCCATTGTATAACATATGTATCAGTATATGTGAGCTGTTTGATTTATAAGTGATTATGTTGATTAAGTGTTTAAGTTCATAAAAGTGAAAATATTAACAAGAAATTTTAAAATTTATTGCTGTATATTATTGATTGGGTAACAGCAGATGACAGTTCAGATTTGTTTTTTTATTTTATTTTTATAAAAAATAAATCATTAACAGCATACAAAAATCTTAAGATCATTTATTTAAAAAGTAAAACATAAATATAAAGCATTCCCAGGTGGTCACATTTTATTAAATTATTTTAACTGAGAAAAATTATTTGATGAATCATGACTATTATGTTCGTTGGGTTACCCAGTGCACTGACCCTCTCGCAAATGTTAATTCTGATTACAGGTTTGGCCAGTAGTGTTTTATTTAAGCAGAATTTAGCTTGAATTCTGCTTCACCATTTTTAAAATTTTATAAGCTATTCCTCATACTAGGTTAATGTGTTTATAGTTGATGAGTCCAAATAAATAAATATGAAATAAATAAAGAAATAAAAATAGATAACAAAGTAGTATCATATTTTATTTCTTTTGTTAGTAGTTCAAATCATATGGCTTAGTTGTTTAACATTTTTGATCACAGATACTACAGAAAACTTTTAAATTAAACGAAAGTTCAACATTTCTGTTAATTTTTCAGAACTTTTGTCTTTGATTTATGTGATTAACTTTAGGTATGTTTTGATGAATCATCTATACATGTTGTTTATATTGTTTCTGATCAAATTCCGCATTATCAATATCACTATCTTTCTCCTTGATACTAAATGATATATTACTCATGGTATTAAATATCTGCTGATCATTGTTTAGAGTCTACAGGGGGTATTTGAAATCCATATGTATTACAAATGGTACAAATTCCTGCTGAACTTCAATATTTTATTCTCTTTTTTTGTAGGAATTGCAATTGTGCCAGCTTTATTTGTAGAACGTTTTTTTGTGAATTCCTAGCTACTGCAGTATCCAAGACAACGAAGCAGCAGACCTGCTGGCCCGCTCAGCTTTCCTTAATGGTCATCCGCTCCAAAATTTTCCTACCTCAGACATCCTATTTCTTTCCTATTCCAGACTATGAGTAGATACCTTTTTCCCTTTTCCAACTGTTCTTCCCATTACTTCCTTTTACAGCCCTTTCCAAATTTTCAGCCTTGGTTTCAAGCTTTTCCCTCTTCTCATCGCTCTGTTAATTAGACTAAGACTTGACCACTCCCTCCTCTCTTTTACCCGTTTTCGATTTTCTCTTTCTTCTTCTCCTTTTTGTCCTCTACACGTTTCGGATTCTCCTTTTATTTGCGACTCCAATCTCATTCTGTTTGAATGCTGTGCTGTTTCTACAGAATGCTCTCACCTGTACCCCCAACTTCTGGCGCTGGGCCTTCCTGCTCCTTTCAGTACTTCTTTTGTACTTTTCTTCCCAACTCCTGCTGTTATTCCCCTGTTACTTTCTTTTGTGATTCCATTTCTAATCGCATAGCATTTTAACCTTTTAGGTATTTGTTCTTGCTTTTTTCCTTTCTATTTGTTTCTACTTGTTTCTGGATTAAGGTCCTTGGTAGATAAACCCGGGGGGTATAAAAAAAAATAGAACGACGCTCTGCGTGAGCCAAGTATTTATTATGGTCCTGAACATACCATAAGCATTAACGGCATGCAAACATGCAACAATGATCTTTTGCAATATTCTTTTCGAGTGTAGATACATAATCTAATGATATAAGGAGTGTCTCATCAGCCCAATTGTATTTGTTAATATTAACAATAGCCTATTCTAATGTTGTTCTAATTAGTAATGGAATATATGATGATGCACAAGTTAGAACATTTCTATGGTTGAGATGAATTTCCGAATATTTTATTTTCTTTATTGACCAACCAGATCTTGATGCATGTTCAAACTTATCAGTGACGCTAATAATCTTCCTATGATTCTCCTTATACATCATGACGATTATATAATCTTTCATAAATAAATGTACATTAGTTACGAAGTAAAGTGACATTGCTTGCACATCCCAAAGCCCCATTCTTCTCTTAATTACGAAACACAATGATCAATTTACTTTTAATCCGGTCTTGGATTCTTCTTCTATCCATCTTGAATACTGCAAAGTAATATAAGACAAGTACTTTGCAATATCCATCTAACGACTGTGGTTATTTATGACGCCATGTGCCATTAAATAGTTGCGATAATACTTGCTAATACTTTGAATAGAAACATTGCGTTGCACATATTTAAATGGAATTTTTATAAATAATATTAACAAATTTAAAAATTACACAAGTAGAAACTTGAACGTAGCAAAAGCATGTCTAACAACTTCAGTTGGCAGCTCGCAAATAAATAAATAACTTGCTGATGCCTCCTTTTACACCAAATTGGTACAAAGCAAAGTAACTAAGATTAATTAAAACAAGTAGAACTTGAACGTGAGAAAACACGCCTTATCATTTCATGGTTAACTCAGAAATCAACAAATAATCCTTTGACACCTTTTTTATACTAAATCACTTAAACAGCTGACAGAAAGTAACTAATATTAAATAGTTAAACTCTAAATTATGTTTAAAAATAGAGAATAATCTAAAACTTCTAACCCTTTAAGTCACAATATATTTTAAAAACTAAATATTTTTAAATTCGCCGTTTTGTTAGATATATTAGGACGCTGAAATAGCAAATATATATGTAATTTCCCTAAAAAATCGTTTTTTGCCTAGTTTAGGGTGGTGGTTTCACTGTGAAACCACTGTGACGTTCGGTTAGTGATTTAGGAAAGATGTGTTGTTAGGACTAAGTGAGTTGGAATTATTTTGCTTAGTCTACAAGTTATGTGTCGACAAACATAAAAAAAAAAACAAATACGCGACGAACGTATAACCTCCTTGTTTTTGGAAGTCAGTGAAAATAAAATATTACAAACGTTGCATAAAATTGGGACATTTTTTTTAACGGGGGTCGGCCTAAGAATTACGTTGTAATTAATATATAAATTTGCTTCCTGTATCAAGCAGTCAATTTTTTATTTTAATAAAAGTAAAACTAATTATGCAAGCACCAATGTTTAAAACTTACTATTTCTTGTAAAGCCAAGCATAGTAACTGCTTTACAACAAACAAAACCGGGGTTCATGGAATAACAATCTTCAACGTCATAATCTTTTTTACCTAATATTATATCTCTGTATTTAGAAAAATCGGTCGGATGAAAAGGACCATAATTATCAATACACTTACTCTGTGCGCCACCTAGAAAACGATAACTTCATAAATATTCATTAGTCATGTAGACTATTCATTTATTTCTATACATATTTTTCTTGTTAAAAACTATTATAATTAAAATTATCTTTTAAGCTAAAATATTTCGAAATGAAATCTGTTACCTTTAAAACATTAAGGATATTGCGTTAATTTTTTTTTATGTGTGCTGACAATTTAAATATTACATATAATTTATTTATTGAAAGTCACTCGGCAGTTAGGGCCATTTGCGACGCCAAGAAGTTAGATCTTATAAGAAATAGATTAATACATGAAAAGTATAAAAAAGGAAATTAAAATAAACAATAGAAAGAGAAAAAAGAAAAGAAAGGAAAAGAAAGGAGACAAACGCTACTGAATATTAAAACTATATAAAAGAGAAAAGTCGGGTAAGCTGTAAAAATTTGAAAATGTTTACACAGGCCTTTTCATTGTTCACCAGAATTTCGGCCAAATCAGCATCATCCTTGAAACAGGCGGCTCTCTCTTGTCTAAATTTGCGATACGAGGTGTGGGGATGTTCCACCGTAACCGGCACTCCACAAATTCCACGTGTCGGTTTCGGTTGTTTTTGAAATAGGTGGCTATGTGTGTAAAGGCAGTGGCCTATGCGCAAGCAATCTAGTATTGTTTCCTTATGTCGGTCCTGTCTGTATGAGGTGCTCCATCGCCGAAGGTTTCCCTTCACTTTGAACAGTTTCTGAGAGCGACAGTTTTGTTCCCATTCGTGTTGCCAAACGGAGTATACATGTTGTTTAGTTGGGACTTCAGATTTTGGCTGTTTTTCTTATTCTGGCCTCTAAATTTTGTTAATTGCTATATACTGGCGTTCCATGGAGGGACTTCAACGGTACGTTGATGGACCGTCGCCGTCCATTGAAGACTGCTAACAGTATTCCGACACTCGATTTCCAGAGGCTTTGGACTTTTTGGATTTTTTTCATATAGCTGTATATAATTAGAGGCAAACGTTTTTTGATGCGAGGGGTTAGATGGATTTAAGGCCAGATTAAAGAAATTTTTCAGAGACAGAAATAACCTTCTGTGTTTGAGTGGCAGGCCATTAGTTTCTGCATGAAGACTGTCAACTGGACTGCAGTGTGATGCGCCTGCGATTAGTTTTAATGCGGGATTTTGAACAGTGTTTAACCTGTTCAGCACATTAGGTTTAGCAGATCTGTATATGATCGAACCGTAATCCATTTTAGACAGCGTAAGAGCGGAGTAGAGGTTCTGCAGGCATTTCTTATCTCCGCCCGATTTTGTATGAGCTGTAATTTTTAGGACGTTGAGAAATTTTTGACATTTCGCTCCAAGTTCATCGATGTGCCTAAGACAGCTTCCTGTCGAATATTAATCCAAGGATTTTGACCGTGTTGGGGCTGATCTAATGGGGTTGTTGCCCAGAGTTATTTTGCAGTCCGAAGGGGATTTCCGTTTATTGCTGAAAATAATGCTAGCTGTTTTTTCCGCTGAGAAAGCTAAGCCCTGGTTTTGTAGACCACTCTTATAATTTATCGATCATGTTTTGAAGCCGAACTCTTAAACTTTCCAGATTTGCAGATGTCATGTATATTGTGAGATCGTCAGGGAAAAGATTATATTTTACGGGCGGTTCAATGATTTTGGTCAGGTCGGAAATGTCTACTATGAATAAGGTCGAACTAATTATTGAGTCTTGAGGCGTGCCGTTTTCTTAACTTCTAAGGGACGACAAGACATCTTCTATCCGAATCTAAAACGTGCGGTTTGTCAAGAATGCCTTCACGAAATCAAGCAAGTTCCTAGTGGCATTCCAGTTTACCAGGGTTTGAATGATTTTATGCTGCCATATACGATCAAAAGCCTTTTCCAGGTCAAAGCTTATGAGCACTGTGAACTGATTCGAAACAAAGCCGTGACAAATTTACTGGTGGAGTTTTACTAGAAGGTCCATCGTGAATCTCTGCGATCTGAACCCGAACTGCATTGGATCAAGAAGTTGCTTTTATTCCAGTATCCATATTAGACGATCGTTTATCATTTTCTCCAGACATTTGCATAAAGAATTGGTCAGGGAAATGGGACGGTAGCTGCAAGGGAGGTGTGGTTTCTATTTTCCAAGCATTCGGAATTTTCCCCCATGTCCAAATTAAATTGTACAATTGGGGAGTTGTGCTAAAGGATGCCGCAGGAAGCTTTTTGATCATATCGATATGTACGCCATCTGGCCCGGGAGATGAGGATCTCATATGATTCAAGGCATCTATTAATTCATCATTGGTAAACGAAAGATTGAAATCTTGCGTAGATGAGGTGGAGGGGCGAGCTTCTTGGCATTCGCAGTTCCTTTTAATAATTATGAACGATTCTACATACGATTCTGTATACGATTCAGTGGCGAATGATTTATGGAAATGATCAGCCAGGCTTTCTGCAATATCCAACTTGCTGCAAGTTGGGCGGGAATCTGATATTATCGACAAAATCGTTGTGAATGTTTTTTTGTTCGATAAGATTTTGACCTTGTTCCAAACCTTCTTGGCTGGAGTCCTGAAATTGAACGTTGAAGCAAATCGAATCCAAGACTGTCTTTTTGATGCTCTGTGAAGCATTTTGTACCCTGCCCGAGTAATTTTGAAGTTTTCTTGCGTCGGGTGACGCTTTTCTCTAGACAGAAGTCTATTCTTGTCTGTGACCGCTCTGCTACAGTCATGGTTCCATCATATCGTTTGTCTACGTGTCGTTTGCGGACTATTTTTTGGAACACTATCAGAATCGGCTGCCGTTAATTCCTTAATTATACTCGTATATTCATTAATCGTGTTGACATCGCTAATGTTTTCTGGAAGTTTTAGATTTACCGACTGGGAGAAACATTCCCAGTTAGCTTCTTTAAGTCTCCAGCTGGGGAATTTTTTGGTATTATCGTTATTCTCTGAGGATTCTATCGCCATGAGCAAAGGAAAATGGTCGCTTCCAAAAAGAGAAGCAAGGGGTTCCCGCTTTGTTACGTGGGCAATAGAATGGCTACAAAATGATAAATCGATAGCTCAGAGCGAACCATTGAGCACATTGAAGTGAGTGATTCTACCGGTGTTTAACAATGCTAGGTCGAAACAATCCAGAATCTTCTCAATATATCTTCCTCTTCGGGTGGAAAACCTTGAACCTCAGATCGTGTTATGGGCATTGAAGTCACCGCTGACGAGGAAGGGAATGGGGAATTGTTTTATTAACTGTCCAAAACAACCGTTGGAAACGTCGTCCGATTGATGCAAATAGACTGAACAGATGGTGATATTAATTGGGGTTCGTATCTTGATGGCTACTGTTTTAAAATTAGTTAGAAGGTCGATTGGCTCGACGAGGAAATTGCTTTTGGTAGCAATAAGTACTCCACCTTTTGCTATAGAATCCGAATCTAGATCCTATCTATATAGCGTATAGTGTTTCAGACTAAATTTTTCTAGTGGTTTGAGCTTAGTTTCCTGGAGAAGGATTACATCAAGGTTTTTTTGACCAACGATTGATTGCAGTTCCAGCAGTTTACTGCGAATACTATTGAGGTTCCAATTTACAACTTTAATAATAAATATTAAATATTAATAATAGTGATAAAAATAAAAGAACCCAGAAAAAAAAAATAAAGCTAAAAATTAATTTTATTATTACCAAACAATTGTAAATATTTTAAAAACTTAATTAAAAAAATAAATATAAAACAAAGCAAAGAACACATCAGTAGTAGTACTGGTATGCCATTAATTGGTTAGATTCTGAATTTTTTTTTTTTTTTTTTTTTTTTTTTTGAGGCTCGTCAACCAAGGACGTTTACCCAGAAACAAAAGGTAAGGAAAGAAGTCGGTTATATTTTGATCCGATCAGAAATGTTAACTAAAAAGGAACAGATAGCAGGAATAATTAGTGGGGAAGGAAGAATTATTTATTTATTATTTGTTATTTAAAAAAAAAAAAGGAATAAAAAAAGAAGCAAAATAAAAAACGAAGCTTTTGGCTACTTATTTGTCCCCCCCCTCCCATATTCACAGAGACTGAATTAAAAAATATTAGAATTATAAAAAAAATTAAACACATATCATGCAAAACAAAGAATACAAATAAGAATTTTTTCATAGATAATAAAGCAAATCTAAGTAACGTATATGTTGTTGTAAATTCATTTCTTCTGTTATTTTTTTCTCTTTACTCTGATTTCTCGTTTTTTTTATTTTTTTTTTTTTTTTTATTATTGGCTCGTTAAGTGGAGACCTTTACCCAGAAACGATTAGAAAAGGAAGGAGTCAATTATATCTTGATACTGTTAGGAAGAAGGAACAAATAATAGGAACACGATGTGTGGAGAAGGAAAAGATAGAATATAAGAGACGCAATATGGAATAAGAAGACCAAGTCGCAGCAAACTGGAATAGAAAGCAGAACGCTCAGCAGAAAAAAATAAACACTTAATAAACATATAATCAGCATCGCAAACACACACTTCGTTTTGAGTGGAGAGAACAATATGGAGAAGAAACCAATGAAAAATGAAAACGAGAAGAAAATAATAGAGTATGGCTTAAGAACGCAGACGAATAATGGAGACAAAAACAGAATAACGAAGTGAAGGAAACAGAGAGAACCACGAATTGGAAGGAAGACGAGGTTTTTTTATTTTTATTTTTTTTTGTAGGCGCGCCAGCGGCATTGACCCAACAACAAGAAAACTAAGCTAAAAAACTAGATAACTAGGCGGTTCGAAATGGACGTAACAAAGGACAGCAGTGCAGACACCACAGAAAATGAAGGAAAGGAGAGGATAAAGGAAGAGTTATAGGGAGTAGGGAGACCTAATGACAGGAGCTGACTGTATAAAAGGGAGCGTTCGTTACGAAGAGCAGGACACTCGAAGAAAAAGTGATCAGCATCACATGTACGAGGAGGATCACAAACGTGAAGAGAACAATCAGGAGAAGGCGACAGAGAAAATCGAAAGCGCGAGGAGGGGAGAAGAGAATGACTGATCCGGAGACGAATTAGAGAGATAATAGAAGAGCGACGACCGAAAGGAGTAGAATGGAAAGTTGAACAGACAGATAAAAAGTACAGTTGTTAGAAAAAGAGGAAGCGTACATATTCGATACCATAATCTGAGACGAAAATTTTTGCACAGCGGAAGGAGATTAGAGGATGGGATTTTTCTTAAGAAGAGTAATGAGAGGAAGTAGCAATCCGAGTACCAAAGAATCCGCCGCTTCATTACCGAAGATGTCCGAATGGCTTGGAACCCACAGCAAATTAATTTGAATGAAATGAAGGGAAGAAAGAACGTGGATAAGTGAGCGTATACGGAATATAATAAAATCACAAGAATGATCAGGTAGAGGAGAATAAATGGCCTAAAAGACGGTTATGGAGTCAGATATAATCAAGAATTTAGAGTAAAGGTGATTGAAGGAAATAAAAATAATCGAACGTAGGATATGCATTAATTCGTTGATGAATGTGGAACAGAAAGGAGGCAGATGAAAAGATCCTGAAACGTTAAGATCTGAGAGGGTGAAAGAGGCATCGGCATCACCCGACCTTTTCGAACCATCTGTTAACACGGGGTTACATGAGATGGAAATTGAAAATTGATTGTATTGTGGAATTCCTGTCTAATTGGGGCCTGCGGAAGAAATTTGGAGAGTGCAGGTATAGTAAACATATTTGGAGGATAGCAGAGTTCGGCGAAATTAAAAAAGAAATAAGGAAGATTAACCAAGGACATTATGTAAGGACAAAATGAATGGAGTCGAAGGGACATGAATGATAAAATAGGGGTTTTCCTAGGTGTGAAACGCCAGCTCCTAGAAATAGAAAGATAGGAATGGATAAGAGTAGAGGACGTGAGCGGAAGACACTTAGCAAGAATGCGATAGCCCAAATAAGATCTGCGAATAGAAAGAGTAATGTATTAGATTCGGAAAGAACTGCTGGAACTAGAGAGGATTTAAGAGCACCAGGACATAGACGAAGGCAAGAATTTTGTATTACTTCTAATTTAGAGGGTCGGGACTTAAAGGCACAACCATAGAGAAATGAACAGTAATCAAATTTTGAGCGGATGATGAATTTATATAAAGAAATAAGGATATAAGGATTGTCACCCCATTTGGTTGGAGATAGTAGGACCTTCAGCAGGTTTAGTCTTTTGGTTGCTGAAGAGGAAAGATACTTGATGTGTTCAATTTCTCGTCTTAGTTATTATTTTCCTTTTTCGCTTTCTCTTTCTATGTTTACATTGGTTTATTTAACATCCTTTTTTGTTTCTTTACCTTTATTTCAAATTATTAAATTTAAATATTTTATTATTTTAATTCGTTTTTTTTTTTAAATATTCATTGAAGTTCGTTTATATAATAACTATTACATTCTTTCTCAAATATTTATATTATTAAATTAAATTACATTGAGTACTAGTGCCGCCTATAAATGGGTAGCTTTGTAAGGGGTGGTATAGGCATCGATTTAGACGGTATGGCTTTTTGTTATTTAGTCTACAACAGGTAGAGTTGAAAATGTGGCGTGTATGGAATGTGGGCGACGGCCAATTTTTCTTTTTTTTAAAATAATAGGTTTGTCAGCGAGAACATTAGCCCAAGAAAAGGAAAGGAGGAATTCAGCTAGCAAATGAGAATGGTTAAGTATTAAATTTCATGAAATCGTTGCTATCGTTTTTGAGTTGCCGTGTATTAAAAATCGTCGATTTAGATTTCTAGTTCCGTGCATCACCATTATGAAAGCAATTAACAGTGTACGTATATTGGTAGAGACATCTTTGCATGTAGTGAACGCTTACATATTTATTTTTTTGTAGAATTCCGTTACCTATTATTTTTGTTGTTGATCATTATTTTTTTAGAAATAATTAGTGAATATAAATTTTTACTAATTATTTTGTTTCTGCTAACATTATCATAAAGGATTAAAATACCACAGACATTTTTTAAAGATGGGAGTGTGTTTTTGAGTGAATTTATATACCGTGAGAATTTATTGCGATAACTGTTTCATGTGTTATTTGCGTCAATCACATCTTACTGCTGGCGTACAGACTTAATCAAAACAAGTAGTCGTTTTTTTCCTGCCACACTAATTCTGTATTATTCCGCCTCAATGTAGCTTTTAGTTCAGCAATTTTGTCACAATCAGCGTCCACCAAGCAGTTAGCATCTAAAGATTGACACAACTAGACCGAGATGTAAAAAGGAAATTCGCTACAATATATAACCCCTCCCAACCGGCCTTGGATCAACTGGTCCTTGGATTAACCGGCTTATCTCTGAAGCAAAGTTTTTTTTCTCTTTTAGCCAATAATCCGCACATAAAAGGTAGTACCCAGATGACTCATTCCACTAAGTTCATTTCGTTTGTTCAATTTTTTTGTATTACTTTATGTATTGCACAATAAAATGAGTTGCAATAACGTCTTACATATTTGTTTGTCTATTCATGATACCTGATGAAATCTGTTGGTTCGTTTAGGAAGGAAAATCAATTTTTCACTGGAAACTCGGATTAACCGGGCTAACGTGGAACCGGCCAGATCTCGAGACCTAGCAGACCGGTTAAGAGGGGTTTTACTGTGCATGTGTATGTATATATATAGGTATGGTGTCAACTATGGAAAAAAAAAACAATAACACGAGTTAAGTAATATTAAACAACACAGGAGCACCCTCGGCACTGTTTGGAGTAGAGATACAGGCAAACTACCAATTCAACTACATTATCTAGGTTACAGTTACTAACCCAGAACAAAGTTACAAAAGCAGTTGAGTAATAGCATACCTGACATGAATGCTTTGGACGAGACACCTAAAGAATGTGATATAGCCTATCAAACATACAAAGGGAAGCAACTTTATATACAACCGAACTTCTGATTATAGAAAAAAGACCTGTGAATATAATCTGAACGTTGTAGATGAGAGTAAGAAATTCTTAATATGTAATAGTAACTTCAACGTTTTGTATGCATTGTATCACAGTTGGCCTGATTTCCATTGTAAGGCTTTGTTAGGTACCTGGTCATTGTGGAATTAGTGGGAATAATGACTCTGATGTGGCTGCCAAAAAGAGGCGACAATAAATGTCATTCAGTTTCTTTTTATACCGGCGAAAGATTAACAATCTAGTAATTAAAATGAATAACTTGTGAAAGATGGGCTAGACTCTAAAAGCAGTCAGAAATAAAGATAATTTTATAACACATAAACCATGGCGTCACAAAGTCACCGAGAACGATGTGGCTAACTAGAAAATTTGTGATAACGGTATGTTGACTGCTTATAGGACACAGTCTGGTAAAAGTGAATTTTCTTATAAACAAAGGTTCTCCACGAACATCTTGCAATCAACATGTGCCATCGGAATATGTTGGAAATATTAAGCATCTGCTGTTTTCGTCCACTTGCTGCGATGCCGACTTCGAAGGGTTGTGATAACTAGAAATATTTCTTCTGTAAAATTTCAGTTTTTTACTGTGTAGCGAATATGGGAGAAGTATTCCTGTTTATTAAAAATTTAAAGCTTTCACAGTGATTACTCATGATAAATAATTTTCTTCGGAAAGAACAACTGTGTTCTTTTAAAAAGATATAGTTATTCGCTTAACGTTTCGACCAGCTTCTTACACACTGGCCATCATCAGAAACAAACTGAAGAACAGAGCGAAAATTGAGATTGACAATAACAATAAGAATCAGAAATCATGAAAAACCCAAATCCACAACAGATAACCTACAGGTCTAAACAGGAAAACCGACGTAACGCAATAACAACAGATAGAAAAAATATAAAAACATATGAGAGAAAATAATAATAAAAGGAACAAAATCTAAACGGGAAAAACCGACAAAACGCATAACAACAGATAGATGAAATATAAAAACATATGGAAAAAAACAAAAATAATAATAAAAGGAACACAAAATCTAAACGGGAAAAACCGACAAAACGCATAACAACCGAAGATAATAAAATGTAAAAACATATGACAAAAAAGGTATTAGAAAAATTTACAAAAGGAACAAAAAACATCGGGTCACAGTTGGGGCAGGGGGGAAAAACGAATAACAACTTATAAAAAATAAAACTGAAAACGTTGGAAACGCACGGAACAACCAAGTGAACAGAACAAAAATATAAAATATTACAACAGAAACAGTTGAATTACCTGAACAAGGACTGGGAACTACCTGAAAATTGCTTGGAATCCTCACCTGAGGACCCACTCGAAACCTATCCGGAAGAAGCACCGGAGGGCAAGGCCCCGGGAATTGGACCAACGGAAGCTTAACCAAACGAAGTAAAACAAAGCAAATCCAACCGAAAGAAGAAACCACTCGGACCGGCGGGATGTGGGAACAAAAGACCAAGAAGAAGTGAAAGTCGGTGGCGGACGTCAAGGTACCTAAAGAGACACAGTCAAAATTAAAACCAAATAACCCAGAGTTGGAAAAGAAAAATGAAACCTACCTGGTCGCTGTTATAGATGCAAGTTCGTCAACCGTATGACTGGTTTCCATGCTGTGGGAATACGTAGACCTTCTTCTCTGTTAAAATTTGGCCATTTCTCAATTTCGATGGCTTCTCTAACCAACCTCCTGCCGGTGTGAACTTCCTTAGCTAAAGGAACACTATCCTCAAATTTGATAGTATGATTCGTTTTCAACTGATGTTCCGCTAAGGCGGATTTGTGCACCCGCCTATGCGCGCAATCACTCCTGTGCTCCTTCACCCTGGTTTCAATAAGCCTACTAGTCTGACCGATATAGCTTAATCCACACGAACAGGGTATTTTGTATACACCGGTACAGTGTAACCGAGGTAAACTATCTTTTGGACCTCTTAACATGTTCCTTATTTTCATACACGTACCGAAGACTGGTCTTACATTGTTTTTACGTAAAATCCTTCCAATTCTTTCCGTGACTCCTTTGATGAACGGTAGCACAACACTAGTAGCAAACTGTTCAGATTCATTAATATTAACATGACTATTGCAACTAAACTTACTGATATACCTACTTGCTTCATCCGTGCTGTACCCATTTTTGACCATAACACCTTTAGGATGTCTCCACTCCTCTTGGAGACTATCGCGGCAGGACACCTTCTGTGCTCTATGTACAAGGGTCTTAAACACACTGACCTTCCGGCTCGGCAAGTGATGAGAGGTCTTATGCAAATATTTATCCGTGTGCGTCTCTTTTCGATGTACAGATGTGAAAACATCACCCAAATTATTGCGTTTGATGCGGACATCGAGAAACGCTAACTCTCCATTACATTCTTCCTCCCTAGTGAACAGTATATTTCTATGAAAAGTATTTAAGAACGCAAAAAACTTATCTAACTTCTCTCTACCATGCTGCCAGATGACAAATGTGTCATCCACATATCTATACCAACACTTCGGTTGCCAATCGTTAAGTACGATACTATCTAGTTGCTCCATGAAAAAATTAGCAAAAATGGGAGCCAACCTAGACCCCATAGCCATGCCGTCATGTTGCACGAAACACCTCTCGTTGAAAGTGAAGTAATTGGATCCTGTAACTGCTTCTATGAAACCAACTAGTTCGCCCGAGATACCTTCTTTTTTCAACAACCGGATAGTGTCTTCTACTGGAACACTAGTGAACAAAGAAACAACATCAAAACTCAGCATAATATCATTAGGGTCCAATTTCAAACAACTTAAATTACTAATGAACTGCTCCGCGTTCTGTATGTGCGCGGAGGTATTACCAATCAACCCTTTTAATTGTTCGGCTATGTACCCTTCCAAGAAGTAGGTAGGACTATTAATAGCACTAACAATCGGCCTCATCGGAAATCCTGGTTTATGTATTTTAGGTAAGCCGTAAAGTCTAGGCAATGTAGGGACATGCGAAATCAAGTTCCTCTTCAAATATGAATCTAAAGTAGAATCTTTTATAACTTTCCAAACCTTCTTCACTACCATAGGTAGTGGATTTTTATGAATTTCTGTGTATGGACCATCATTTATTAAGTCCAACATTTTCTGTTTGTAAACAGTGGTTTTCATAACCACAGCAGCGTTACCCTTATCTGCTTTTAAAACTAAAACGTCTTTGTTCGTCCTCAGTGATATCAAGGCTTGGTACTCAGTTTTGGATAAATTTGCCTTTGGTGGCTTAACATTGCGTAAAACACTGGCACAATCTTGCCGAATGACCTCTGCTACACTACGTGAAACAAATTTTAAACCCGCTTCAATACTGCACACTATCTGTTCTAAAGGAATTTTTCTAGGAGCTACGGAGAAATTCAGACCCTTTTCTAAGACTTTAATTTCATTAGTACTCAACGGAGTATCCGTGAGATTTACAACACCTTTCCCGTCTGCTATACGCAAACCCTGTGGCTTATTGTCTGCTTTATTCAGTTTATTGAACTTCGTAACCTGTCTGTCCTTTCGTAACCGGTGAATTAAGCTTGCCTGCATAGAAGTCAAGTCGTCTAATAGTACCCAGTGTTGCACACTGATTAATCGACGCAGACTCTGCTCTAGTGTACCGCACTCGACATCGATTCTTATCAATTCGGTTCGTACTCGTCTAATTTCAGAAACCAACAACCTATAACCTAAATCAAAAAACAAACGACTGTTCCTACCGTGGGCCATATGATGTTTCATCTGAACGAACTTCGGTAAAACATTTTTATCACGGCACCGCTTCAGAAAGGCTAAATCACACAACAACCTACCCTTCTTCGCCCGAAGTTTGCCAAATTTCCTAGAAACACGAAAAACATTCTCCCCGTAAGAGTTCATTATTAAAAATTTAAAGCTTTGTCGATCGCAATTTTCGTTACTTTAGTTTGCTTCTGATGATGGCCAGTGTGTAAGAAGCTGGTAGAAACGTTAAGCGAATTAAAATTTCTTTTTTTTTTAAAAACGTACACAGTAGTTCTTTCCGAAGAAAATTATTTATCATATTCCTGTTTATTTTTAAGAGTAAAATTATTATATAGGTTGGTCTTACAAAATTTGTAATGTTTAGTAATTGGCCACAAGATTCTGTCATTAGGCCATAGAAAAAGAAAAAAAAAAGGCTGTACTTAGAACCATATAAATATATTACAAATTGCATTGTAGCAATTTAAATAAAATTAAATAAACTTATCTAAAGAAAGTAGTCAAGCGAAAGCCGTGTACAAAAAGAATGTCTAGTTTTTTTTTAAAAATAAATATACAAATGTATAATTTTTTTTATAACTATTACTTTAAAAAACTCCAAGACGTTATTGAATTTATCTGACATTACATTTATTTACTCGATATTTTTTCAGTCTCGTGCTAACTGACTAATAAAAATTGTAAGAATAAAATATCGTTTAAAATAATTCATAATTACCACCCGCTAATAAAATAAATCCTAACTGGCAATTAAACAAAAGTTTATTTATTATTTTCATTTCGACTACTAACACGCACCGGAGTATTTTCAAAATAGCGTTCGTAAATACCTTTTAAAATACCACGTCGTGGATAAAACAGTTATAAAATATCACAAAAATTATTACGTAAATGAATCGGTTATTATGACGCGCTACATTTATTAATCGCTGTACTCTCTGTATTTCTTTGCAATCGAAAACGGTAATCTATAACGGTTCGAAAAGGTGCGTAATAAAACATTTCAACACTTTTTCGAAACGAATAATTTAAAAGGTACACTTTGCCGATGATATCCTACTTTTATCTTCTTCCTCGGAAATTATCGCTACCAATGAAATTTCTAGTTTTTCTTTCGGTAGACTGCAGCATTCCCTATTTTCAATTAATTTTTCCGTTTCTCCTTTACAGTTTCGTTCCATTGTTTTTACGGCTTTGTCATTCTGTTTTGATTAATCCATCCTTAAACAACATACCTCCTATTCGCCTTAATTGTTTCTATTATCTTAGAGTTTTCTTTAACAGTCGATTGACATTTTCCGAACATATTGAATATTATTCCTTTTCTGTTATTAAAAGGCTAAAATCGCTGAAAGCCTTATTCCCAATCAAACGGGGATGCATATATTTTAATCTCGTACAAATCCATTATTCGTTCTAAACTCGAGTACTGTTCTTTTTATTTATGGCTGCGCTTCCAAATTCTGCCTGAAAAAATTAAATATAATCCAAATTAAACTGGTGCTCTTAAATTCTCCGCAATTCTAGCAATTCGTTCTAAATTCAATACATAATCGCTATCCCATCACGGATCTTATTTAGCTATCATTTTCTCTCTAAACGTGTTTCACTTACGTCGTCTACTTTGATTCATTCCTACCTTCTAATTTATAAGAACTGACATTTTACGTCTGGGAAAATCCCTATTTTAACTTCGTCTTAGTCTATTTTGCCTTTATATAATCTCATATAATGTATAAAGAAAAATTTGAATTTCAGTTGACTTCAGAAAAATTTGAATTTCAGTTGACTTCAGAAAAATTTTAAATATATGTTAAGTACAATTAAGTTAAAAAAGTTATTTATATTATTTATTATTTGTTTGTAACTATATAGTTACTAGCATAGATCATGTTGATTAAAAGTAGGGTTATAGAAAAATGCATGTCTACAGAGAAGTAAACTTTCTTATGATAAAATTATTTTTGTGTGTATGCCTAGTCCATAAAATGTTCAATAAATAAATTCGATTTGGATGAAATTGGAAGGGGTGAATATACGTTTAGTGACCAGTTAAAATATTTATGTGAAGTTGTAATGCTCGCTTTGTGTTTTAAAAAAATACTAAAACATTGTAAAAAGAAAACTTTAATTACTTTTGACTTGAACTTTATTGCACACTTGATAACAGTAAACAGTAACAGTACAACAGTAAAACTAAAATTAAAATTGAATCATTCATGACTGTTCATTTTGCAGATGACATTGCGATCATAGAACAGACCAAGGATGATTTAGAAGGTATGATAAAGGAACTAGAGACTGGTCGGTTTACAAATAAATCCGAATGAAACAAAGTATATATATGAAATATATTCAAAATCAGAACAACGATCACATGCATAACGAAATATAAATACGAGCAGGGAACATAGAAGAAACAGACCAGTTCACATATTTGGGTAAAGTTTTCACAACCGAAAAACAAGGGATGAAATTAGACCTCGAAAAGAAAATATCAAACGGTTGGATCGCATACCATAAAATAAGACACATACTCAATATCAAAATCAGCTCACAAAATAAAGCGAAAATATTTAACCAATGCGTGATTTCAGTGCTAACGTATACTGCCCAAACCTCGCTCTTAACGAAGGAAGTTATAGAAAAATTAAGAAAAACTGAAAGACGGATGGAACGAGCTTTACTTCGCATAAAGCTACGAGATAAGATTAAATCAGAATAAATCTGAAATAAGACAAAATTTGAAGACGCAGAGATAAGGGTAGCCCTGAACAAATGGGCCTGGGCTGGTCATGTTGGTAGGCAAGTAAATGGAAGGCGGACAAAGGAACTGATTCAATGGAGACCGTGTACGGGAAAACGCGCGCAAGGTAGACCACTCAGAAGGTGGACGGATGATATTGCGGCAACAGCAGGGAAACAATGTCTTCGTGAAGCGCAAGATAGGTATCAATGGAGTAAATTAAGGGAGGCCTACATCGAATCAATGATGTAACGCAGGCAAAAGAAGACGAAGAAGAATATACAATATTAAAAGTGTAGAAAAATCTAGAAATCACAACGTTATTCTTATTCTAGAAATAAATGAAACTTAGCAGTATTGCCAAACAACAGCAATAAATTGTAATAAGTAATGCCAGTATTATCACAACCTCTTATTTATGTTAAAAAAAGAGAAACGACAAAAAAAGAAAAAAGCAAAATTATGTTCAAATTAAATTTTTCTACCATGCTGGCTTTTGCTTACTGCAGATTGAATGTGGCAAAATGGTTACAGGTGTGTTTTCACCTTTGGTTGTTTCAGGTAGTTGATCCTCTTCGGACTTTCCAGTTTGCACTTCAGGAACTTCAGGTGTATGGTTGTACAATTCAACTTCATTTTTATACCGTCTCAGTGAACAGGTATATACATGTATCAACTGAAATCATGAGACCGTCTACTTATGTAACAATGCTTGTATCTTCTTCAAATTTAGGGTTTGCCTTCTGGTGAATGAAAGGTCTTTTGACTAGAACTTCATACCAAATTTCAACTGATTTATTAGGAACAGAGTAAGATTTGAGCCTTTCTGCTGACAATACCTTATTGTACGCATCACATTCTCAAACACTTGAGAATTTAACATGTTCTTTCATTGTGGAAATTTTGTCTCAAGGCCTGCAATTGAACATAAGTTCTGCTAGGCTAATCCTAGTAATAGAATGTGGTGTCCAATGATACATAAGGAGTTACAGAAATTGGAAAAATTTTCTGAAATGAATGGTGGACCGTTGTCAGACGTTATTGAGTAACAATACCCAAATTTAGAAAAAACTTCTTGCAGGAATGCCATAGTATCTTCAGCTGTAGTCTTCTTCATGACTTTACACTTGATAAATTTGCTGAAGTAATCAACTATCACACACAGGTATTTGTTTAATGGTACTGATTTAAAATCGATGGCTAGATCCTGCCAATGCCTATCTGGGAAGGTACGACGAGACATCTCTTGCTTACTGACTGATTTACCAACCTTTTGACACCAGCATGTCTGCTTCCCGATCAATTCCAGGCCATCATACCTTACTTGGTAGGTGCTCCTTTATTTTACAATACCTGGGCGGCTTTTGTGTGCATTCTTCAGAACCTGTCTTCACAGAGAAGCCAGCATGATAATGTGAGAACCACATAGAATAATATTGTCAACAGTGCATAGCTTGTTGATTAATGCAGAATATGGCTTTTCAGTTATTCAATGATTTGATTAAGGCTTCCACAAACAGATTTTAAAACTCCATCTGTTTCTATTGGATTGTGAATCTTCTTCAAGTTGACAGCTCTTGGTACTAAGTTTTGTATGAACATTACCGAGTTCTTCTCACAGATATAATTTTTTGTCACAATATTTTATGTGGAAGTAGCCGTAACAAGGGGCCGGCGATATTATTTTTGTTTGGAACATATATTATTCTGTACTTGTAACCTTGAATTTGTAGTAGCTATTGTTCAAGTCATGCACACAGTTTTGATCTTGGACCGAAAATAGTTTGTAATGCTTTATGATCTGTAACTAGGTCGAAAATTGCAACCCAGCAAATACATTTTTAACCTCTCCGCCATAAAAACCTAAGCTAGAGCTTCTTTTTCAGTTTGAAAGTATTGCCATTCAGTTGGCTAAAGAAAATAACTGGCATAACAAATGATTTAAACTTGATCATTCTTTCTTTGTAACAGCACTACTCTGAGATCAACTGGGCTTGTGTCCACCATGACAATTGTGGGCAATTCTGGATCAAATAAACTGAGGTGCATATCCTCTGAGAGCAAGGATTGCATATGAATGAATATTTACTCTGCTTCTGCTGTCCATTCGAAATGATTGCTGCGAGCCACTTTTCGTAATAGATCAAGTTCTATGGAGAAATGAGGAATAAATTAACTCAAGTAAGATACAAGTCCAATGAAACTATGCAACTCCTCTGTGGTTGATTTGCAGCGAGTGAAATTCTTTAATTAGATGTACCTTATCAAGTATTCGTCGAATAGAATTTCTTCCAATAATATGCCCAAGGAATGTAACTTCATTCTTACAAAACTGATATTTTCCAGTGTTGATCATAAAACCAACATCAGACAAACGCTGAAGAACCACATTGAGCTTGGCATTAGGTTCCTCAAGAGTGTGACCAAAAATGAGTAGCTCGTCTAAGTAGTTAAAGATGCCTTTCAACCCCGATAGAATATTTTTTTAAATAAGCTGGAACATCTCAAGAGCACATTTTAATCTGAACAATAGGCACTTGTAACAATTGTAATTTCTCTGGAATCAGGCGCTAGTTCAATCTGATGATACACTTGTTTCAAGTCCACCTTGCTGAAGATGGTAGTATCCTTTAATAATAGTGCAACGTCTTTGATCCCCGGAATTGGGTGCTTCTCATGCAGTACAGCCTCATTTGCTCATTGAGACAAATTCCCTTTGGTCCTTTTGGTGCTAGAATGATAGGAAAAACCCACAATGATATACCTTTGACATGCTCGATAATTTTCAAACATAGTAGTTCATTGATCCGTTCTTCCATCTGAGAGTGTAAGGTAAAATGTATCCTGCACAATGGCTCGATGACTGGAGGTATGGATTTGTCAATTAGAATCTGCAGCTGGAAATCCTTCAATTTGGATAATGGCTCTTTTGCTACAGCTGGAACAGTTTTGATATAGTCCTTAGCCACATTCAGACTTATTCAAAGAACTCCAAAAGCCTTAGCATTGGTACAACCAAAAAGTGTTGGATGTCTTTGATAACAATGAGTTCTGTAGTCTGGGAATTTACATCAATTTGCAGTTCGATTTGAACAGTATGTAGCACAGTGTACTGTATTCGACTAGAAGCACCCAATAAATTGACGTCTGAGATTGGAATGTAACTGAGAAACTGAACACCCTTATGACATGACTTTGCTCATATCTTCTTTGGCATCATCATCCACTTTATACCAGCGTCAATGAAGAACTCAATACGAACTCCACCAAAATGGCATGTAACTAATTTGTCGCTTGATTCTGTGAAAGTATTCACACAGAAAACATGTTTGTCACAGACTGCTTTGACAGATGTTGAAGACTGATTTATAATTCTCCATCATGGCTTGAAAACACCAATGTGTAATCAGTAAAACTTATTACACAAAAACACTGGAACTGTGCCACTAATTATACTAAACTTCTACTTTTAACTTATTGCATTTGTAATGTTCTCTATTGTATTATAAAAAAACATTAAAGCATTGTGAAAAGAAAACATTAATTGCTTTTAACTTGAACTTTATTGCTCACTTGCTATTTAATTATAACTAATATTTAATACTGTTTTCTAGTAAAACTATTAATGTTACATTTTTATTCCGTTTTAAACGCAATTGACATCCATCTTTTGCCTCTTTTATTTATTTTTATTTTATAATGTAAATGAAAATAATTCAATGAGAAACAAGGACGTCGCGAGCCGATGAGCCGGGAGGAAGCGGGGCAAGATGATAGAAAGAGACTATGAGTTTAGGAAAAATAAAATTTATAAGTTGTAAAGGATTTGTTGTCGATAAAATTTTTTCATTTTTTTTTATTTCTTTATTTTTAATATGTTTCGTATCGGTCTGGTACCATTTCGCCTAATTCCCCTTTCGCTTAAAAATGGACTGACCCATAAAAAAATAATAATAATAATAATTTGAAAAAATTAACTTGGCAACATGGTCACGTTTGGTAGGCAGAAAAAAAGATTACCCTGGCGCAGCGGGAGATCCCTTGATTTTTTAACCGAGAAAGCGTCTTTGACAAACAATGCCGCGTTTGCCCGCTGACGAGACCGCCCGAGAAATTGAATGATTGTTACCCAAATTTTATTATCTTTTTAGCTCGGACAGCATCATTAAAGGTCGTAAGAAATGCCGAATCCGTCTGAATATACGGAAAATCACCGCATACTGACTGCTTTACACTATGAAGTCGCAATTTGTTCTGGCTCGGGTGTTATTCTGAAGGAAACTATTCTTCTATCTTGAATATTATAAATTGTCGCTTGTGAATAAAACAAACATTTTGAGTCAGTCTAATATTACGTTTTAAATGAAATGATATTCAATTAGATTTCGGCAACAGAGAATAAAAAAAATTGTCGTCAGTTAAAAAATTATTTTCTCTTAATTGCTATAAATGTTTGTTTTGTACGTCAAAAGTATATTATAAAATATTTGGTTAATTGAATAGCGTCTTTTTATATTATCTTTCTTTTTCCTTTTTGTAATGTTAAATCGTAATCTTTTGACAATTTATTGAATTAAAACATTTTAAATAGTAAAATAGAAGATTTTTTTTCTTTATCTTTTTTTGGATTTGCCGAAAAATGGCGTCTGAATCAGTAAAATGGTCGATCCATATGAATATGAGTTATGCGCCAACAAACAAAAAAAAAAAAAAAACATACGCGACGAACACATAACCTCTTTCTATT
This sequence comes from Icerya purchasi, assembly GCA_039619475.1. Taxonomy (NCBI): domain Eukaryota; kingdom Metazoa; phylum Arthropoda; class Insecta; order Hemiptera; family Monophlebidae; genus Icerya; species Icerya purchasi. The sequence continues at coordinate 420,497,288 of CM077115.1, read as the reverse complement.
TGTAAGTCGGAAAAAATTAAAAATTAAAGACAAGTTTATTGACATAAAAAGTTTAAAGTATACTATTAGATTTATAAGTCATTTTTACTTAATATTAACTTCTTAAATACACCTTCTTTTTGATGGGTAATAGTCAGCTGCTGACAAGTCCAACGCAATAAGGAAAAAACAAATAAACAAATGAATACACTTTCTGCATCTTTTTAAGATTTAAAAAGTAAATATTAGAAACAAATTTCTGTCCAAAACGAAAAAATTAAGAAAAAGAAAAAAATTATTCCGTTTGTTTTTTAACGAGGAACTTAGATAAAACTAGCATAAATGTGCATTGTTTTCAATTTTTAATAAAAGCGTTCGTTCGTTTACAACTCTTTATCTGAAGTATTTTTCTTTCTCTTTTTCTGGAACTCCGAACTTTAATGTTCATATCACACTAGACAGCAATAAGGCTTTCCATATATTGACTGATAAGGCGGGTGGGATTTATAGAGCACTGAACTTCGAATGGAATAACTCGCAAATATTAATCGGACTCGTCGTTTCGTGTGCATTTACATTAAACATTTTTAGCGGTGTTTTTTCACTTCTGATTTTCATATGAACGTTTTTGTTGCTTTTCGAAAAGAAACAAAATACTTTAACAGCGGAATCAAATAGCAAAAAAAATGATGCGTTTAGTCTGTTTAAAATTCGACAATGATGTCGCGCTGTTGCCAACACAAAATCATTCGTATGTTTGTCTAATATTTTTTTTATTACCTGAGTAACCGAAACCTTAAATTTAGACGAAATGGGAATTAGGCGAAATGGGAATTCACCTTTTGTATCTTGTTTATATATTAAATTCGTTCATGCACTAGAGCCACAATAAACGATCGGCCATTTTTCTAAGGGATGGCGTCGGTCTTTGTTTAGATGGCATGGCGATTTTTTTTGTTTGGGTCAGGCAGTCAGTCTACTGCAGGTAGTTGCGAATGTTGCGCGTGTGAGATTCTAGCGACGGGCTTTGTGCGTGTATTGGTCGCATAGATGTGTATACACGCAGTACGATATTTTCGTTTTCTATTTTGTATATTAAATTATGTTAACGTTTGGTTAAATTCGTATTGGTAATATTTGTTCGTTGTTTTCGTTAGTTCTCTTTTTGTTTCTCGGTATTGATATTTTGTTTTGTGATCCGTCGCGTACCGAGGGTCTTTACAAATTATTTTTGGGATTGACTACTTTCGCATACATCGTGTGAAAACTATTCGAGTATAATTATTTCGGTTTTATTTTTTTTAATTTGAATTTTACTTATAAGGATATATATATTTTTTTAAATTATTTTATTTACAACAGGATTAATATTTTATTAAACAAGAATAAAATCTTAATTAACAAATATTCTTCATGGGTTTCTGGCTAATTGTTCATGATATGAATACTCATCATAACCAGTTGATTAAAAAGTTTCAAGACTTCAGGGTGGGCAGCTGCCCCCGCTGGCGACCCCCATGATGAGAAATATATATTTTTTTTACTTGCTCATGAACAAAGATTTCAGATCGGATTACTAACAAAAATAAAAAAGAAGTAAAGTCTAATAAAAAGACTATCTTTCTATTCTTTCTAGTAATTTACTATTCAAATTCTAAACTACCATTTTAGCTACAATTTTATAATTTTTTTATTTTTCACCCAAAAATAAAATAAAATTTAGATTAAATTGTAATAATTATTTATTTTTAAAACATTTTTAAATTTCTAAAAAGGTCGCTATTTGATTTTCTTTATGAAGCAAGGTATTTTTCAAATCAACAGTATAAGATATCTCATATTTGTGGTGACCGGACAAAAGCGCACATCGATTTGCAGAACAGGAGCTAAATTATTAATTTTTCCGTTCTCGGCAATTGCATCATTTGTGAAAAGGCAAAACTGGACAGTTGCCCCGAAAAGAATTTAAAATTCAAAAAAATTATTGGTAATCAACAAAAACAAAGTAAAAATAATACAATTTTTTGTATGATTCACTAGTCATTTTTCTGTTTTTTTTTGTTCTTATATGTGTATTTGTTTGTTAATAATCATAGTGTCTATTGACTATGACCGCTAGGAAGTTACCGTATATAAAAAATAAAATTTGTATCAATAATGTATTCAGGGGCGTCTCAAGCATGCCAAATTGTGGGAGTGGTGCATTACCCAAAATACCGATTCATGAATTCATATAATTTAAAAATAATTTTTTTTTATACTGTATAGCTTATATAACAAAATGTTATATGGTGTTTTTTAATGATTTTCTTTAAACTTTTACAATGTGGGTCTTTTATTTTTTACTTCTGCAGTCAAAACTGATTTAGATCGAACTGTGAGGACTAAAAATATTTTTAAAAAAAATTTTATTAAAAGAAATCTCACCTTTTAATGCTAAGCCTATAAGACTTTGTAATAATGCTTTACTTTTTCAAATAGTGAGAGTAACTTTTATTTTACACTGTTGTATACTAACCGTTTCTTTATAAATTGTTTCAACTGGTCTGAATTTTCTTAATAATTTTTGCTTTTAAATTAGTATCAAAAAATCCGCAACTCTTTGTTAACTTGGTAAAAGTTTTCATTATATTTGACACTTCTATATCGTCAACCGTTTGTTTTCATTAATGTTACTTTTTTCTTGATAAAATGTAGTAAATAAAATAAATACTCATAGAACAGTCAAACTGTAATCAATGTTAAACTTTAAAAAAGTAAAAACGAAAATCGAAATTTACTTCGCAATTAATTTCTATTATAAAATATAACATTTGCTTCATATAATTCAATGCATATTGTCTTTTTCAGGGTCGATCAAAAGTAGAAAGAGTTTTTCAAGTTTAAATAAAATACATATTTTTAAAGTTGGACTCATTAAATTCGGAGATTTTATATTTTAATTAAAGATTTTATAATATGCTTATTGTTGTTTTCAAATTCGGCCCATTTTAAAATTTTTTTATTAATTTCAATAAAATATATATTTCAAAATTAAGTACATTAAATCTCATATTTGAATTAAGAGTTTTATAACGAAAACATCATGATTTTGCCAAATGATTAATGTTTTTTTATCCACCTTAAAACATTTTGCCCACAAAATTGTATTTCTGCTACAATACTTTCAATTTCTTTTCTTCTATACATCTTTTTCCTACGCTTATGGGCCACTTATTGGCTCCCCGTCAACCACACTCACCACAAAACATAATAATAAATTTCTCCAACAACGAATGGCATTTCCAGATAATAATAAAGCAAATAACCGTTTTGTTTAGAATTCTTAGTAAAAATACTTTTAAATTATTAAAATCACAGAAGGTATCGGCCCCTGCTCATTTTATTTTAAAAAATTAAATTTTCCCATATTAGAAATTAAAAATTATGAATTTTAAAAGCAGATGAATTTTAGCTGAAAGTACGAAATTTGATTATTTTAAGTAACAAGTAAATCAAACATAATGTTCTTGACGTCTTTTTTCTCAACTCTACATGAAACTTTTTCACAACTTCACCATAATTTAAATTTCCGAAGTATTTTATTGAAATAAATTTTAGATTTTTTTTGTGTACGTTTTTAGTCCTTCTGCATCAAGATATTAACCTAGTAACAAGGAAGTGCAAATATATTTAATTTATGTATTTGTCTGCAACTATGGTCGAATTGCGAACTTCTTAACAGCAGCCAAGAATCGTACAATTTAGGTCACTACAACAGACTTGTAGAAATTTAAAGAATTATACAATAGAAGCCGCTTAATTAACAGCGAATTCTGTTCAGTTTTAAATCATTCAATCATTATATTTATATATTTTATTCTGATTGTATTAAAATGAAAGTAAGTAAAATTCCCTTAATACAAAAGTTTGAAGTATTGCGGAATAAAAACAGAGTTCAAGTTTTTCACAATATTAGAATGATCAGGGGCGTCGCCAGCGGGGGGCAGGAAGGGGCAGCTGCCCCCCCCTGAAGTCATGAAACTTTTTAATCAACTGGAATTGATGTGTATTCATAGGCGCGTAATCATGGACAATTTGGAAAACTTATGTTTTCATTAAGATTTTATTCTTGTTTAATAAAATATTAAGCCTTTACAACTTATAAAATTTTATTTTTCCTATAACTCTTATCCTCCTTCTATCATCTTGCCCCCCCCCCCGGCGGCTGGCAACTCGTCTTGCCCCTCCCTGGCTCATCGGTTGGCGACGTCCTTGAGAATGATCATCGGGAAATTTATTATCAAAGGAATAATTAAACGTTGACAAAAATATTGCAACAGTTGTTTTAATCAGCAATGAAACCGCGATCAAAGAGTCAAATAAACAACTGTGATGAAAACGATGAAGAAGAAATAAGCAAACAAACGGTTGACGATATAGAAGTGTCAAATATAATGAAAACTTTTACCAAGTTAACAAAGAGTTGCGGATTTTTTGATACTAATTTAAAAGCAAAAATTATTAAGAAAATTCAGACCAGTTGAAACAATTTATAAAGAAACGGTTAGTATACAACAGTGTAAAATAAAAGTTACTCTCACTATTTGAAAAAGTAAAGCATTATTACAAAGTCTTATAGGCTTAGCATTAAAAGGTGAGATTTCTTTTAATAAAATTTTTTTTAAAAATATTTTTAGTCCTCACAGTTCGATCTAAATCAGTTTTGACTGCAGAAGTAAAAAATAAAAGACCCACATTGTAAAAGTTTAAAGAAAATCATTAAAAAACACCATATAACATTTTGTTATATAAGCTATACAGTATAAAAAAAAATTATTTTTAAATTATATGAATTCATGAATCGGTATTTTGGGTAATGCACCACTCCCACAATTTGGCATGCTTGAGACGCCCCTGAATACATTATTGATACAAATTTTATTTTTTATATACGGTAACTTCCTAGCGGTCATAGTCAATAGACACTATGATTATTAACAAACAAATACACATATAAGAACAAAAAAAAACAGAAAAATGACTAGTGAATCATACAAAAAATTGTATTATTTTTACTTTGTTTTTGTTGATTACCAATAATTTTTTTGAATTTTAAATTCTTTTCGGGGCAACTGTCCAGTTTTGCCTTTTCACAAATGATGCAATTGCCGAGAACGGAAAAATTAATAATTTAGCTCCTGTTCTGCAAATCGATGTGCGCTTTTGTCCATGTGCGTTTTTGTCCTGTGCGCTTTTGTCCGATGCGTTTTTATCATATTTATATATGTAGTTTCCTTCCCCAAAATGTCTCTTTCGATCCACCGCTGGTAAAACTAGAACTATGCAGAAATAGAACGAACAATGCTTAAAGAAAATTCCAACTCTGTATACACTGTGATCATTGTGTGTCATAAAAAAAAATATATATATAACATTGTAAAAAGAAAACATTAGTTCATTTTAACTTGAACTTTATTACACACTGCCAACAGTAAACAGTAACAGTAAAATAGTAAAACTAAACTAAATCATTCATGATTGGTTTTTATATACAATCTTAAAAGTCTAGAAAAATACAGAATCACAACGTTATTCTTATTCTAGAAATAAATGGAACTTAGCAGTATTGTCAAACTTATTCTAACAGTTATAAATTGTAATATTAGTATTACCATAGAAATGTGTGTGGGAATAATTTATTGAGGACAATTCAAATGAGGGTCTTAGAAAAAACAATTTGGGTATTTTCTCTTATTCCCCCACATAGTTCATTTTTAGTTGAATTCGTTTTTATATTTATGCGAGAAAGCGTTACTTATAAATGTATTAATTACAAAAATAATTTGCATATTAAATAGCTTATTAAAACAATTTACAAAAATGATATTAAACGATGTGTTATAAAATTATTGATCATAAAAATATTTTACAAAAAATCGATCATTTTTATTACTTAAAAAATATGTTATTTCATAATCATTCTTCCACACTTTTTTTATGTAAAATTCCACTTTCTTGAAAAAATTTAACTGCTTTTTCTTTTGAATTAATTTCTCGAACTAAATTTACAAGCGACAATATTATTACTAAAAAAAAATATATATAAAACAGAAAGAAAGTTTTTAAAATGTTGCTTGTTGCATGTTGTAATAATTTTGTATCTTACCTTATTGTTAGTATAAATGGAACTGTTTTATATGAACAATTATAGAATATGAAATTAGTACAATAAATTAAAACATTATATAAATTACAATGCGAACATGAAATATAAGTATGATTAAAAATCAATATTAACAAAAAGTAATACTGGTATATATGAAATTATAAATTACCCAATAAATTAAATTTTAAATCATATTAATAAATCAATATAAAATAGTAATAATAACTTAAATATTACAATTTACAAAGCGTCACGTTGGGTTAGATTGATACGTTGAGTAGTTAATGCAAGTTACATTTAGCATAAGTTAAGCACATAAGCGAGAGTTTTGTTTTGGATGGTCGTCCTTAACTGAAATGAACGAAATATATGAATATGAACTATAACAAGTATTATGATATAGGAATGTGAACAACTAACTACATGGGGGATATAAGAGAAAAAGACTCAACAATTTGAACTGATGAATCTTGTTGTGAATAAGAAATATAATACGGGTATAATCTGTTTGCAGCAGCAATAGGGCTTTGGAGAAAATGGATGTTGTAAGAGTAGTACGTAATCATTCAGTGGATTACTTATTCAATTTTTGTTTGGCACTACTATTGTTTCAAATTTATAGTGATCATATAATGGAATATTATATCTTAACATAAACCATGTTTATTTTACTGTCAGCTTCTCAAAAGATTTTATTGTTTTTCAAACTCATGAAATATTAAGTTATTGCGGGTAACAGTTAAACAATGCAATGAAAAAGAATATGGATTGAATAAGATTTTTTTAAACTCATAGCTGTGCGAATTTTTGTGACATCAAAAATGTAAACATCAAGATTTATTTCAACAAAACTTAAAGAATAATATCTTTTGCTCGTTTGAAAAGTAATTTATTTGTTAGTGTTCATGATTTTGTTTTTCATTTCTATAAAATATAGTTTACAACTACCCTCTTTTTAACTCTAATTTTAATTTTCAACTTTATTTTCATCTTTCACTTATATTCTAGTTTTTGTAATTTTCTAATATAAATTTTGACAATATTTTAATTAATAAATGATAAAAATAATATTTACATACTATAAAGTTTTTTCTTTTTTTTTAATATATTAAACGTAAAAGATAAATAAAAAATCAGTCAACAACGATAACAAATAAAGTCTTTATCTTATCAATTTTTTGTTGAAATAACTAATATATAGCTTTTGGTTTTTATCATTAGCATTATGCAGAGACCCACTGTAATGTATATTTTAATTTTAATTCACTTATAATTAAAAAATGACTGAATTTGCAAATATAATAAAATTAATTTATTTGTGGTATCACAGATCGGAAATTTGCCCCATGAATCCTTCAGTCACCAGATTCTATGACATCAAAATAAATCAAATCAACCTTTTGTTGACATTAGTTTTGAATTTCGCAATGACATCACTAACTTAAATAATTTCTTAAATAAATAGCGCCCTTGTAAATAAATGATAAAGTATGACAAAGTACGGATATCTTATAAAAATATAAAGTAAACATTTAAGAAAATGACATGTGATAACAAACACGCTTTTCAGTAATATTTTTAGTACTTAGATTATTTCTGTTCTGTGATAAACTTGTTCCGGTATGTTCCATAGTAAAATGGTGCTTTATTCTTGTTTTAATTTACTGACAGATCAGTCAAAAGGGTTGAAATACACATAGGTATTATGGATTATTATTGATTATTTTACTACACAACCGTTACATCATTTATTGTAAGTGAAAATTTGTAAACACGATATTAAATTTTTATTTTTAACAAGGTTAACTTTCTGTATCTATATTTTTAAATTTATATTCGCTTTTATAAGATTTTGGTTTATTTTAATTTTTTCGTGTTTAATTCATAAACGAATATATTTTTATAAACTAAAATGCGTTTTCAAAGTTTAATTTTAATTATTTTTAAATTAAGTGAGGGGCAATAGTAGATTTTAGTTGTATTTGACAAATCTCTAAAATGTAGATAATTACTACTACGGTTTCTTGCATAATGTAATGGAAAACCTTTAAACTTTTAATATCAAAATACTTTAAGCGATATGAAAATTGAATTACGCGATGAATGTATTTACTGAATTTATTACAACCAGTAAATGAAAATGTACAATTCGGTTTAAATTTAAGAATTCTAGATATTATTCGAATGTTAATATGAGGATTTCATCAAAAATGAATTACAAGAAAATTTTAATGTTTCCTTTAAAATTAAACAAGACAAATGTATAGTTATTGATTTAATTGCCTATCTTTTGTAAATATGTTTAAAAACTAAAATTTAAAAAATCATAACATGATTTAATGAAATTATTTCTTCATGTATAACCAGCAAAGAGCATTGGAATTAAATTTAGATGAACAGATTCATTACTAAGTAATAGGTTTGTTTGTTTTTGGAAATATAAACATTTTTGAAAACAGTGAAAGCATTAAAGAATTTTTTATAAAAATTAATATTATTCTTTTTATTTGTAATTTTAGTATTAATAATTTTATGTTTTTTTAACTAAATTCTATATAAGTGTTAACTAAAATCATCAAAATAATGTTTCCAGTAAAAGTTAGCGAAATTTTACTTCTATTGAAATGATGGTAAACGCCTAGATTACCTACGCCAGTTCATTTTTGGTCGAAATTTTAGTTCGTTCATTTTTATTATTACTCAGTGTAAAATAATTTAATCACAAATTCATAACTTTTTTTTAAAATCAACAGTTAATAATTACACTAATCATTCTAAAATTGTACCTTACACTTTAAAATTAAATTAAAATTTTTACAGTTATTTTTTAGAAATATGTATCACAGAATAGAGTCAAACTTTTTAAAATTACAAATTATTCTTACTAAATTACTTAAATTTGAAATAGTTTAAAATATAAAAAGTACGAATTTGTATTTTTATTGAATTTTCAGTAAGATAGTAAATAAATTCATCACTAGTTTGTCGTACAGCGATTAAAGTACAAATGAATTAATCAGTGAGACAGCATTGTATCTATGAATATGAACTAAAAAGTGGTGTACGCGTTCTAGGTGTTTGTCAAAATGATTCATACAACAAATTTATTAGTTTCTTTAGATTGATGCGTTACATTTTACAGCTGATATCATAATAGTTATACTCATTTAAAACTATACACACGGGCGTGCACACATGTGTACACATTCGTTTGAGTGCATTATTATATTTGGTCAATACAAATTGCAGCTGTCTCTTTTTTTCCGCAGTACCGTTGCTTTAGTTTTTTTACATTAATTCTTAGATTTTTATCATGTGCCCATTTACTTATTGTTATTAAATCTTGTATCCTTATTTCTGTCTCTTTAACATCTTTATGTGACGTAATTATTGCTTTATCATCCGCGAACGAGACTACCTCACTGTAACTTAATTCCTTATATAGACCATTTGTATATATAATAATATTTGGTTTAGTTTGGCTCAAAAATAAGAAATTAACACTATAGAGACGAGTTTAACAGCCTAAAGCAACCCAGATACTTGTTTTTTGACGTATTTCATAGATTTTTTGTACTCAGCTGCGAAACTAACCTCAAAAATATTTCGTTGTCAGGCTCGAAATAAATATTTACGTAAAGCTCTACACATCCTCTATAGCCGAGTTGCTAGAGCGCTTGGCTTCCGTTACGGAAGTCTCGATCCCGGGCGATGACAGGAAAAATGAAATAAAATATACATGCTATTTTACGTGGAAGGCGATGGAAAACATGCATACCATTATATGCGCGCTAGTTAGTACACAGCAGACAGACACGGGACTGCACTTGTAGCGTGATAAATCAATCATTTACAGTTAGTTCCGAATGTACTTTTGCGTGTGTACACTCGCGTTGCGTATAAACAATTGCCATGAGCGCTACCTATTCTGTACAGCTAGAAAATGTACAAATAAGTAATCGCGACGTTCAAAATCGAGCAATACGACTGGAAAGAGAACCATCCTCTATCTTAGTTTGCACGATATATATATATATATATATATATATATAACGGCCATTTTGGCCTCGAAAGGGGCTGTGCCCCTTGACCCCTCTTGCTTTTATTTATGTCTCTTTTTCTTCTATACTTTGTATAAAATGATTAAAATTTACAACGTAATTCTTACTGGCATCAACACAAAAAGAAAAACAAAACATAATCACAAAAATCCTATCCTAACATTTAACTTTCATTACATAAAATTGTGACATTTTTTAAATAACAATAACAAAAATCCTATAAAACAACAAACGTTACATAAAATTGGGACATTTTTTCGAATGGAGGGTAGCCTAAGAATTACGTTGTAATTAATATATATATGTGTATATATAGTTGAAAGTAACCTTAAAATTATATTTAGCAATAAAAAACTTCCAGGAGGGTTATTCTGTGATTTGCAAGAACAAGTAATTTTTGTTTATACAAAATTAATTGGACAAAACTTTTCATATTTAGAATACATTAATGAAATTTTATCCAATTAATTTTGTTCAATTCAGAAATAGAAATGTCTTGTTCTCTCAAATCGCAGAGTATCCTCCGAATACTACAGTTTGGTCGGTTTAGTCTCAATTCTCTACGGCAATGCTTAAAATTGATCCCAGGCTCGTATTTAGCGATCCTAAATATCCCAGTTCTCAAGTTTACATTCTCGACCTTCTTTAGGACGAGATATTGTTCAGATAAATATGTTTTATCATAATTTTACATTATCGTTAAAGATGCTTTTTGATTTATATTTCTTTATTTTTTGATATTGCAAAAATAAAAAATATTAAAGCGCAATCAATTGATTTTCATGAATTAATTTATAAATACATAAGATTTTAAAAATAATTACTACTGTAAATGCGATGCATTTTTTATCCATGTGTTATGCTGCAGTAAGGCGACGAGCTCGTCCTTCCCTGGTGGTGGTCCGTTGTTCCGTTTAGATATTGAAATATTGGAATAGGAACGTCGAATAAATAAACAAAATGTTATAAATAAACAAGTAGAGGTTAACTTCAACTACTAATTATTTGCTTAAAATCAGAAATACAAGTTGACTGTGTGACTTCTGATTCAAGACTGAGTTCCCGAACCGAGTGGGCGCGTTTTTTATTTGTGTCGACGTTATGCCTCGAGATGATTTAATAAAAAATCACATTTCATCTGTGCTAGAGAATTATTTAATATTAAAGACGATCAATTAGCGTTAATATGCGATGGTTCTTATTTACGTTAACAGAAAAGTAGTAATAATGAATACCAAAGTCTGGTCAAAAAAAAGTACCGCTATGTAAACTTTTTACTATCTTTATGATAAAAATAAATTTTTAACACTTAATTAAACAATTATATATATATAATTTTTATATCCCCGACGCGTTTCGAAGCAACACTTCATATCTGTACAATCGATGGTTATGTAGTCGATGTACCTGATCCATTTGAAGAAAATGTTAATGAGACTGGAATTCGAAAATCAGTATTATCCAAACAAGAAGGTATTTCAAAAATACCCAAAAAAGGAGATATTTTTATACTCGATCGAAGATTTCGGGATGTAAAAATTTGGTTATAAGAACAAGAGTACTTCGTTTTAATGTCGGCTTTGACAGGAAAACGTTCGCATTCAACAGCCAACGAATCAAATAACTCTCGACTTGTGACAAAAGTTCGATGTTCAGTCGAAGTTGTTCACGGAATGATTGGACAAAAATGTCATCTAGTCCCTAAAACACCAAAAACCGCTGAAAATTTCAGTTTTTTTGTAATTTTGTCTACTTTGCTCGCGTCCGTCTAAAAAATCTGAAAAAATTAGGAGTATTAATTTTTATCCTGTAAAATTTTTTATAAGCTTTAATATCAAATTCCTTCATTGCGTTAATTTTTAGGCGAGTTTGAAATTTTCCATTGACTTTTTAGGTTATGTTTTGTTTTGAGAGGCCCCATAAATAACTAAGTTATGCGCGCTTCATAATTCCCTTCAATCTCGATTTAAGTTTTTCAAATCCGTTCATAATTCTCAAAGATATGGTTAAAAAATTGAAAAGTACGTTTTTTGAGGTTAGGGACTCAAATTTGAGCCTCAAGGCTCAAAACTTTCATGATCGTAATTTTTGGCAAGACAACCACATATGAGCCACATTTCAGTAAAATGAAGGGGGAAGGGGCCGATTTTATACATTTATCCAGTTATACTCTTTGTGTTTGTTTTTTTTTGTGACGAAATAAATTTAAATACTGTATACATCCTAAGTCGACCAGGTTGGTTCAAATAAGTGGAAAATGAGAAAAATCCCGCCATTGGCAATGTGAAGGGTATTGGACTTACTTTACTTTACTTACAATAAAATTTCTTAAATTTCTTTTTAACACTGAAATGCACCTCTCTTGGCTAACTGGCAATTTTTTTTTTGGTGGCGATGTATTCAACTTGTAGAACAGATTATTCACTATTAAGTACTACAGACAAAAATAGCGTGATTTACCATTAGTGCTTACTATAAGCATTTTAACGTATTAAAACATTTTAATGAACAATACTTTTTAAATATTTCTCGTAATTTTTCGACTTCAAGGTTTTTTTTATTATTTTTTTTTGGCTTGGCTTGGCTTTAAACACAATTTAGTCACTAGCTAATAATTAAATTAATCTTTCAGTAAATCAGTCTATACTTTTTTAGCCGTCGTTAGGAATCGAGAACTCATGGCTACTATCTTAATAATCACTAGTTCACGCCATTAGGCTACCGCGATGGCAACTTCATACCAACGACTTTCAATAATTGCTTTTTGGCTTTTTTCTATGATCTTCATTATGGTTAATCTGACTGGAAATTGCAATTGTTTAGATTCTAATCGCATATCCGTCTGTATATAATAAGCTCATCTTCCTCCGTTATATTTTTTGAACTTTTGTCTCACTGACATTCGTCATGGTTCTTTTTATCATAATCGCGCCACCAGTTAAATGAAATTGTAAGCGGGATAATGTGTGTGTGAAATGAATGATTGTCGATCTAGACTTCAATGCTATATTTTAAATAGGCAGCTATTTTTTTAATTTTTTGTTTCGTATTAATGTTAATTCAAACCGAGTATTATAAAACGAAACGTACTCAGTTTAAAAACTTTAACGTGGTATACGAAATTTTTTGAAAAGTTCATTTTTCTTTTTTATTATTATTTTTCAAAATAATATAATTAAAAATCATTGGAAAATAGGATTAAAAAATAATTTGAAAAATTAGCTTTTCATTTTCAAAAGAAATACTTCAATATGACCCTCATTCTCTCTTAACACTATAGTGGTAAAATAACTTGGCTCCTTTTAAAGTGGCTCCAACGATGTCGTCTGTTTAATAATAGTCGGAATAATATGTACATAAACATTATTTCAGTGATGCAGTGTTTAAATAAACGTATATGTTTGATATAAAACAACTGAAACAAGTTGGTAAATTATTTAATACACGTGTTTTTTTGTTTTTTTTTTATCGAAATTAATACAGAAAGAAGTAAGTTTAATTCTGTTTGTTTTTTATACATTTTTACGGTTTTTTATGATAATACGAATTATTTTGGTGGTTATTAACGATACTGAAAATAAGGACTTAAGCCGGTTTAAGATCCAAGTTCGAAATATTTGTTTCTTAAATTGGTCAGATGGTTTATTTACTTTGGTTAGATTATTATAAATTTCAGTGTTTTTTTTTGTTTATTATTGTTTCGAATAAAATTTGTTTCTCGAATAATTTGTCCTTTTATTTTGTACTTGCAGTACAATTAAAAATTGTTTGGAAGTTGTTTTTTCGTATTTTTTTCTAATTTTTTAAAAAATAGGGGGTTTTCACGCGCCAATCCCCGAATTGTAACAAGACCTTTGATGGCCCTATATTTTTCAATTATCTAGCTACAATACATTTGCACTGATATTTTGTTTTCGTTTTAACGATTTAATTAGTTTTAATTGCTCTTTTGTTTTATGTTAGTGTAATTTAATTTTTCAGTGCAATGGGAAGACCGAAATAGCAATTTTCAGAAGAAGAAAAAACAACGGTTACGTTTTCATTTTAATCATTTAATTTCCCTTAAATGCTTCTATTTTATGCTAGTTAATTTTTCAGGTTAATCATCATTTGGGATGATGAAACAATTTTACCTTGATTACTACAATTATGCCGAGGTCGTGATTTTCCATTATTAAATGTTGAAGCTTTACGGTGTTGACATTCAACAATTAAATCCGCATTATCGTAAATAATCAACTTGCCGTTTTGAATTATAGATACCTAACATTAATTTTTGTTATTTTGATCTTTGATTATAAATGTACTCTTAAATACGTTTTGACTCACATTGTGTTGTGCCTTATATTCTTAAAGTAGCTTTTTTCCGCTGATCACAGTGTAACCGTTGTTTTCTTTCTTCTTCTGAAAGTTGCTATTTTGGTCTTCCCATTACATTTAAAAATTAGATTACACTAACCTAAACGAACAAAAACAATTAAAACTAATTAAATCATTAAAATGAAAACAAAAAATTACAGCGCAAATGTATTGTAGCCAGATAATTAAAAAATTAGCGCCACCTGGGTAAAATTATGTACAATTATGAAAGAATGTATTTCATTGTAAATGTTTGATTTCATATAATAGAAAGGTTACGTAATTAGAAATGAATACTCTCCATCGAACCTGCAAGTTTTCCGAGTTTTTTAATTTCAATAGTCGAACGAGAATTGACATATTCGGTGCCTGGGTTGTCGTAGTTAATTCAAATTGTATTATATAATTCTTTATTCAAATTGCCACATTGTCGTGAGAAGTTAGGTTTAATTAACAGTTCTATAGTAAATTATACTAATCTAAAATCTGATCCGTGAAGTGAATGAAACTGAATGTATACTAATGTATTGCAATTTGAGTAAAGAACCATCGGTCAGAGAATACAATATTTAAGTTGAGTAAGAGCGCTTACAATAATAATAAAATATTGAAATTTGTTATTACAACTTCTCTAGAATATTTTTAAAATCGCGGGTATAAATTTTTTTACGATAAGAGTGTACTAACTGCCTCTAAAAATTTTTAAAAATTTAGCCAGATTAATAGTGAATACTATTTTAAATTAATAAATGTAACTTGTAATTTCATTTTTGGAAATTTGTTTTATCCGATTTTTATCATTAATCGCAAAAAATGCCACGTATTGCAGAAATTGCATTTTTTTCAAATTAATAAAAGTGCTGAAAACCGTGATAGATGAATATTTGAGCGATTAAAACAATATTGTCCCCTACAGCTTGTGAAAAATGTAATCCTATATATAAAAGAGAATGTTTGTCTGTTTGTTCGTTTGTATATTTTTTATGTATGAGAAAACGGTTTTCCGATTGAAATGAAAAAATATTCTAAATAAAATTATGATCACGATAAAAATATAAATTAAATGTAAAAATTGAAATAACTATTATGATAAATATAAATATGAGCTTTAGATAACGATTTATTAATTTCTGGCTCAAGAAAAAACACTTTTTTATTCATTTAAATTGTACAGATGCAAGCGTTAATTCTCATCCGCGACAAATACGAACACTTTTAACAAGCGTTCACCATCGAACCCTAAAGATTAATGGCACAAATTCAAAAAAGACCTCAGTGGAGACATTTTGTAGCAAGTTCGCACTATTGGCAGCGACCTGTCTACATTGTTTTCGCAAATATTTTTAATGAAGCACTGATCAGAATAGAAGATGAATGCTTAGCTATTAATAATAAATCACTCACACAACTCGGAATGTTTGTCCTAGAACGACCTGTTTTTGATATTAGCGATAGAGATCTATTGAGAGAACGCCAGTTCAGTATTGGCCATTTGACATCATTTGTCGGGGCCAGAAAATCTCTTTTGTTTGACGATAAAATTACAAATGCTGTATTAGCAGCTCAAAGCGGTTTATTTTTCCTTGATGCGCCTGGCGGTACAGGAAAAACTTTCCTCATAATTTTCTATTAGCACATATTCGTTTACAAAATGAAATTGCTTTAGCTCTCATTTCATCGGGAATTGCAACTATGTTACACTGGATGGTGGACGAACAGCGTGTCACATTCAGCGCTAAAATTGCCATTAAATATGCAAATCACTGAATCGCCAATGTGTAATATTTCCAATCGGTTCCGGCATGGCGAAAATTTTACAAACGTGTAAACTAATTGTTTGGGATGAATGCACATTAGCACATAAAAATTCGCTTGAAGCGCTAGGTCGAACTATCCGAGGCTTACAAAGAAATTCACAACTATTCGGCGAAGCTGTGATTTTATTAGCAGGCGATTTTCGACAAACTATCCGTTATACTAAAATCAACACCAGCTGATATACTCAACGCCTGCCTAAGAGCATCGCGTATTTGGCGACATGCGCAAAATTAACTTTAACCACCAATATGCGTGTTCATTTGCAACGCAATGCGTCGGCAGTCTTATTTTTTAAACAACTATTGGACATTGGTAACGGAAAAGTAACAGTTGATACAAAAACAATGAGCATTTCACTTCTACGGAACTTTTATATTACGACGTCGTCTATTGAAGAATTAATTTAGAAAGTTTTTCCACAAATAGCCATCAACTATAAAAATCGCCAATGACTCTGCGAACGTACAATTTTGGTAACGAAAAACAATAATATAACGCAATCAACTCTACTTAATTAAGGAGCACATTAGAGGAGAATCTGTAACATACAAATCAATTGACAGCGTTATGAATGCGGACGAAATCGTGAATTATTCCACTGAATTTTTGAATTCGTTGGACTTGCTAGGCGTGTTGCAACACAAAAACTTAAGGTTGGTATGGCCTTAATTGTTCTCCGCAATATCAATCCGCCACGATTGTGCAATGGAACCAGACTGACTGTGAAGAAATTAATGCCAAATATAATTGAAGCGACAATACTCGATGGCAAATTAAAAGGAGAAGATGTGCCGATTCCGTCCATTCCGATCATCCCTAGTTTTAAACGATTTCAGTTTCCCGTTTATCTCGCATTTTCAATTAATAAAGCACAAGGTCAATCTCTCAAAGTGTGCTGATTAAATCTTGAAAATCCATGTTCTTCACACGGGAAATTATATATTACGTGTTCACGAGTAGGCCAGTCCAAAAATTTATCCATTTTTACACAGGATGGGGAAACCGAAAATGTAATTTATCAGAAAACGCTTGAATAAAGGAATGTTTATTATAAAAAAAATGTATCTATGTTTAGCATGTGTTGATATTCATTTTAACGTTTTTGTGGCATTGCAACGCATTCCATTCATGTGGGCCAACATAACTTAATGAGCGAATATTATATATATTGCTATTTTATTTTCTTTGTTTTCCCCCAGATTATGCCCAGTAAGGTGTGGCTGAGCCGGCCAGTATGTGAATAAAGTCGAACTGCAATTTTAAATATCTGTTTACCATTTCATATAGATTAATACTTTGTAAAACAGTTGAAAATATGTAATCGCGAATGAGTTGGAAAAATCTGAGGAATATTCTATATGAATCCAAATAAAAAACTATTTAAAAATAGTTTTGTTCATTTAACATCATTATAGTAATAACCCATAATCTATGTTCAAAGAAATTTTACTTCTACGCTCGATATATAAAAATGTAAGTTACTGTATTCGTAGTGAGAACATTTAAAAAAGAAACATCAAGTATTGTTTTTTATTAAAGTCTTAATTCAATGAAAATTATAATTCTGTTTCAAAAGAATTTTGTTTGCCAATGTGTGTACCTAGTATATTAGTTAAAAGTTTGTTTAAATTTTTGAAAGATGTATATATGTGTATGTGGTATGTGTGTAAACTTTTACTGGCAGTTTTTATTCAATCTCGGAACCTCAATTTCTATAATCCTAATATTAATAAAAAATAATAAACAATATAATTGTTAGATATTTAATATTTTAACGTAGTTCTAAAGATGAGGAGTGTAATATTTGGAGCCGAAAAATTGTGAATAGTTCTAATTTATAAGTAATAATTTATAGCTATGTCCAGGCCCGTGCCCAGAATTTTGGAAGGGGGGGGGGGTTGAAAATTTTCTTCGCATATTTATTTTATGCATAACAATACATTTTTCACTAATATTCGTACTATTAATAATTTCCATCATTTTGATTTACATAAATGAATTACCCCGTATACGAACATTAATAAAAATTACATATATGTTATTAATTACACACGTAATAAAAAATTTTGCATAAGACAATAATGAAGTACCTAAAAATATGGAGCATATTTTTTCTTTTTTCTTTTAAAGGTAGGTAAGAACATCCTAAAAAATCATCAATATTTATTTTAAATTTGTGATTTTTTTCAGATTTTTGTGTATTCATAATAACTATTTCAGTTCTCATGGGGGGGGGGTTAACCCCCCCGTGGACACGGCCTTGGCTATGTCTATCAATTAACACATATATATAGAGCTATTCTAGAAAAAAAAAAATGATAAGATCATTAAATGCCGTAATTTCAGTTCCATTGTTTTAACGAATTCTTGCTATTCTGTGTGAATAAACTTCTTATTTTGTCTAAATTCAAAGTCCTTTTAGTATAGCGGATAAAAAAAAATAAAAAAAGGAATGAAATGTAATAAAAGTCGTCGTGGACAGTAACCAATGCACACAAGAAAATTTTTCTTGCTAATATGTACCAGCCTAGTTGGCTATTGAACAAATGCATTTTGGCATGTACGTGTAATTTACCACGACTATCACATCTTTTAAGCGGTCACCACCAATATGTCTTTAGGATTCCGTATACATATAGTGTACCGAATCCTAATAAGATGGTACACAAATGACCAAAATATCAAATAAAAATCAATAATTCACGAACGGCTTAACCTATAAACTTCAAATTTGGAACATAAATTACGATTAAAATTATCTTTAAAACGATCTGTAACTTAAAGATGACCGATTACCCTGGGCGGCAAAAACTCCAAAAAACCGTCAAGAATACATAATATGGTACATAAAATGATCTGAAAAATCACTTAAGAAATTATAACTCGGCACTAGATAAATCTATAACGCTGAAATTCAAAATATAAACTGTAATGCAGGAGTCCTTTCATAAAATCAAAAAATTACGGCACAAAAGTTATGTAAAATTGCCAAAAAGTTCAAAAAAGCGCAAAAAATGACGTGTCCCCCTAGCGGCGCGAGTATTGGAGTTGGAATTTTTTTACGCGGTTAAAAATACGCCCATCCCCGTATATTTCTCTAGTTTTCAATAGAACTTTGCCGAAGTGCATTTATAGGGAATACTGAAGTTTATCTGTATATATATATATATATATATATATATATATATATATATATATATATATATTATGTTATATACATATATGAAACTCGGCCCTCCGTGACACGCAAGGGGCTCTGCCCCTTGACTCCGCCCGAAGACACCTTCGGACTCCCAGCTCTACCACTTCTGTACTTCGTATAGAACGAGGAAAATTGACGTCATTCTTAGCCCGGCCCCCGCTACTTTTTCTGTCACAACTTTGTCTTTTTATATATAAAATATATGTAACGTTGTTAATAAAATTCATATCCTATCAGAAATTGAAACAGTAAAATATTGTACGAAAATAATAGTTGCATTCCACGGATATTCCTCATTATCGACTTCCAAAAAGAAAAATATTATATGTTCGTCTTGTATGTTTTTTTTTTCTTATGTTTGTTCGCGCATAACGTATTTATGTAGACCAATTTGACTGATTCTTTGTTCATTAGAAAGTTTACCATTCAGCGGTGGTACCATGTGAGTATTGATGAAAATTGGTGAACACAAACAAGGTGAAAAAATGTGGGCCCTTTAGACAATTTCTAATCAGTATAACAGAGGCGATTGACTCTTTTCTTTTCTTATTTTATTTTTTGGACATGTCAACCAAGGACCTTTACGCAGAAACAAGGTTAAGGAAAATAGTTGAAAATTAAATTTTTATTCGATCAGATAGGGACAATATAAAGAAACTAATAGCTGGAATGATGGAAGAAAAAGAAAAGGACAGGATATAAGACGCCCAATATGGAGTAGGAAGCTCCAACTTCAGCAGATGAAAATATAGAACGCAACGTTCAGAGAAAAGGGATGGACATTCAAAGAGAACATGACCAGCGTCACAAACCGCTGATTCGTTCGCATGAAGAGGGCAATGTGGAAAAGAAACTAAGACGGAAACGGGAGGATGGTAAAAGAGAATGATTGAAACGTAAACGAATAATACAGAACAGCAACAGAATGGGTGAGTGAAAGAAACTTGAAGAACCATGAAACAAAAGAAAGATTAGGTTGTACAGACAGATAGAAGGAACGATTCGTTACAGAGAGGAAAAGTGTAAATATCTGACCCAAATCTAAGTTGCAATTTTTTACATAATGACAGGAGATTAGAGGATGGGATTTTGTTGAAAAAGAAGGAGGAAGAGGCAGCAACTCCAGCCAGAGAATCCGCCGCCTCATTACCTTCGACACTTACATGGCTGGGCACCCACAACAAATCAACACGGATGGAATGATGCGAAGAAGGAAGATGGATAAGACGTCGCATGCGTAGAGAGATAAATAATACGAATGAATCGGAATGGGGGAACAGATCGTCCGGAAGGCACTTATAGATTCAGAAATAATGAAATAGTTGGAACAAAAGCGGTTAAACGAAATAAAAAGAATGGAGCGGAGGCTAGCCACTAATTCGGCTGTAAAGGTGGAACAAAAGGAAGGAAGACGAAATGATTCTGAAGGGTTAAAATTTGGAAGGATAAAAGAAGCACGGACATCATTGGCCCCCTAGAGCCATCCGTGAAAATGGTTACATGGAGGCAAAGAGTGAATTTATTAGGTTGTAAAATTCCTGTTTAATTGCAGGTTAGGGAAAGAGTTTTGAAATGGGGGTAGAAAAAGTACCTTGGAAGAGTGGCGCGGAAATTGGCAAAAGAAAAGAAAAAAAATAGATATTATTACTGGAAACTGTATAGGGCCAAATGATATATGAGTTAAAGCAAGGTTAAACGCCCGTTTTTATAATTGGAAAGGAATGAATGGATAAGAGTAGATGGCGTGAGTGAAAGACGTTTCCTGCAGAACCGACAGCCTAGATAAGATCTACGGAGAGACATAGGTTATTGGATTCAGCTAAGATTGCAGGAATCAGAGAGGATTGAAGGACACCGAGACAGAGCCGAAGGTAAGAATTTTGAATTATATGTAATTCAGACAGACGGTACTTGAAGGTACAGTCATGGACAAAATTTAAGATACTATCAGTTTGCCAAATTACCGTGGAAATGTAGCTTTGAATAAGGAAAGCGATTATATATTTTGATGTTTTTGTCGTCCGAAATGCAGCTTAAAATAAATAAACCGTTTTATTTTTTAAAGCATAAAATATGCAGAATAATGTGACAAAAAATTGATTTTTAGTAAGAAAAAAGTTTAAGTAAAATGCTAAAATACTGCTGAACTATTGTCTATGGATAAGGCTTTGGAATTTTTAATAATCCCACTTGATGTCGACAAAAGATACACCTAATTATCAGTGATAGCCTAAGTTCTCTATCAGTGATAAAATGTGGTTCATTTAACTATAAATTGCACCCGAGATGGTATATGAAACAAGAAATAAATGCGTTAAGATAATTAATAGGAGAATTACTTTGAAATTCTGTTGGATTCCGAGTCACTGTGGAATAGAGGGAAATGATAATGTCAATCTATTTGCCAAGGAATCTTCCCATATCCTTTCATGCCTTCTACTGATTTATTTCGTAAAATTAAAAGAGACAATCGACAAAATTGGATAAATATAACGAACAACTTAAACTTAGTTAGGTTCTATAATACAGTTCAACCAACTATCAGACCATGGTATTATCGTGTGCCGTTAACTATTCCTGAAAGGCTTATTAGGAAATTTGTTACTTTGATCTGTCGTCTTTGTATGGAACATGCACAAGTTTCACAAAATTGTCAAAATCAAACGTCAAATTTGATTTGCAGCGATCACGAGATGATTAGTTACTCGGAGGGCATTTTTTCTTGCAAATTATTTGACAGACGCAGAGATACATTTTTCAGGCACTTAATTTCCTTGTCGGTTTTTCCTCCTCATAACATGCAATATTTGCTTTGTTGTGGGGATCAGGCTTTGGTTGCCTTATTCAGGTTCGTAATCGATTGCAACGTTGTGATTCAGAAGGTAATAGTTTAGAGAGTTATTTATTTTCTATTTCGTCTATTCATTTTTATTCTATTTTATTTTATCTATTTATTCATTTTTATTTTATTTTATTTTCTTTTGTATTTTATTCATATATTTGAAATAAGAAGGTTAGTTTCTGTTTAGAGTAAATTTGTGTTGAAAGTGGCCAAATGGTTTAGATGCAGGGCCGAAAAAAAAAAAAAAATTTCGTTTTTATATAACTTTTAAAATGACTTTTAAAGGGAAGTTAACAGTCTGCACTGTTTGCTAGCGTAAATTTTATGTTACTTGCGCTAATTGAGCGCATTCGCGGCTATCCTCAATTAATTTATATAAATACGTTCCATTGTACATATGCTGAAATACATTCTGATTATCCCTTCTTACTCCATTTCCTCATTACTCCTTGTCTATTTCAAACCCACTCCTAAGCTTATTAATTCTAAAAAAAAAGCTTTCTACCTAATGCTTTAACAGTGGTTCAAGATTTAAGGGGATGTCAATTCCGATAGTTACAAAAGTTTAACGAGAGTGTAGTGAATAAAAGTGTATAAACTTTGTACAAATCTGTAATGTTAATTAATCCGGTGAAGTAATGAAAAAATATATATGTATATATTTCATAAAAGTTAAACAATGAAAACACAATATTTCTTTTTCATAAAAAATTCCACCAACAATAATCTGCTTTTAAAAATGACCTTATATTTAAATCTATTTATGAGAATTGCAAAGTGTTCCTTCTGCTCTTAGACATTTAGACCTTTATACTAAGTATTTTTCTATGATGTACATCTACTATGCGCTATATATAGTTGGACGCTATTTCTACATTAATTTTAATTTATAGAAATTAAGAAATATTTTTCAATAATATCGTCGTCGCGTACAACGGTTATTCACAGATTTCTCATTTTATACTATTTTAATTTTAAAAATTCTATCATTTGTTACTTAATTCATAATTACTCGTAAGTTGCTTTTGCGTCATGAACAGTTTTCATGGTTTATAATATTAAGGGGATTAAAAATGTCGTGTGTGATTGGTTTAATAATTAAATTCTGCGAATTTATTTAAAAGAAATAACGGTTATGTAACGAATGTCAACATAATTTTTTAATGTGTATGAATACCTTATTTTATTAGTAGAATGTATTTAGGAACACATATTTTGACAAACGTTTTTTCTGGCGAGATTTCAAAGTTTTGACCTTTATTCAATATTTTGTTTTGGTTTTAGTAATTGCGTTTGTAATGCAAATAATACAGAAAAAATTTAATACCTACATTGCGTATAAAAAATGCATTTATGAAATTTTACAGTATTAGAAATTTATGATTGGTTTAAACATTTTTAAATTAATTTAAATGCTAATAAAATAGAGCCGAAAATAATTTAAAATTAAAAACACTCGAATAGTTTTCGAAAGTTTCTGCTCACTTCATTCGCGTCCCGTTAGTATCCTCAACTGGCAATTATGTGATGGAAATAGTTCAATAATTTACATTACCGTAATGAAATAACCAGAAATAATTAAAAGTTGAGAATTTTATATCATCGAACACGTCAGAGAGAATTTTGCTTTATGGTGAAATAATTATGTAAGATTATCCGTATGATTTTGTTTCATAAATACCAATTTGCAGGAGTGTACTCCTTTACATTGTACAAAGGTATATACATTTAATGTTTCATTAGTTTAACAATTAACACCGGCCTCTTAGTTCTTATTTATTTTTTCCGTTGTAATTAGTAGTAATGTTTACACTATCGCATCTGTTAAAGAAATGAGATAAGAACGTCTGAGCTCTGTATGAAGTAATATTTCTGAATTGATTAGAGCATAAGCCAGATTTAGATTCTTATTAATTTATCCTAAATAACTCGAATATTTCAACATACGATGATATATTTTTAAAACGATTTCTAACGCAATTTAACTTTACAATTATTAGTTTTCATTAATAACGCCTGCAATTTTTTAACCAACAAAGTTCGACTCTTTAATACTTCGCCATTTAAAAGCATTTTATTTAGGATTAGATAATGCAAATAGATATAACGATATTATTTGAAAACGATTACACTCGAGACTATGATCTCACAACCTTCATTAGCTGACATTATGGAAACTCAACGTCACGCTTATTTTTCATATTCTTTTTGCTTAAGACTAGAATGACTTCAAAATACCGCTATGAAATTGCTTAACCTATTACTAACGTTCAAATTGGAGCGGTTAAAATATTTATAAAACTAAATGATTAACAAACAAAAATATATAACTCCTTTGGGACACGATAGAACAGAAACCTTCATTCAAGATCTATTATCGCTCTTTAAGTCAGTATTAAGTCTTCTTTTTAAGCAGTAGCGATCACTATAAACTTGCTTCCTTATTAGTTACTCCTGACATAGTATGTAATTGTTATTTTCTATTTATCTACTCTATCTGAAAACTATTGTTGCCGTTACCTCAACTGTTACATTACCTGATTTTGAACCGATTTCGGTTTTTGAAAGTCATCATCTACCAGGTTATTATTAATTTAATTCCAAACAGTGACCTTTTTATTCTTTCAACATTAAGCATTTTACTTCTAACAACGATGCATTAGGACGCATTCTGTTATCCCATTAATGTTAAAATGCCTTTTCCTCTATAAGAATCCTATTCAACATGTACAACTAAATTTGATAATATTTTCTTTCCTTAAAAGTGCCGGATCCTTAATAGATGTTTCTATAAAAATATTTATATGTTTCCGATTTTCGTAAAGCAAAATAATCTTCCGTCTTCAATTCAGACTGCAGGGTGGTCGACCGTAAGTTATTTAATGAGCTAACAAAAGCAGATTTTAATAAATTATCAACGCCAAAAGCACCTCCTAAAGCCCCTTCAGATTAGTACGGTGGCAATGCCTCTCGGAATATCGATTAATATGGACAATTATTTAAACACCATTCTCCGAAATAGAATATTTTACGTTCGAAATTATGTATCAATGACTCAAAGAATTGAATACTGCGAAAAACTCTGCACTTGATGTAACGTTATTTAAATTTTATGCAATCGACATGGTTGCTTCATTCCATCATCCGTTATAAGCAGACTTTTCAAAGGTAACCTTCATGTTTCTCTATCTTCTAATCTTCATTATACTCAAACTACTTTTTAGATTATCGCCAGGCTGTAGAAGCGGTGCGACAACAATGGTCTTTTCCCTATCCCAAATTGTGTGAATTATTTCGTGATGTTATTTAACAATTAGTTCAAAATTTTTTTTCCAAAAAATACATTTTAAATTATTTTTCATCATGATTTTTAGGATTCCATACATTATATATGTACAGAATCCTAATAAGACGTTCAGAAACGACTAAAATATCACGAACAGCAAAACTTATTAATTTCGAAGTCATTTACATAAGTCGCAATTAAAATTCTCTCTTTACGACAATTTATAACTACATATAAGATAATGGATATGGGAAAAAACGCAAAAAACCGCCAAGAATATACGAGGGAGCATTAATAAGTAAGTTACACTCGCGCGTAGTTTCTACCTAAATTAACGTACAACCCCCACTCTGGCTTAAACGAAACCGTGTTTCATTCTCTATCGTCTCGTGAACGAATGAAACCGGGATCTCGTTTGGTTCGTTTACAGTGTCTGTTTGAAATGGAGCGTCGTGTGAATCGGCCGTCCAACATTGAGAGGCGAAGTGCGATTTCTGTGGGCAAAAAATCATAATCCCGCTGAAATTCACCGACAAATATATGAAATGTACGGTGATAAAGCAATGCCGAGACCCATGATGTCCAAATAGTGTCGTATGTTCGAGGAAGGACGAGATTATGTGGTGAAGGATGAAGCGCGCAGCAGTCGGCCGTTAACTTCGTACACAACTGCAAATGTTAAACGCTTCGAAACTCTCATTTTTTCAGATCACCGGGTTAAAATTCCGTGACATTGCGGCAGAACTGGACATTTTTTACGGTACGGTGAGTATATATGAAAAATTACTTTTTTGCAAGGTGCGCTCATGTTGGGTCCCTCGTTTACTGTCTGATGAACACGGAACTCAACATTTCCAAACCGCTTTGGTGCTTCTCGAGTGATATGCATGAGAATGTTCACAATTTTTGGACCAAATAATCACGGGAGATAAGACGCGGGTTCATCATTATACTCCGGAAACGAAGAGAAGTTCGAACGAATGGAAACATACGGGATATCCGCGCACGAAAAAAGGAAAAACCACAATTAAAGTCACGTTGACGGTTTTTTTCGATTCTGAAGGCATCATTTACACAGAATTTACACCGAAAGGAACTACAATCAATGCCGAGGCATATTGTAAAACCTTGACGAACCTTCGAAAGGCGATAAAAAATCGCAGACCGGGAAAATTGAATAAAGGAATCGTTCTCATCCATGATAACGTCACACCGCATACTGGGCGGATAACGCAGGAGCTGATAAAAAAAATTTAAATGGGAATTATGGCTACATCCGGCTTACAGCTCTGATTTATCATCTTCTTGTGTCTTCCATGTGTTCGATATCACTTAAAAACAGCCCTGGGAGGAGAGTGTTTTGCGAACGACGAAGGAGTGAAGAATTTCATCTTGAATTGATTAGTCGAAGTTGGACAGACGTTTTTCAAACAAGGTATCGAAAAGTTGGTACCACGTTTCGACAATTGCTTGAATATTATAGGTGAATACGTCGAAAAAAAGGAGAAAAAATTATAGATTTTAAATATATATTTACATATTTTTTACGATTTTTTTTTTTTTTTTTATCGCGGAAGTTGGCGAAAAGTTCAAAAAAGCGCGAAAAACGACTTTATAGGAGTAAAATGCTAAGTGAAAAATATAGGATATGACAAATTTAAAATCAGATTTCTTTGTTTCGAATTTAGTATTATGTAAATGTAAATTATAGTTATCTTTAACTTAACATACGGAGTTATCCTGAGCGCATGAAACATCCGTGCTTGACTGAACTTGTTAATGTTTGAGATTCGAATTTGAAGTACAGCTCTTTTTAATATTGCAGAAGTAACGTGCGATGCGTGTAACGTCAGTTGCAATTATACCGTGTAGAATATGATGCAATTTCAGAAGTTAGAACGCAAGTATTCGAAAGAACGGAAACATTGCACATACAGCAGAAGGAACTTTGAAAAAAAGATCTCATGATGCTTCTTATGAAATTTTCGCAAACTATTCTAATGACTTAGAACAGACTGCCAGAATATAAGTGATAGGGGAAATGAATGGATAGTAGCGGAATCGGTAAATAGCTGGAAGAGAAACATAAGTAAACGTGTAGTTGTGAATGGCGATTTCAACAATAGTCTCCGCACGATTCTCCATCCAAAAAGCCACCATGGTTCGGTAGTTAGACTTGATTTGACGCAAACCGATGAACTTAGAATTTCATTTCAAGCTTTATTTCAGTTCACAATTAAAGAGGAATTGATAAGGAAAAGAAATAGTTTTGGAATTTTCTAGCATTGTGAACTTGACTTCACGAGCAATCAGGTTTATTCATTCATTCCCCAAAACCCCAACATGTACTTTCTCTGATAGTTTAATAAAAAATTTTTAAAGATGCTAGGAAATTTGTGGCTAATAATTATTTCCAGAACATTTAACGTCAACAGTGTTGCAAGTGGAGCGTAAGATCATACAACTAGGCTCAAACACGGAACAACTCTTTGAAGTTGTGTGACGTATATACGACGTTTGTCATTTCATGCGCATAAACCGTAGCTGCTGTCTGTGGAACCATTATACGAAATGTCTTATTACTTCTAGGACGCAGGCAGAGATATTAAGAGGGCACGTGATTTTTGTTTCGCTCGACAGGTATGAATTAATACTAATCGAGATGCAAAATAATGTAAAACAACGTGAAACAAAAAGAATAATAATTCACTAAACACATGTTAAGAATTTAAAATTAAAAAAAAACCTAATTCGTCGGATGGTCGATGATTAACAGGCTTGGGTGGATAAGCTTGGAAGTTCTGCTAATAGATTTGCGATATTTGACTTGGGATCAGAAGAGTGAAGAAAAGAACGCATGATTCATAGACAGTAGAGAAAGAATTAGTAGGATAAAAAAGTTGTACAGGGCTCATTGGCTATGACATTTTGCCAGAGGGCACACACTGAAGATGGTGTGAAGATCGATGCAGATCAGTATCGTACGAAGAACTAAACGATAGATCAGATGGTTTTAGTATCAATGTACTGGCTGAGGAATAAACTTGATCATGCAATTTTGCGTTAAACAACATTAATGATTTACAAAGATCGAAAAGAAATTTAACATTTACATTACGTTTCGAGCTGGATCTTGTAACGGATAATGATTCGAAGCTTTTTGCCTTAAGGGGTCAGCTATAAAAGAATTCTCGGATAGTTTGGATCAGAGCGCAGACGTAATTTATAAAGATATTTGAAGTGAAAGTGAAGAATTATTTATACTTCAGGAAACCTCCTGCAAAGATCAACAAACGGAGTTTTTTAAAGATTTTTCGGGGAAGGAATACTAAATGACAGGGAGATGGTCAGACCGTCGACAAAAACCCGGGACATCACTGCGTCGGTAAGGCACAGCTTTATCATTGATACAAAACACAGAAAAGATGGCTTCAGGGCGAATATGGTACACTATTTTCCCGAGGAATTATTGCTGAACAATTTTAACATTGATCGATCTGTCAATTAAAAAGTTGTTTAAAGATTTGTTCATTTTACCGTACATTTTGACGAAAATCAGCTTTATTAATAGACCATGTACTGCTATTTTCTACGAGTGATGATAATTTTAAGAAAAATAGAAGGACGTTAGATGATTTGTTGAGACATCACCACTGTTTGAAATTGTTTCATTTGGAATATTTGATTTCTTATATGCTAAATAGTTCCATACATCATACACTAATCGATTTTTGAGCAAAATTACTATAGGGTCTCGTTTGACACTAAAGAATGTAGAGAACACTTCCTATACTTGTACGATACCGATTAAGTTATTTCGAACGGAATTAGAAGCAATGTAAGGAAGTATAAAACCCTGCTCGCTTTAGAATGAGTAAAGTTTATTAAACGAGTTATTTTATTTTTAGATTTTATTAGAAAAAAAAAATATATATATATATTTTATTACCGACTTTTTTTTATTAAAAATTATCGGATTAAGTAGGGTAACAGAATTAGTCGGTTATTCACAATGAGGATCGAAAAAAGGCGGTGTCTAGTTAGCATTCGTTCTATTAATGATCTAAATTTACTCGCAGGTTGTGATATTATCGAAAATAAAAATTAAATAACATTATCTGCCATTAAATGATGCGACTAACAATGTAATCGGCAATATCCGCCCTCATTACGGTAGTGGAACAGAAATGAAACGTTTGATTACGCAAGAATGAAATTAATGACACGAAACACGCATATTTCTGATAACATTGCATTACGTGTATTCTAACTGGCATACACTTGTATTCGTATTTCCATACTGACGGATAGTTTTTACTCCTAGCTATCTAACCCTTTACCAGGAATTCACATTAGTTCCGTATCGTACCTTTCATCACGATATTTCCTAAAAATAAACAAATACATTATTAATGTTATACGACATTTTTTCGTCTAATGTAGTCCAGAAAAAATCTAAATCAACACATAAACACCGATTTAACACTCCCTCAACATTCCAGACTTGGGACAATATTCACATTCTGTATTCTAAGCTTTCCGCGTACGTCCCTCAATCGAAAAATAAAAATATAATAGTTTAGTCTGTTTGATTGTTCTTAACTTTTTTACATACACTTCCGATGTGTAGCAGCGGGATATCAGGTCCCACAACTACACCATGGTAGTTGACTACATCTCAATAAAAAAAATCATGTGCCTTGGAAAATCTCACGGTTGGCAATATTTTATCACTACTTATGTATAATTATTTGAAAACATAAATAAAAACATATTTTAACCTAATAAAAATTAATTTTCCCATAACACCAATAAATTTAATTTACTGTCTATGTTTACTTTAAAATTTTATAGTCAGGAAATGCAATAACATTTTAAACCTGCTAATTCAAACGGAATAGATCTCTTAGACAACTAAACGGAATCAAATGGTTTATCTAATACAAAGCATAAAAGCGTGCAAGTCTGTAGTAAGTATAAAAAGTGAAAAGAACAAAACCGGAAAATGTTGATATATTTCTCTTAAGAGCGCACAATCTATGGGGGCGGTGGGGGATCCTGCTTTAGAAGACCTAAGAAAGCTTTTTTATGATGATTTTTTTTTTTTTTTTTTTTTTTTTGGAGGAGAAAAAACAACTTAGCCCAGCGAACTTTGGGGTATATTTTCTTACGTATTTGAAGTATGTAAATAATTTTTATGAAGTAGATGTAATAATAAACTGCAGAGCAATGTTTTCTTAGAACGTCTTGCTGCTGTAGCTCGCCATTAGCGGGAAAGATGCCTAGTTCGTAATTCTTGTCAGAAACATAAAAAACAAATAAGTTTCAAATTATCATACATTTTTTTTTTGAGTGAACTAAAGAAAAAGTAAAAACAATTGGGAAATTATGACTGTTTCAGGCTTGAAAAGAAAAAAGAAAAAATTACTTTACGTTATGTAGAAGATCTCTAAAAATACTTTTTCAACAATTTTGTTGGTTTACATAAAAGAGAATTCAATACTGAAGAGAATCAATTTTTGTTCAAGTGTCAATAGGTCGTTTAGTTTTTTTGCTATCGCGCCCGCTAATTCAGAAAAATCGAAAAAATGAAAACTCGAGAAAACGCTTTTTAACGTTTTCAATAAGAGATAAATGTTTGTTTCTTACGCTAAAGGTCGGCTAATCAGCTATTCCTATGCAGTAGTCCTTTTGCTTCCTCAAATAACTCATTCTGACGCCTTTGTTCAAGTCTACAAGCCGTACGAGCCCCATTGGTGCTAAATGACTGGCGCCTGTTTTCCCTTTGGATCCGTTGCGCGCCGGCGGTATCAGCAAACATTTTGCATTGTTGGTCCATATTCAAATGCAGTAACTGCATAGTATTCAAAATCGCTGAATATCCTTCGTTGAACATGGCTGCAGCCAAGTAGGCGGATATTTCAACGACTTTTTGGCCGGAATGCAAGTGCTTCGGATTGATGCGCCAGACCATTAAGTTGAACGACTCGTTTGAATTTTGCGTGTGACCGCCTAAACATCTCGTTAAAAGGTCATCATTTGATAGTTCTTCATAAATCAGGCAAACGTGCTTTTCAATTTTTTCGTCAATCAATCGATAGCAGGATGCTCAAAAGACCGTAATTTATTGGTGCATTCAGCTTTGCGCCATTCACACCAACTATCGATGCCTGTTGGACAATTTTCGTGTCGAGGGGATTTGTTCGTGGAGCAATAATGATCTAGCGTTGCTTCCACGGCTTTTTTCATTTCTTGGACAGAATCAATATTTCTTCTAACTGCCAAACCCTAATAAATTGTTAACTTGTTTACGATACCTTCCGTTAGCCGCTTTTTACCGATTGAAGGGCGGCGAGAGTGCTTCTGAGCCTGGCTGAACAGAAGTTCAAAGTAGAAACACAGATGCACAGATAATCGTTATAACGTAGTATAGAAAAGACAAGGTCGGAAAAAGCGCCCGAACCTGGCTGAATGTGCGTACACCTGCCTGACGCTCTTTTTCGTTCAACTTTGTATCTCCAAAAGTACTTTAAGTTGATACATCTGTGACTTTGCGAATATATTCTTAAATAGTTTATCTATCGATTTAGGAAATAAAAAAAAAAAAGGATTTTTTCGATCTTCTAAAGCAGGATCTCTCCTTACTGACTCGATAAGACTAAGACAAAAGGAAATATTCCTAAAGCAAAGTATTCATTATTGAATTCAGTCGAGAAGATTTTCGGTGAATATAATTTTTCCGGCCATCGAGTAGTGCATCCATCAGTGAAATGTTACCACCAGTGTGTAAGTGAACATAAATACAATTTTTTTAAATTACTCAAAAATGAATAAAACCTAGACTAATTTCACATAAGAATGTTCATAGTTTTATCATTTGTTGACATTTTATTTGTTTTTAAACGGTAAAAAAAAAGAAATGTCCACGGACGCAAGAAGTTCAGATTGAAAAAGATACCTTGGCTATAAAAACACTTTGCTAATACATTAAAACTACGAAATTAATTCTTAATTAATTTAGGACCAATTTTTAAAGACTATTTAGCATAAAGTTAATAAAAAAAAAAAAAAGTAATATTAAAAAGATTACATTAATAGTGGATCGAAATTAGTTATACCAGGCGAAAATTAACATTTGTATTTTTTTTATTTATAGTCACACAGAAACAAAAAAAAAAAAAATTCAAATTTCTCCGTTATACAGATTTCATTACTATAATGGAACCAATCTTTTTTTTCACCAGTTTTCCGAGTTTTTTTCTTTTCTTTTTTCAAATTTCAGGAGACAAAGTCTTTCGCTGGCACCTCTTCGCAGACACTCATGTATCAATTTGCTTGATTATATTTATGTTTCATTTGAATTTACGTGAAATTAATGTTTCGAATTGAGATGTCACGTGCATTATTCAAAAACCATACCGGTTGTTTGATTACAACTTGAAAAACAATGCGGTGAAAATATTCTCTTTGTCAAGGTTACATTTGCATTGATATTGTAGTCCAGTTATTCGTTCTTATTTTTAATTTTTGCGAGCCTTGCTAATAACTGGTTTCTTGTTATGAGTACAGATATTCGATGTCGGCGAAAGGTCTGCGACTGCTGCCATAAATAGGGAGCTGCGGGTAAATGACATACCGGCATGCCAGTCTAATTCGTATATTGTACGTACTCTATTATTATCAACAGTGAATTATTGGGAATCGTTTTCATTAACCAATTGTACTGTTTCATACTGGCCAATGGAATTGTTTGAAAATGGCTAAAAGACAAAGAAAGAACGTGAATTAATTAATATCATCGTCATTGTTTTTAATAATAAGTAATTGTGTTTTGATGTTGCCTCACTAACAGCCGGTATAACTTCGTTTACGGCCAGTTATCGTGTAGTCGCGTGACGTAGTTTTTGCGTTAATCGATTGTGAGGTGCAAGTAATATTATAATGCAGCAGCGACATCGGAAACTGTAAGTCACGTTCTAGTTAGTATAAGAAATAAGAAAAAAGTAATTAAATTAGATTAACGTTAACTCGGTGACGGTTTCACGCGTTTTCAATACGAGCAAAATAGATTTTGAACGAGACTGTATCAACGAAATTACCGATTTCGATTGGTGCGAAACGTAGAGACAGCAGTAATCGTCGAAATTGTTTTTAACATTGAACCATACAAATCAAAACGATCAAAATAAAAAAGAAAACATTTTCATGTCTGGCGCGCCGTAGCAGAAAGATAGGCGTAGAATTTTCGAATTAACAAAATCTCGTTATATGAGAATAAATTAACTGAAGACATTTTATTAGACAAAGAAACGTTTTGATACCGTAGGTTACTGACTGACAGTTTTAATTTATTCTGAATTTTTAAACAGTTAATGATAAACACACAGATTAAAAAAAACTCCGGTTAATCATTCTAGTTATAAACGAATACATATGCGTATCGCTATTAAAGTCGACGTTATTACTGACTGCATTTATAAAGAGTTTATAATTCCTTGAAAAATTTCTTTAGGCCCTGTTTAAATTTTTCAACGCAATATGCTTCGTTCAACGTAAAATCTAAAAAAGATTTAATTCCTTTTTTTCGTAACTTTTATATTATTATCGTTATTATTATTATTATTATTATTATTATTATTATTATTATACAGTTTAATTTCGAAAAATACGATATATTGGTACAATTTGTTGTTTTTAGTAGAGATGCACTTGAATACTTGAATACTGAGTATATGAACGGAGTTTACATATTTTCATACAATAACAATTCACTAAGGAATTTTTACAGCGCGATTAAAAATATAATATAGAAGAATATTATTTCTTGGGAAAAAAAACAATACCGACTTTAAAATTTACTATAAAAATTTAAGAGAAATGCATTAAAAAGTAAAATTATTTGATAAGAAGATAATATATTTTGCAGTGAAATATACACTTAAAGGAGATTTTAGTATTATTATTATGCATTAACTTTTGAGAGTAATGGTACCAAGTCACAAATTATAATATCTAGAATTTAACGAGTATTATAAAATTCCCTTAAAGTATATTACTCTCTAAATATGTTATTTTTTAATGAATAATTATTTTTTACCTTTTAGTGCATTTTTATTAAATTTTCACAGTAAATTTTGAAGTCGGTATGTTTTTTTCAAAATATTTTATTTCACAATTTTCAGCATAATGCTTAAATTTTTGTCTCGTTAAAAATAAACTTTTTTAACAATGCTAAACTTGTAAATGGCGCTCTATGACCGGTTTGAAATTAGTTTTGTTAGAATCTATATTTATCGGTGTTAATTAACATTGAATAATACTTTAATTTTGTCAAATTACGTTTCCACGCTTAATATTAATTAATAATATTTTAAGTCAATCGTGTCTGTTACATTAATAAATGAAAAAAAAAAAATGATCTAAAGAGGGCTTCTTTTTTTTATCATTTATTCGAATGATTACCGAGTATCTTACCGATATTCAACAGTATACTCACACGATGCATCGCCGAATGGTACACTTTCGAATGAACAAAGAATTATTAAAAACGGTCCACATATACATAGGTAAAAGTTATGCGTACATAAACGAAAAAAAAACAAAACATCATGAACATGTATATTTTAAAATTCGGTAATTGTTTGATTAAAACGAAATAGTTTTTGCAATTCTCTAAAGTTTTTTTTTTCCTACTTCTATTTAATCTTAATAATAATATTAAACATTCAAAACTATGAACGAAATTTACATGAAAAACATTATTGTTTGTTTACCGTGTGCAGCGGTAGAGACTTAACGATATGCGTAAAAATCTGTCATTACATTAATAAGCTACGACTAAATTAATAATTGTGGTATACATATTTTTATTTAATAACATTTTTTTTTTAATGCAAATTTAAATGAGGTGAAAAAGTATGTAACTAATGAATTTTGCATAGTTTTAAGTGCAAAATTACAGACATGAATAAAACACCGATTAGTGTGTATATTGCAATTATATTGTAAACTTTATAATTCCCAACGAATTTATATTAATTCATCGCCAGTTTATGGAATTGAAAAAAAACAAAAGTGAAGCTTTCCTCCGTCTCAAAAAATGAACTGTATATTAAAAAAAAATGAAATAGCGAAAAAAACATTACATCGATTTAACTATTCAGGTTGCAATTACCGCAATGAAATTTTGGTATTAAATTCCGTACGTACCGAAAAGATTTTTTTCCTAGCCTCGCTTACACTCGACTGGTTAACTTTAATTTTACGTTTATCGATTACTTAAATTTCCGCCGTGTTTTCTAGGATTCTTTTTATCTTTTTAGTAATAACGCGTAAAAGAACGACTATCGAATGAACGGATGTAATTCGTTTGAATAATATACTCTTTAGACGCTGATTAACAACGTCAAATAAATTTTCTGTTTTTAAATTATCATTATTATCATCTTTTTATAAAATTGATATGTTTAACTCGTAACGGTATCCCGAGTATATTGTATTATAAATTAACGTGTTTGATTATATTTTTGTGTTAAATTATTACGCTAAGTTGTTAAGACATTTTTTAACCGAACAA
Source organism: Icerya purchasi (assembly GCA_039619475.1). Classification (NCBI taxonomy): domain Eukaryota; kingdom Metazoa; phylum Arthropoda; class Insecta; order Hemiptera; family Monophlebidae; genus Icerya; species Icerya purchasi. The sequence continues at coordinate 420,461,017 of CM077115.1, read as the reverse complement.
TGTCGGACTAGATTTGGTTAAACTTCTCGTTAAATTATGGATGTTTATTTCTTCTTTTAATTTTTAGAATACTCTTAATTTTAATCATTTTGCTTCGTGAATTCAATCCTTTCCTAATGCGTCATTTGATTCCTCTCAATATAAGAGCGTCTGCAAATGTCGTCGATGGGTTATGTTGTCAAAGCCTCCCCCCCCCACCCAAGAAGAAAAAGGAAAAAAAAAACGTCTGCAACCTTACAAATATATATATATATATTTTTTTTTCCCGTTAAGAAGATTGAAAATCTTGTAATCCTTAAATTTTATAATTTTGTATTATCTTTGTTAAGTAGAAAAATAAGTTATTTATAGAACCAGATTAAATTTTGAATTTTTATTCGAAACAAAAAAATAAATACGATGAAAAATGTCAACACTAAAAAATAAAATAACCGTCTTATCTTTCACGGATGTCGAATTGTACGTCGTTATGAGTTGATATTTTTTACAGCATTTCATTACAGTACGTTTCCTTAATTGTTCACTGATATTCTGATCAATGAAAATTATTTAATGAAAGGCCTCACTTTATTTAGAACTGCCTATTGAAATTCATTATAATTGACTAATTTTGAAGAAATTTTCTTTAATGTAATTTTCTGGTTTTATGTAGGCGAAATTAATAATTTATATTAAAAAAAAATAGCATTTTGCACAGAAATTATTATTAGTAATAAAGGAACGAATATACCGAATTTAGAATAAAAACACAATATGATATACGTGAAAAATCGACAAAGCAAAATAGTATTAAAACGAAAAAGGAATAGAGAAATCGATGACGAAATTATTAGCTTCGGGAAAGTACCAAATAAAAATTGTAAAACTAGACTGGTTCGCGATATTTATATCGATAAATGCAATAGTAAAAATTGCGTTAGTGATGCGGGAAAAGTGAAGATAACAGAAAATAAACTTTACGCATCCTTATCTGTCTATATCTGTTCTTGTGGAGTTAAAAATTTTGTTTATCTATCTGCGCGCGCTAATCTTACGTACTACCGAACCCATTTTTTTTTTTGGCTTTCACCAGTAGATAGAATGATTCCCGTGGAACATTTTACGCATAATTTATAAATTTCCAGTATGATTTAGTTGATCTACAGAGGGGGTTTCGTTAATGAAGAAAGGAAATTGGATAAAATACACGCGACAAAAAAAAAAGAAAAAATTGAATAAAACGATTACTATAGTAAAAATAAATAAAATCTAACGTTTTAATAATTCCTGACGCAAGGAAGAACAGTGCGTTCCGTCCTGTTTCTTCTCTGTTAGCGTTGCTCAAATTATTTAGCAAGATCTAAACATACATGACACGCTCCTAGCCTAACCGCTGTACGCGGAAATTAAAAAAAAAGAATTGTGTAGAAAAAATTTTCAGCTGAATATGAAGACCATTTTTTGTTGGACAGTGATAACCATGTTCCCCAGAAAGAAAACGGATCGTTTCTTCGATATATTAATTAAAAATTAAAACAATAAAAAAAAACAAAACAAAACATTATTCACATTTAAAGCCCAAGAAAACAAACGAGAAAGTAAACAACGGACACTTCATATAAGTGAATGGTATGAGGAAAATGGAATGGTCAAGGAGTAAAAACCGATGACTGTAGTTAATGGTGATTTTCAAAAATGAAGCTTAGTGAAGTATTTTACCGAAGAAAGTGAAGTCGCGGACAGTAGCTTCATATAACGTACGGACATAATATTCAGTTACTGTATAATAATCGCAAATATTAAGTATGCAAAAACTTTATAATTCTTCGTAATAATATCTTTTAATTTTTCTTAAATATTTGGGTCTGCGCAGTTTAGTGATTAGTTTAATAGTAATGTTTTGTGAAAAAAAAAAAAATTTTGAGAAATTAAAATTACAAAGAAATTATTAAAGAATCTAGCAACAGAAATTTTGAATAGTTACTATCCGAGCTATTATTTATACTCGAATCTTACTTGACCAACCACTACGGTTTAGCGGAATGTACTTAAAGTTTGTTTTAACTATTACGGAACAGAAGAAATAAATATTTAGCGAAAATATATAGAGTTCACCGTGTAACGAAAGGGAAAAAAGTAAAGATTTAAACAGGTATTAATTAACGCACGGGTGAAGAAGCCGCGAATAGCAGCTAGTAGGTAAGTAAATGGACGGTTTATGGAATAACTGAACAATAGGAGAAAAATGGCGAGTAAGAAATAAAAGCAGCTAATTTCCGAATAATGAAAGTTATATGAGATCTTCAAAAATATCACACTCAGTTGACTCTGATGAATATTTTGGCAAAGAACATGCAAATTTACTGTCGATAAATATTAATTACGTGAACGCGTTACTTTATAAATAGTTGTTCATAAAAATATTCATTAATTCCCTTAAGATGTAGAGTGTTTCATGAAAGAAAATCGATTTCATTAAAATATTTTAGAAATTTTAACGAATCTTGCCACAGGAGTTTAAATTCCGCAACAATTATTCTGGTTCATTGTTGCCGAACGTATTTAAAGTTTGTTTTAATTACCATATTAGTAATATTCCAAAAAAAGAAAAGAATACTGAGCAAAGGAGATAAAAATCTTTATTGGAAATATACAGTTCACATAAAAAGAAAAAAAGAAAAAACCAACAGGTAGTATATGCATAAAATGGACGTGCGCATTAAGAACATTTTGTTCTGGTTTTCACCAATGGATAGAACTGATTCTAGATGAAGGTTTTAGTGTATACTTTATAGATTTTCGGTATGATTTAGCAGATTTATGAGGATTACTTTTTTTTGTGAATGAAGTAGGAAAAAAGATGGATAAAGTAAACTCGATAAGAAAAAAAAGCAAAAAAACGAAAAAAAAAAAAACGGAATAAAATGTTTACTGCGGCAAATTTATAAATGTAACATACGTTGGAAAATGAACAAAAAAATTAGCGATGAAGGAAGAGCAATTTAGCGAATGTCAGGAAATTCCATCCTAGACAAGGAACGCGAGAATCTTTAGCTGAACAAAATTAATTTTCGTTAGGTTGCGAGATATAAGTGTGTAACGAACAAGTCAAGAATTTTCAGCTGAACATAAGACTGTTGAACCGCTATCAGCATGCTTCCAAGATAATTATATTTAGCAGCCTGAATAAGTTCATAAAATAAGCAAGTGGTGTGAAGAAAATGTTCAAAGCGTGCTGCAGGCTATCGCATCTCCTCTTCCTTCTCACTTAACCAATTACGTTACCCTTCTTATTCGATTCGCGATCCTTTCCTTTTTTCGCTCAATCCAAACTGATCTCTTTTGGAGTGTTCCTGGCCATGCCGTTCTCGAAATGAAATAGTTGACTCATTCGCTCCGTTATCTTCCTCTTCTGGGGTAGGCTTCTTTCCGTTTTCTCATCCTCCAACATCACTACAAACTTTGGTTTAATTCTTACGCCCCCCTCTCTCTAACCCGGATTCATTTTTCTTGTCTATTCAACCTTCCCTTCCTCGCTTTCCCTGGTTTCATAACTTTCCTTCCATGTATTGCTCTAATCTCTCTGCGACTTGCCTACGTTTTGAATCGCTTTTCCGCTTTCCCCTCGTGTCATCTCCGCATTGTCCTTTGCGCCGCTCCAAACACTAGTTTATTTGTGACTTTAACTGTTTTTCACTTTTAACTGAACAAACTTCTTTTTATTCCTCTTTTTTATCACACGGTATTCCCACTCCATACAATGCTTCGTTCATTCTTTCCCTTTCTTCGCCTTTTGTTATCCGAGCTCTTGATTCTTCAGCTATCTCCGATTGAGGAAAGATTTGAATCTCCTTTCCCTCTTTTTCTCTGTTCTTGGGCCAATGTCCCCGTGTTGACGAACCCATAAAAAAAAAAAAAAAACAAAAAAAAAAAAACAGAAAATGGAATGGAAAGAAGCAGTAAAAAACAGACGACTAGTGAGGAATGGGGGGCCCTCCGAAATGATACTCGATTGACTCTCTAATAAGTATTTCACTAAAGAAGACAAAAGTCCCAGAAAGCAGCTTAATTATAACGGTAAACATAGTATTGAATTAAGTAAAAGGCGGTATAAAGAATTCTCCGTAATAGCATTTAATATATTTTTAAAAATATTTGACTAGATAATTCAGCAACTACGTAATGTTCCATGAAAAAAATAAAAAAAATATGTTTTATCGGAATATTTTCGAAATTAACAGAGAATTATTAAAGAACTTTACAATACAAACGTTTTTAGTATTTACTATGTCGAAAATACTATTTACATTTAAATCTTAAATCCCTGCCTAATTACTATATTATGTTTCGCTATTGCAGAATGCGCTTTAAGTTTACTTTAATTATTATATTAGTAATTAAAAGAAAACCGAACTGATGAAATGACGTTTAAACGGTTACTATGGAGTTCACGTAAAAAGGGAGAAAAAGGCAAAGATTTAAACAGATATAGAAAAAGTCGCAGGTAAAAACAAGTACGATTCAGCGGTAAACAATTGTATACTCAAAACAATTTCTTTCGAGCAAGGTAAAATTGTAGAAAATGTACCATTTCATTTCGCAATTAAAACTATTCGTCAATAACGTGAGATGTCGTATTTTACTTCGAGTCTTTTTAAAATGAGAAAATTCCTCAAAACGGAATTTGTTCGTGTCAACTTATATAATTATCCATAATGAAGTTCAACTCGGCGTAGTTCATAATAAATGAAAACTATAAATGCATAGGTCAAATTTAAGAATTGCCTATATTTATATTTCCGTTTCAGCTATTAAGTATTCTTTGTGATTTATTTTTAACTTATACAAAGTTTACATTGATCAAAAAAAAAAAAAAAAAAATGAACTGAAACGTATGAAAAGAAAAAGCAAATAATTTACTTTCGCTCATGTGAATATTAAATTTTTAATTTACATCGATCGCGTATGTTTTTAAGAATTACCGGGGGGAGGGGGGGACTCGTGTGCGACGGGGAAATGTTCATTATACATCGCTCGGTAAAGATGTTTTTCAGTAGTTCGAAATATTACTACAACAACGAATTAGAAAAAAAAAAGCAACAATAATGTAGCGACTTTTTTTTCTTCTTTATTCAGATCGGAGGGAAACGGATTTTTAAAGAAGGAAGAAAACCAAACATTACCCCTGGTCACTACAGTCAATGACGGCGAATTTGTATTTAACGGTAATCGGCATAAACGTCGTTGTTTTCCAGAACAACCGGAAATGATAGCCGTATACAAAGGTTCGTTATTCGTTAGCTGTGTTCTGTTCGGAATCGGATCATGGCTGCTAATCAATGCGGTATTCTCGCAAATGCCCACACTGGTAATCAACTTACCGGAAGGATGGAATTTGCCGTCTTACTTTTCGCTACTGGTACAACTAGCCAACGTGAGTCCTTTAGCTTACAGTCTGTTAAAGCATAAACGCTACTTCCTGAGCGATTCGAAGTTAATCGTACTACTGATGGCCGTTGGAACAGGCTCAATGTTCGCGCTCGCATTTACCTATGATAAAACTGTTTCCATATTCGGAATGGAGGCGCACAGCGTTTACTTATTCGCACTGGCATTTCTAATGTCAATGGTCGGTTGCACCAGTTCGGTGCTCTTTATACCGTTCATGAGCACATTACCGGAACCCTACATGGTTCCTTTTTTCATCGGAGAGGGTATCAGCGGTCTATTACCCAGTGTAATCACTCTGATTCAAGGTGTTCAAACGGTATCCAGCTGTGTCAACGTAACAACGGACAACGGTACCAGTACCGTAGTGGAAAAGACGTACAATTTCCCGCTGTTTAGTTCGGCCGTGTTCTTCGTAATTATCGGCGTTATTATGCTTTGCAGTACACTTTCGTTCGTTTACTTAAGTTTTAATTCGTTTCGCAACGACAGCAGCGGTACTATTAAGAGCGCCGATATTAATCAAATAATTACGTACCCGGAGGAATCTACAGCCGCGCCTAGCGGTGATTGTAAGACTGACGCCGGTGAAGGTACGCCGTTATCGAATAATGCCGTCGCTGCCGGAAAACTGATGGCGATACTGCTCGCTATACAGCTAGTCATCAGTATGCTGGGCAACGGTATACTGCCCGGTCTCGAATCGTACTCCTGCTTGCCGTACGGAAATGAAGCTTATAATCTAGCGGTGAATGTCGGCCAACTCATTTGTCCGATTACTTTTTATCTGACAATTTTTATGCCGATCAGGTCACCGTACTTATTAGCTGGATTCTTTTCCTGCTGCTGCATTTGTTTGGGCTACCAGATTACCACTGCCTTCCTCAGTCCTAATCCACCGTTCGTCGGTACACTAATCGGAGTGATTATTGTGGTTAGTAAAAGAAAGCGTGTAGAGTGCTTACTAACGTAATACCTTAACTGTCTCGTTGAAATACTAATGCAAGAGGAACAAAGAAGAAGAATTTTTACGATTTAAATTAATGTTTGCAAATTAAAAAATTCGAAAAACAACATGTGTTAAACGCAATCGACCTGAAAACGCTTATAATAAAGTTAAAAATTATGGGGTAAACACGTTTATAGCGTAAAATACTCAGCAGTAATAATTTTGATACCAACCGAAAGAAAAAAGGTTGAAATTTTAAGAAGTATTATAAAATTATACTTTGGAAAATTTTAATATACGTTATATTGCGAATAAAAAACAAGAAAATTACAAAAAAAACAACAAGAAAATTACAAAAAGAACAACAAAAAAACATCCGTAAAACCGCGTGAAATAGTCACGTAAACATATGTGACCCCAAAATAATATTTGATTGTTAAAGCTTTTCTTAGTTTGCGCAAAAGGTATACAAAACAGGTGTTTGAGAAATCGTGTCAGACATAATTAGTGTTCTTCGTTTCGTTGTGTTTGCAATACTTATTTTTCAGTGAGAATACGCGCGAATATAACGATTTCAAATTTGCATGAGTTATTCGCGTTTTTTAATTGTAAAATAAATTTTATACCTTTTTTGAATTAGTGTTAACGTGGTTCAGCATTTTTTGTGCGAGAATTATACAATCGAGTACTATAAACATACGGAGCAATTAATAAATTTAAAAAATCGACATCTTCCTTAGTCATTCGATGGTAATTGTGATTATTTGAATAAAATCAAAGTTAAAATAATGTTATATAAAAATTATAAAATCGTTTGTAGAGCGTGACTTCGAAACGTGTCAGTGTTTGACATATTTTTTCCGTTTCACGTGTTTATATATTCACATGTGAATTTAACTAATTGAAACAAAAACATGTGCAGTGAATAGAGTGAAAGAATAAACAAAAATTTTTGCACAAGCGAAACAAAAATTATCAGAAAACAAAAACAATCTGTACGTCGATGAGATTCTAAGGATGAGGAAAGCGAGAATGATGAAAGGTATGATATTACGAGCGTAAGAAATTGTTTTCCCAACTGACCTCTATTCCATTATCGCGACTGATACAGTTAATTCATTTTATATTGTTTTTTGTATAATTTTTATTATTGTCCGCGTTAAGGGTGATTGTTTTGTTTTCATTAATTATCACATTGTTTCGGAATGTACACGAGAACGTATTTAAGTATTTATTATACAATATTTATCAGTTTCAATTAAAAAGAATTACCTAGTTTAGTTCTCCGATTACGTACTTTTCGTTTAATAATTACACAGAACGACATCTTTTTTTATATTTACACGATTTCGGCGAGCATTTTTAATTTTTAAAGGTTAAAAAATTAACGCAAAATGGAATAATAATAAGGAGCACAAGACGTAAATAGAAAAGAGAAGGGGGAAAAAGTGGTAATAAAGTAAGAAAGAAAAGAAGTAAGAAAAAAATTAACAAGGTCTTAACAGGGAAAATTATACTACGTTAGGAACAAAATTGGAATTCTAAAAAAATAACAATATGTTCTGCAATATAATCATATAAGAAACCCCGTGATTATCATTAAAATTATTACACTAATAATTTTCTTCAATTTTCATTAATTTTTCTTTTCAAATTCCTCTAAATATGTAAATTATTAACAAAGTAATAAAACGTGAATCGCACGAATGAATACACTAAAATCGGTTTGTATCAAAATTCGTACACACGGATTGCATTTCATTATAAACATTCTTTTTACATTTCTGGAAACATGGGGGTGGTGAAGTAAGCCCTTTTCATAATTGCTCCTTAAAAATCTCTAATATCTGAAGAGAATAATAATTATTTCCTCTCGGGTGTAACTCAAAGGAAAAAAAAAACTATTTCTATCCAGATAACTTATCTTTGGTATAACTAATATTCGGTCTCAGATATGAAGTATAGCAACTTACGTCTCCAGTTTTATATACATACACGCATAATGCACGCGCATGTACACACACACACACACACACACACACACATATATATATATATATATATATATATTGTGATGAAGCGCTATTTTCTCGGCCAAAAAATTAAAATAACACGAGCGCCAGCAACACTCGCGGTGTTACACTCAGATAAGCTCCCTACGGCGAAGCATTAGGCTTTAAAAAAGAAAATTATTGTAAATAAAATCAGTTGAACAAAGAAAATCGTAACAAAACGAAAACAAAATTAACCAGTTTTTAGAAGAACACTTCTGCATAGATTACCACACTAGAGCTATCCTGCCTGATTTTCACGGGATTTTTCTACAATCTTTCCTCGACTCGACGTTATTCAGCGCACAGCACGGATTCGTTTCCCCCGCAAGCACATTTTTTTTTTTTTTTTGGCTCGCCAACCAAGCACCTTTACCCGGAAACAAAAGGTGAAGAAAGAAGTCGGTTATATTTTAATCCGATCGGAAATTTTATCTAAAAAGGAACAAATAGCAGGAATAATTAGTGGGGAAGGAAAGGACAGGATATAGGAAGTACAATAAGGAGTAGGAAGTCCAAGCATCAACAAATAAGAATTCAAGGCAGAACGTTCCATAGAAAAAGATAAACACTGTGGAAAAACACGTGATCGGCGTCGCAAATAACTGATGATGTAGAGGACAGTGTGGAGAAGAAATCAAGGGAAAACGAACAAAGAATGGCCAAAGCGCATACGAACAATGGAAACAACATCAGAACGCCGAACGGAGGGATGCAAAAGAAACCATCAATATGCAGGAAAAGTAGGTTGAACTGACAGGTAAAAGGAACAACTGTCACTGTCTCAGCTTTCGACCACTAACACTCTGACACTAATGCAGTTTCTATCCCGGCGCAATCGTGTGTACGACCGTACACGGGATTTTTCGGTATCGGCCGAATAAGCATCCTTGAAAAAACAATGCAGCGATGCAAAATCGAGCGATGTTCGAGAAATCGTGAATTAATGAATTTACCGAAGAATATTTTCTAGCTCGAACATCATCAAATGATAGCGCTACAAATCCCAAATCCATCAATATATATGTATATATATATATATATATATTTTTTTTTTTTGTATTTAAATTTCATTGATAAATATATTCCACATTATTGACTGTTGTTTTATTAGTCCGGAACAAGTCGTCCATTCATATGAGAATGCAAAAAAAAACGCGCGCGCACACACACACACATACACGCGTTATTTACGATTTTAAAATATTATAATAGAATTACTAATAAAACTACTGTTTGTAATTTCAGATAGCAGTTTGGGTCCTTAGTAATGCATCAATATCCTACGTGAAACTATCAATCGCCACGATGTTTCGCAGAAACAAACAGAAGCAAGGGCTATTCTACTACGGAGTGGTTACCCAAATAGGGGCGGCAATTGGATCGCTCTTATCATTTTACTTGATTAATTACTCGCACTTATTAAAAGCCAGCAGTAGTAACAGCAATCAATGCTGAACAAAATAATTAATATAGGTTTATGTTATTATTTTAACTACCACTTTTTTATATAATTATAAAATTTTCAAAAAAAAAATTGATTTCGTACTTTGTTACGTCACAGGCTACTATCGATGACGATCGCTCTGGTTGTGATTTTATAGAATAGCGAGAATATTATAAATGCGCGTATTAATTTCGAGTTCTGAAGAGCGTGTTAAATATAAAGCGAAATAGGTTTTTTACAGTTATTCAAGAAAATACCGCAAGAAATAGACGATAAAATTACGTAATACTAGATATTTAAGGGGCAATAATAAAATTTGCCTCTGCTAGTTTTCATATAAACAAGCGTCCTAGGGGGACTCTTCTGTTTTATAGTTTATTACCGTCATCTATTGCATCAGCATGTCTTCTAATATGGAAATAAATCGGTATTATTTTTAAATTTTCCATACATACTAACGACACAGCTTTGCCCCTTTTTTTAATCGCACTCTCCAACCTCCATTGTTTATTGAATTTCGCTGATTGAATGTGAGTTAATTTTTCTCTGCATAAATACGTATGTAGTCTAATGCCTCTGTTTATGACGTCAGTTGGGCAAAAATCAACTTTTTCCAGATTCAGATAATAACGTGCGACAATGTTCACATTCTCATTTTTTCCACGCATACGTTTTCTCCAGATATATTTTCAAACTTTCTCTTTTACGGTGCAACGGACTTCTTCTTAGCATCATGAACATATAAAAGGTTCACTATATGCTTGCGGCAACGCTAGCTGACTTAGTTTTATTGTTTACATATAGGACGACAGTATGATTTACCTGCTTTCCATGAGATAATTAAACTTTTCGGGAGTAACCGAAAAATGTTATTATTAATAAAAAATTACAGATAAATATTTGTAGCATTCGAATTAATTTTCAATTTAAAAACTCGGCTCTTTGCGTCGCGAGATGGGTTTAACCCCTTGCAGCTTCCCAATGTCACGTTAATCATTCGGTAAGGTGCAGACTCCTGATGATGTTGTACTAAATGCTACCGATTCTTTACTTTGCAAAGGCTTAGAAATGTATGTAAATGTCTTCACATCGAAACTAATATATAACGCGTTTAGTTCAGACAAATTCATTTGTCCATATTGCGATTCGATTAAATTCATTCGTTCATATTGGGATTTTATTTCCGTTTCAATGATGAAACCTCCGATCACCGTCTTATTTCATTAAATACAGTCAGGGCTCTATGTTCCACGTTGCAACATGTTAATTCTAATCTTTGACACACCTCGAACATGGAAAACCAGACCGTCCTTTATTTAATCGTCCGACTTCTGGGTGATATATGAGCGATTCGTTTCGAGATAAGGGGCCTCGTCGTCACGTTATGAAGAAAATGACTGCTTATTTAAATGCCGCCGATTGGTCTTATATTGATCTTTTGCAATAAATTTTTGTTTTAATTTACTCGGCTTGCGATTCGTCAATGCATTCAACTTCATACACGCAACTTACAAATCGTCCTGAATACAAATTGCCGGTTTTCGGTATCATATCGGTGTGCTATACATTAAAAGAGTTTACCCGAATGCGATTAATTGTATGAAGGGCACCGGCTGAGATATTCTTTGCCATAAATATGTACGTTCAAGCAATTATTTTCTGCGTACACTCGCCAAAGTTCGCAAAATGTTTCCATATTGCGTACGTTTTCTTCAACGAAAATTTCTCCACACCGCGATACATTTTCTTAGCGCTTTCTGACAGCAGTATAAGCTTAACTGTTTATTTTGCTTTCGACATTTTCTCCTATTAAAAATATTTTCAATTTACAATTAATCATTTCCCGGATCATCTGTAAATAAACTAGTTCTGATACTGGCGTATCGTTTTTTAGTTCATCGTGCGTAATTCGAATTGCCTTTATTGTGCCGAATATTTCTTTAGGTAAGCAAGTTTAATTAAATTTCTTTTCATGTTCGTTGACAACAATTTTAATCTTATTTTTACAGATCAGGAAACTTTTCTGTAAAACTGTTAAGAACGCATAATTTTTATTCTCCATCAAAGGGACTATAATTATTTTCTCTTGAAAGTGTTTTTAGGTTCCAGTTTTTTTGTATTTAAATTGTTTCAAAAAAATAATCATCTCCATCTGTTTACACATTTAGGATTTTTAATAATTTATGCATATATAATATATATATATATATATACACAAGGCGTGTCGGAAAAGTTCCTGAACTTTTGAAATAAATGAAGTACAATTGGATGTAAAGTAATTTATTCGAATTAACTTTTAACATAATCACCTTCCCGAAGTAAAGAGATGTATTTGAGCGCTTGTACAACGGAAGCTTCTCTGGGGTACTCATCTGAAGTAAAAGCTCTGAGGCGCTCGGTGCAAGAAGTTTCAATGGCGGCTACGTCGTCAAGAAATCGTTCTTTCAGGTGCATTTTAAGCTTCGGGAACAAGAAAAAGTCGGCAGGTGCCAAATCAGGCGAATAAGATACGTGATTGATCTGTGGGATTCCCCATTTTTAGCAAGATAACGCTTGACAATGTTCGCCGAATGCGCGGGCGCCTTGTCATCCAACAGACTCCACGATCGGTCTCCTAGAACACACCTTCCTACGGTGCATTTTTTCTTTCGAAATCGGTTCTACGCTATCCTTACTCATATTCAGTTCGTTAGCTAACATTCGGAGAGACATGTGGCGACGATCTTTCATCAGTAGCGCGCACACTCCAGCTTCGTTTTCATCGGTGATCATCGGTAACAGCTATCGACGACCGTCCCGTTCTGTCATCGTCTTTTAACGACTGCCTACTGTCCTTAAACCGCTTATTCTGTAAACAGTCGTACGTGATACTTATACCTTCACCGAAACCATCATCGATCAATTTTCGCGTTTCCGAAAACGTTTTTTTAAGTCTTAACACCGAATTTAATCGCGGAACGAATTTCGCACTTTTCATCCATTTTCAGATTTGCACATGCGACCCAAACACACCTTCACTAAAACACGTGTCTAACTCGCAAAATCCAATCAACGGAAACTGCTGAAATTTTGTACACACACTCTAGAACAGGGTTTCTCAAACTAATGGCACCACGTACCCCTGTTAAAGTTTCCAGATGACGGCGAACACCTAACACCCCCCTCCCAAGAAAATAATAAAATTGCCTGTTGAAGAAAATACGGTTTTTTTATTTCAATAAACGGTAACAAATACAGTGCCAAAAAAAATATTTTTTAATATTAATGTGATGGATGGGCTTGTTTCTTGTCACAAATTGAGTCAGTGTTAGGAGTAATTTTGGACAATTGTAACCTTAATTCTGACTCAGCATCAAGTCGATTTCTGTATTTCTTTTTTATCGTGACCAAGTGTGAAAACCCACTTTCACATAAGTATGTTGTAGCGAACGGTAAAAGGAAATTCGCCGCTTTGTGTGGTAGTTTGGGCTATTCTTCCTGTCTAGCTGTCCAAAAATCAATCAAAGACGTCCTTTTTAACTCAGCTTGAAGAGTTTCATCTACAAACATTTCTAGTAATGATTCCTGTTGCTTAATACTCAAACTAGAATTTATGCTCTCGGTCGTGACCATAAATGGGTTTCGAATCCAGCCATCTTCAGCATTATCAATATTTGGAAAATATCTTTTGAGAAAGATGAAGAACAATTTCAGCCCTTATTTTGGTATCCACAGGTAAGACGCTCGTCGTGATGAATTCATGCAAAAGAGGAAAACATTTAAAAATATTTGATTTCAAGCAAGTTTTCCAAAACTCTATTTTTTTTTATGAATACGTTTATTTTGTCCTGCACAGTGAATATATTGAATGTGGAACCATGCATCGAAGCATTCATTTCGTTGAGACAAGAAAAAGTGTCAGCTAAATAGGTTATTCTTTTAAGCCAGGTTTCATCTTCAAATCGGAACTTGAGGTTGAAGTCACTGTCTTTCAAAAATAAATAGATTTCGTGACGAAGTTCAACAGACCGAGCTAATACCCTGCCAACCATGTCTCGGCATAATAACGTCAAAAAAGTCTTGAATTGAGCGAACGTACTTTTACGTAATTTATTATTTTTACGACTTCTAAAAGTGCTGTTTTTTAATCATTAGGCATTTTCTTGCTCGCCAATGCTTCTCTGTGCAATGCACAATGCATACTTTTGACCTCAGGAGCGAGATTTTTAATCCTGGTTATTAGTCCAGATATCCTTCCTGTCATGGCCTTTGCACCATCTGTCGATACACCAACACGCTTTGTCCAATCTATGTTATGTTCTTTAAAAAAAAGCATCGATGGTGTTAAAAATATCTTCTCCTTTTGTCGTAGACTCCAAGGTTTTGCAAAATATAAAATCTTCTTCAGAAATATTTTCATATACATATCTAACAAACCCAAGTAAATTCGGCAATCCACTGATATCTGTTGATTCATCAACTTGAATTGCATAATAATTATTTTGTAATCGTTGTGCGAGTTGATTTTCAACATTGTGTGCCATGTCGTGAATGCGACGTGCAATTGTATCATTCGAAAGAGATATTTTATCCAGCAATTTCGAAAATGTGTCTCCCAATACACAACTGACCATATCTTTAGCAGCCGGTAAAATCAATTCTTCAGTAATATGGTATGACTTTCCGGTCTTTGCGATTTTATATGCCACAAGGAAAGATGCACGTAAATATTCAGAGTTAGTAGCCAAGGTGGTTTTCATGGTCTTTTTTGAAGAAGATAACTGTTTCTTTTTTTGAACAAAAAAATCTAAAGGTTTACCTTCACAGCAATGATGGCTTCATCGAGCTATTTGCCAGAACTTCCGAACATATTACACACTGTGGTTCTGGGTATTGAGATTCTTCTTTGCACGTAAATCCAATTTTCAGATAGTCTTCATCATATTTTCTTTTTTTTGTATGACTTTTTTTTCTGGTTCTCTCGATTTCTCAGAATTTTCGTTTGAAACTAAACTTTCAGCAGAAGTAGACGCAATTTGAGTAGACGTATTTTGTACAAGTTGCGAGCTGGATGATAAAGTTGAATTATTTCGACATTTTATACGTAATGAGTCCGTTTTTAACCACTCATTCATTTTCGGAACTGTTACTGAATATATTTTCAGAAAATAACAGTGATTCGAACAAAATCATCGCTAGCCGCACGATGCGATTGTAAATGTTTTTGTTTTTATTTTCATGTCAAGCAAAACGCGCACAAGTAACAATAACTAAAGCAAATGAACACTGAGCAAACACTGAGCGTGGGAACCACGCCTCGCGCCGTGCTTGTACCATGCCATACGAGTTCAGTCGCGTGCGCGCCAAAATGTGTACCTCACGCTCCTGCCAGTCATCCAGCCACCATTACATTAATCTTGTCGCGAACCCCCTACCGTCGAATGGCGAACCCCACTTTGAGAAACCCTGCTCTAGAAGGATGTAGTAATACAATATGGGTGTTGTTTAATAGATCACGCCACTTGCATGCGTGCTAGAAAAGAAATTCGGGAACTTTTTGACACATCGTGTATATATATATATATATATATATATATATATGTATATATAATATGTTTTTTAAATTCAAAGTTATCTGCGGAGAATAATTCGGAAATTTTTGACTCCGCAGTGCATAATATATGTCTAGAATAATATAATTTTTTTTTAATTTAAATACTTACCAGTCACAGCTATTATGTTTCTCAGCGTAATAACATTCTTTAGGTATTCTTCGCTAAAGCCAGAAACATAAATAGGAAGTAAACTGAGAATGACGGAAAAACTATACACCGAAATCCGAAATACCGTCTCAGCATCGTTAACGTTAGAAACGTTGAAGTTGCTAAATTTAATTAAAATTTAAATAATAAACAATACTGCTGCCACATGCACAAATGTTACTTATCCACTTACTGCATTTGGCAGTGATGCAGTTTATTGAAAAAACATTCTCAAGTCTATCTCGCAATGTCCGCTATTTGGAACTGTATTATTAAAACCGCGTGTTCGTAGTCATGACTGGGTACAACTTCACTAAACAACTGAGTGACAGCTATATGCATATAAGAAACACTACTCAACAATTGGCCCATCATATCTTTTAATGAAAATTTCTAATTTCGTCGAATAACAATCTTCACTAAACTATAATTCGCTTAATTTCCAATTTTTGCACATGCGGGGGGCACAATTAAAACTATTTTTCATAGTATATGTAAAATAATACTTTTATTCATACAAATAAAAAAATGCTTTTTTTACAAAAAATAAATACTGACTTCAAAGTTTATGATAAAAATTTAAAAATGCACTAAAAAGTAAAAAAAATAATTACTCCCGATAAAAAATATATATCAGAGTGATATAACTTAAGTGGTGATACCGTAATTCTTATACAACATTAACTTTCTGGAGTTGGAATTAAATTCATGTTACTATATCTAGGAACAATTTAATGATTATTTAATGCAGTTTTTAATTATTATTTTAATATGAATTTGATGCCAACTCCAAAAAGTTAATGTTGTATAAGAATTACGATATCACCTTAAGTTATATCAGTCTAATATATATTTTTTATCGAGAGTAATTATTTTTTACTTTTTAGTGCATTTTTATTCGATTAAATTAAAACATTTTAATAAGAACAGATATTTCCACGGTAAAAACATCAAAAGCTACATTTCCATGGTAATTTGGCAAATTTATAGTATTTTAAGTCAATAAATCTAACCCGACGGTGAAAACAATCATGAATGAAAAGCATCCAAAAAGCTTCAATCTCCCGCATTATTAAGGATAACTCAAAAACCACCGGTCAGATCTTGATTAAATTTAAATGAGACCACACGAGAAACACCACCTTTCAAATAAAAGAAGAATCATTAAAATCGGTTCATCTAGAAGAAAGTTCTGAGGTAACACACATAAAAAAATAAAATAAAAAAATACATACCTCCTCCTTTTTTGAAGTCGGTTAAAAAAAAAAGAATTGCGCACGACGCCTTACCGATTTTCACCGGAGTAAAATACCAAATGTTAAAATTAATTGTAGTGTATTTAAATACAGCGCTATTCGTATCAGTTGAACGCGAGTTTTTAAATATCCATTTTAGCATTTTTTTTTTTTTTTTATAAAATATTGCGAATCAAAAGACTTCAATGAAAATTTATAAAAATGCGTTAAATATTAAAAACGACATTTCAAATTTTATGGTTGGCTTATTCTGGGAGCGAAGAAATATCGAATCTAACTGCTTTCTTATCGAACTCATTTCACTGGGTAATAAAAATTTGCTTCTAAAAAATTTCATTCTCGCTTGCTTTTGTAACTGACGCTACATTCAGAACTACTTACATAAATTACAGACAACATAAAGATACTTGAAGTATGAGAAAAAGGTTGCAATTATCCTCTCGATTAGAATTACTAGTTTTATACAAGCGGACTTCTTATTAAAATTGTTACCGAAGGACACTTTTTTTTTTATCCCTAAAACGTACAAATGGTACGTAAACTCGACGGATTCAGTTCTTTTCTTTTCTATTTTATTGAGAGGCCTTCATTTATAAATGTCTCGTCAATAATTTTTAAAATTATTTTTCGTTTAAATTTTCTTTTAGTCTTCAGTCGCTTTAAATCTTTTCCTTCACTTTTGTTTGAATAATGATAGAATTAAGTTCGATTAATTACCCGTTTCATTTTGTTCGTACACTTCCGAGAACTCCGTCATAATTTCTATACGAAGTAAATTTAAAGCGATGGATGGAAGGAAATGGCGTCGTTGCTTTTTAATTTTTTTGTTCTGTTAGCAGGAGAACAAAAAAATTAAAAGACAACGACCTACCAACTACTACGCTTAATAATGTTAAGAAACAGAAGAATGAGTAAATTTCAATGTATCGAAGGTAGCTAAAAACAAGGAAATAAGAGAGAAATGAAAGAATGTAAAAGATCAGTGTATTACAAGTGAGATTAAGAGCTAAGTACAAAAAGAAGAAAAGGATCAAAAGGAAACAAGAACATTTAAACTGAATGTAAATAGCGGGAGCCCGTAAGTTAATATCATGTCATCTGTTTTGCACACTTATGACACGATGCTGATCCCGCAATAAGTACCTTTCATGGTCTTAAGAAGGAAATATACGAGGTGCACATAATGATTTTTTTATTATTTTTCACGGTTTTTATTTTTAAAAGTATTTTTCACTTTTTAGGTCGTTCTTGGAAGTTTTTTTTTTGAAATTCAGAATTTTTCTTAAAATTCCCGAAAAAAAAAGAAAAGAAAAGAAGTTGTCACTAAAAATGAATTTTTTTTTGGGTATAATTTCTTATTTTCGTTCGTTCGTTGCTTATTAAGATAAGTCAATAGCGGGTATTTTGAAATGAATTTCTTTGAAGCAAACTGTATTTACAAATGTTCATACGCATGTGTGTGATAGTTCTACAAGTTACTGAGATCAAAATATAAAAAACATGTATTTACAAAAAAGTGAATATGCCAGTGATATTTAACATTTAAGTGAAAGTATTGTATCAATACTGCGAAGAAATTAATATCATCCGGGTTCCGGAAAGCTAGCGTTCCTTTTTACCTGTTAATTTTTTATTGCATCTAGCCTTCTCTTTAAAATAAAAATTGACCGGCGAAAAGAAGGTAATTTCCAAGAACCTAGATTATATTATTTCCACTGTCACATGTGTAGAATCACCACAAAAAGATACAAGTCCCGGTGATTTTCGTAAGTATTTCCCAAAGGGAAACAATATTACAGTTTCGTGTGCATATCCGCGGATTAATTTTTTTAAACGTTATTACATTATTTACGTTTATGCAAGAGAAAACATTATTTACCACTTCTTACTAAAAAAAAAAAACGAAAAAAAAAATGTTTTCGTACCGCATCGCTATACTAGTTTTTTTTTATATAAAATTTGGTATTATATTAACAGGACACTTATAGAAAAAAGTAAAGAATTTGGTCGTTTGTGTCTTTGACACATCCGCGACCATCATTTTTTACAGTCGAGCTATCAAGTTCTCGTTAATAAGATGCGCGATTACTATGTTTCATTAACTTGAGATATCTGAGAAATTTTCAGTTTTAATGTATTTTCTGAAGCTAGTTTACTGCTCTAAAGTTTTTTGTTTTGTAACGTGAATAGCTTTCTTCCTGTAAATTTTATTCATTTCATTTATTTATTTTTTTAAACTTGTGTATGCTATATTTAAAATTCCCAGATTTCACCTCAAAATTTCCTTCACCCCTTTTTTAATTTGAAAAACCATTTAATCATTAATATTTTTCGTTCCTCGTTTTAAACGTTATATATCAATAATTCCACGTTAAAAAAGTTAACAACTTTTTTGTGTGGTGTAATGTGTGTGTGTGTGAATGTCTGGAAACGGGTATCTCCCCAAAACCATCCCCTGATCCGCCACTGGCATAATAAAATTAGAACAAAACAAAACGATTATAAAGATTTACGCCATTTATTTAATTTAAAAACCGTATAAATTAAAAACTGAACATTTTTGCGTGAAAATTAGTTTTCAAAAAATATTTTCTGTAACGTCTTAAAATTTTTTCGATATAGTAAATAACTTTTTAAAGGTTCGTTCCATTAAAAAAAAATAAATTTAAAATTACGTTCCTATAAGTGAACACGCATTTATAGTTTATTACAGAAACAACAATCAATACCGACAAAGAATATAATAATTTATTAATAGCAGAACATGTCATGTTAACATAAAACAAAAAAAAATATAGATAACCATAAAATTTTCAGCAGTTGCCGAAATATTTTTACACGAAAATGTAAATATGTTTAATTTTAAATGTTTTATTGAATAAATTTAATTTGAAATTACCTAAACTTCTAGTCTAAATATAATTTATTGCGCTTGTTACGCGTTAATGTAAAAAGTAAAATAATTTCGTCACAGAAATTCAAAACGCACAGTATATGTTTTATATTTAGAACATAGGAATCAATTAATTTAAAATAAATCAATGTTGAGGAAAAACTAAAAATTAAATTGCAAAAAAGTATGCTGTATATATTTCGGTTTTGCTAATTGCTAATAAAAATGAAACGTATAAATAACAATAAACACTTAAAAAATTAAAAATTAAATTGCAAAAACCTTTTAATTTCCGGTGGTTGATTCATTACTTTTAAGGAATACGCGATTAAGAATTATTTGGTCTAATTCCGATTCAGGAATGTTCATTGCCCACGACGGTGTAGCTGAAGCTGGTAACTTGATATTGGCCATTGCGGAACGTACTTGCTCCGAATTTACCGTTATATTTCGCGGCGGTGGAAACAAAGGCGTAGGTTCCTAAAATTATAAAGACCATTTTTCTTTTTTTTTTTTTTTTTTGAAAAAACAAATATCATTAAAGTGCTCTACTCCTCTGACCATTTTAATCTTACTCAAGCTAATAATTAATCTATATCTGAACATCAACACTTTAACGTAAACTGTGAATAAAACATAAATAAAACATAACCATTTAAGTATTCACTGCATATCTCTTGAATTAAAACGCTTATCTGATGTTGCTGAGAGAGCACTACACAGAAATTCAAACCGAAACGTAAAAATTGCTAATTACAAGAAGCTAAATTAAAAAATATATATATATCGGAGCAGACAGAGATTCTGATAAATTGTTTGAATCTTATTAGTGAAATTACTACATCAACTGAATTCTTTCACATCTATAAATCAATGAACACTTTCGCTGTTAACAGACTTATGATTATAATTAAATAAATGTATACATAAGAAAATAAATATTTCATTTTTGTCTCGTTTTAAATTAATATTTGTTTTTATAACTTAATTTACATTTCAAATTTAAAAAAGCGTTTATAATTTTTTTCGGCAAATTCAATCATCTTTTTATTAAAATTATATATACATATATATAATGCATTAAACGAATAAATTTAAGAATATTAGTTTTTGAAATTACATTACAAATTGCATTAGAACAGTTAACTGCCATTTAATAAAGCATTACAAAACACACACAAAAAAAAAAATTAAATGTAAATTATATTTATAAATTACGCCCCTTAAAAGCAAAATAAACAATAAATGTCTTCACTGTTTCTTCTGAAAATGATTAAGTGACAAGCTGTTAATTTTCTAATTCTATTTAGGATTAATATATATTTAAATACACTGCAAATACTCATTTACGAATATATAAATATGTAGATCATAAATTATTACATTCCATTTATATTTAACAGCGATAGTTTTAATTAAAAATAATAATTTTTGTTATAAAAGAGGAAAACAAGTAATCATTTAAAAAAATCTTAATACCTTTAATTGATTATTTGATATTTGACAAGATATATTGGCATTATTTGTATTCGGAGTATTAACTTCCGTTACATCGGGAGACTGCTGGAACCATTCGTCATCACTGCTCTAGATATCGACATTTCAAATATAAATTACGGCTGAATAAACTTTACGAAATACGAATATGATACGACGCCTAATTTTTTTTTTTTTTTTTTTTTTTATGGCCTGGCGGCTAAGTAGCTTACCATTTGACCACTTCCATAACGACGCCTAATTAACAACTATAACATTCGTAAGCTTATAAAAAAAAAACTGGAACATTTAATTTATAAAGGTTAACATAAATTCATAAACGTAATTTCCATATATGCAAATACTATAAATAAACATATTGCATTTTAAACACAGAACTTAGAATTATTTTATATAAATGAATATCATTAAATTATAAAATATGTGAATTTACTATATTTCATTAAATAGATCAAGATTACATACTTCGTCAGACAGTTCGCCATCATCCCCCGACGACCCTAGTCGTTGATAATTACTATAAACATTTGGATTATCTACATCATCATTGTCACTTTCGTATATTATATAATCTGCTTTATTTAAGTCATTAGAATCAGGTTCTGGTGAACAGTTCCAAATCATTACAACTTATTTAAATCAATTTTAAGCTGTATTAACTGCTGAGAAGAAAATGTCAACAAATTGATCAAAATAGATTTACAGATTTAATCGATTATTTTAACTTGCATATCGATACATTCTTTTTGGCTCGCAATTTTGTCACCTGGTTGGCAACAGCATTTTCCTTTTTATCCACAATTAAATCTGTTTTTTATTTTTAATTAATTCTTTAATTTCAGTTTCCTCCGTTTAAATAATATCGTAAGGAAATTTATCATTATCGGTATAAAGTTTTTCCTAATGCTCAAATTCAGCATTTCTTTATTTTTATTACTTTATTACATCATTTAGAAGTTAAATATTTTAGAACGAATCATAAATGTTTAATTATGTAAAAAAATAATTATAATAAATTATTATACTAATTATAAGGCTACATTTATTATTTAAACTAATAAAAGGAAACTATAAATCTATAACTGTCGTGTAAATAATCAAATAGTTAAATCTATTAAAATTTTATTGGATTAGTTTGTTTCAACTTTTATTTATCAGTATTACATTTTGATTTAAATTTGTTTTCACCGCAGTTTTTTCAATGTAGTGTTATGAAGCGGTCCTTCGAACTTGCATGATTTTATTAATCCACAGAAATTATTTAAATAACAACCTTCTTTTGATATTTGTTTCGATGTGTCGTTTTATCAATTTTACTGCTGATTTATAAATTGTATTCATTAATTTTTTTAAAGTTAATCTTCAAGACAATGATGATTACTGATTATTCATTAAAACTGCATTTTCAAAAAATTTTCAAATGGGAAAATTTTTGTTTATGTAAGAATGAAGCAAACAGTTGCCATTATTCTTTTAACCACAGAAGAGAGAAAATAACTGTTTATCATATGTGTTTTTTTCTTTTTATTCACATTTGCTGTTTTCACCGTTTTAGAGAGTTTATCAGCTGTCTATATGTTATGAAGAAGGTCCTAAATATATATACATACATATGTTTCGAATAGAAACTTTAACACAATTATTATGAACTAGTTATTACTAATATCAGTAATAAGTATTATACTTTCTTAGAGGTTTAAGGTTCTTTTTAATATTATATTAAATTATTGGATAATGTACCAATACATTTTTTTTTTTTCTGGAATTAGTGTTGTCTTAGTTATGTGAAACATTCACATATTATTAAAATTCGAAGATTTCATATATTGCTAATGGCACATAATTAGGAAAAAGCGTTTTTTCTTTTACATGATTTTTAAAATTACCCATGCCTAGATGTTACATGAAATATCCGGATTTTACATACTTCCATAGTTTTGTTCAGGGCCAGGGTTAGTAGAAACTAAAGCCCCGGGCTCCAGCCTCCAGGGGCCCCCGTGCTTTTGAATAGAAAAATTTTTAATTTTCCACGAACAAAATTTAATTAATTTTCCCCAAAATTCTCAATATTGTAAAAATGTAAGAAATTTGCGTTTTTTATTTAAAAAAAAAATTCAGTCAATTTTTATATATAAAAATGGATTCTCTATAAAACTTTCCTTTTTTTTCCCAATAAACTAAATGCTACATAAAATGAATATTTTAGAGTTTGGTTTGTCGTGTGAAAGTTCTTCTAAAACTCGTACGATAGTTAGAAAGTTTTCAGAAAATTTTCTGATACTTTTTCACTTTGCTGTCCAACGCGTTTCACAAAAGATTTTTACTTCCGATACTGCAAAATTTGTTGCTAGGTACCTCTAGAAAATTCTCTCCAGCTTATAATATTAATAGGGAGGTCCTTCTTATCGAAGTTTTCCATTTTTACTTCAGTCCCATATGAAAAAAATTGATATCTTGCCACTAATTAAATGTACAGCAAATCTCAACACATATTTTTGTGGAAAATTGAACGTTCTACAAACGAGGTCTCTTACACTTTTTCCACTAATTTAACCACTTAAAAGATATTGAAGGTAAAAATTTGAAGAACTGAGGAAAAATTTTCTTTTCTTCTTAACTTAATAACTCGCTAATTAGTAAAACTTATAAAATGAGCAATACATGTTTTCGTGCGAAATTAACTGATCTACATAAATGGTTTCTACGAAAATATGTATTTCTCATTTTATGTAATTAGCAAGTTATAAAATTAAGAAGAAAAAAAAAAATTTTCCTCAATTCTTCAAACTTTGACCTTCAATATCTTTTATATCGTTAGATTAGTGGAATACGTATAAAAGACCTCTTTTGTAGAGCGTTCAATTTTCCACAAAAATATATATGTGTTGAGATTTGCTGTACATTTAATTAGTGGCAAGATATCAATTTTTTTCATATGGGACTGAGGTAAAAATGGAAAACTTCGATAAGGAAGACCTTTCTATTAATATTGAGGGCTCATATTTGGAGATAATTTTCTAGAGGTGCACAAGAAACCAATTTTTCGGTATTGGAAGTAAAAAAAAATTGTCGATTGTTTTGACCCACACTAGTGTAGATGCAGATGCCCTCTCCGAATGTAATCCTGGCGGCGCCCATGCATAGGATATTCCGTAATTCTTCTGCTGAATATCCGAGTGAACTGGTTGCACATTCGTATCTACTGCTGAGGGTGGGTGCGGAGATGGCTGATGATACCAATCTTGGAATAGCAAATGCGACCACAATGATTCCATTCGAAAACGTTAGGTGGACTAGAGCTGTCGTTGACTGTTCTTCTTTTTTTTAATGGTCCAGTAGTTAAGGACACTGCTTCAACTACTCTTCTCTACTTTACACGATCGCAGGCGGCGGTTTCCCGAGCTTCTAAGTAATTTGCATTCCTTAACAGCGCCGCAATATGGTCCTTGTAACGCTTCCTAGGTCCACCCCGTTTTCTAGCTCCTTCTTCTAATTCGCCATACAGCATTCGCTTTGGTAACCTGGATTCTTATAACATGTCCCGTCCACCGTAGTTGAGCACGTGTGGTCAGCGATTCTATTCGTTCTGAGTTAAACCGACGCAATACCTCTTCGTTCGTAACAAAGTCGTCCCATCTGATTTTCAGTAAAGCCCCGCAAGACCCGTTGTTGAAACTGCTCCAATTTTTTGATGTGGCGCCTGTATAGCGTCCATGTTTCGGCTCCGTATAACAAAGACGGGATAACTATAGCACGATAAACTGCTGCTTTGGTGGCGATCGACAAATCCTTATTATAAAAAACCTTGCGCTTTAGCCGGCCAAAGGCTGAAGCGGCGCACTTGATTCTATTTTGTATTTCGTCATCTATTGTTCCTTTGTGGTTTAGGAACGAACCGAGATATCGAAAGGTGTCTCTACCTGCTCTAATATTTTTCCGCATATCTGTATGTTATTTATAGGTGAGGTTTCGTTGCTGAGTAATTTGGTTTTATCGATGTTTATTTCAAGGCCAAAATCTTTGTATTTTTCATTCGGTACCTCCAGCATCATTTGTAGATCGGTCTTATTACGTGCCACGACGACTCAGTCGTCAGCATATTGCAATATAATTTCTCTATTCAAATATTGTGATATCCATGCAATGGTTGTAAATTTTTCTATATAAAAACGTATTACGATCTGAAGTATTCTTAATTTTGACAATATTTTATTTTTTACTTTTATTGAAAGTTAATACGTTTTATTTTGAACTGTGTGCAAATTATTTAAAATAAAAGCGAGTTTTAATCGACTGCTGATTTTATAAATATATTTGTATTTCGAAAAATTTGATAAATTATACCGCGCTTAATTTACTTTTTTCCGATCACATAAACAATTATGAAATTTTAAAAATGCACGTTTAATTTATATAAAGAAAAAACATGATCAAAAACATCGTATGAATGTACCAAAATTAGCTTAAAAACCGCTGCAGTGGCAATACCGGCACAACGCCGTTATAAATAGGTCATTGTAAATAAAGTTTTTATTTTTATTAAAAAAACAATTATATGTTTGCTACCCACAATATTTAATTTATAAATATATATATGTAAATATTTTTTTGTAGAAAAAGAGAACTTAATTTGATTAATAAAAAATTACAAATATTAACATACTTATATATGTAGTGACGGATCCACGAGGGGGGCGGATAAGGAGCTCCACAAATCAGTCATACTGTGTTGAAAAAAACTGTTAGATAGCCCACAGCTAGTTTCAGAATTGCTGGAAAAAAAAGTATTCATTTTTCCGTAATTTTATAAATTTTGGTTTACTAATTTATTAGAATATTTTTCTTTCTTAAGAAACTATTTTTATATTTCTTTATATTTTTCGGGGATTATATGTAATAAAAATCGCTAGTGAAGGTATGGTTCATGGTTCCAATATTCATCTCATCAATTAGCAAGCGTGTTATGAAGTGTAAGTGAAATTGATGAAGGGGATAATAATTTTATTTTAGATGGCATTGACTCAGATGTTAGTGATGACGCTAATGAATATAGTAATCCTGATACTGATTTTGCGACTTCTAATACTGACTTCTAATACTGACTTCAAATCAAAGAATAGGATAGTCCACGTAACTATTAGCAAAAAATCGTTTCAAGAGTTTTAAAATTCCATCTGCTGTTTCGAGAGCTACATCCAAAATCACAAGATTGTTTAAAGGGCGAACTTTTGCTAAATCCCAGAGTTAACAATAGAAAATGTTAGTGTGTGACTTAGAACTTTTTTACTTATAATACATCAACAAGATCGGCATTTGCACCATCAAAGAAGCCGTTTCCTCACTCTCGGCAGTTCAACAGAGTGAATTTTCGCTTAATGCACCAGGTGAACAAAAATACTGTTAAAATTGTACGGATGGATGACAGCAAAAAAAAACCACCGTCACACTATTTGCTGATTTTTTAAATGAATTAAATTTTTGAAATTATCTGGAGCAAGAGATCAAGAATCTACGAATTGGTGCATATTTTTAAATTCAAAAAATGGAGTATACTTACGTCTAACATTGAAAGTAATAAAAAAATAAATAATAATATACTGTCGGGAGATTTTTCTCTTCCGAAGCACATAATATTGATATGATGTAAGATTATTACGAAAATCATGTGTTCATATGTTGCGTGTGCGGTATATTGCTGTTTGCATAATAGAGAAAAATAATTAAAATATTAACAGTGTTTGATATTTGAAAAAAGATAAAAATTTATTTCTCCCCCGAGTCTATTGTTGATGTTTTTCCTGAAATGTGTTGACATATAGCGACGATGCAGCGAATCCTTAATAGTGTGTATTGTTTGAATGGTATTTGGGACTAAATAATGTGAACCGGTGTACTAACGAAAGATGTATTTGTATGTCATATACACATGCTCGGTAGTGCAAAAAGAAAAAATATTTTATGTTTTTTCGGATATGTAAAAATCTTTGCCATACCATGTTTTTAGAAAAGGATGTGTTCGATCAATAGTATATCAAATAACTGTATTTCTTCGGTAAATATTGTCTGTCTCTGCATCTGAAATGACTGGTAGCAGCGGTCTTCGAAGCGTATGCGGCACCAGAATACAAAGTATAGTTCATTAGAAGGTTTATTACATCTTCGCAATATCAGTGTTGATCTAACCTTAGATGCTTGGCTTCGATCAAACACAAACATTAATATTAAAGGCTTCAGACTGGTCAGATGCGGTCATAACGATGAATATGTAAGTTCTGCTATCCTTTTTAGAAATGACATTCCCTTTTATTCTCTAAATATTTCTTCCTATTTTAATCCGCCCCAGCTTGTTCGCATCTCTATCTTTTGTAACCTTGCTCGTCCTCTTAACTTGTTTTCAATTTATGTCCTTTCTAATTATGAACTCCGCCACTTCCATCTTTCTCCATTTTTTAATTCTATTTCACAACGTTTATGTTCATTCTTCATTGTGGGGTTGCAGAGTCTATAACATCAAAGGCACTATCCTCAAAAATTTTATCCTTTCCGAAAATTTTATATATATATATATATTTGATCTCGTCGTGACTATCTATTTGTATATTCCAGTCGTAAAGATGTAGGCGATGTTCGTGGCAATTTTTATATGTAATACGAATGTGTATGAAAAACTATATTTAGAACTGATTGTAAATCGTTGATTTATCTATATACAAATGCAATTCCAAGTGTGTCCGTCTACACAGCAACCCGCGTGCACATGATGGTATGCGTGGTGGTTTGCCATTGCCGTTTACGTAACTATTAGCGATTATTTAATTATTTTTGTAATATTTTCTGTCGTTGGCTGGGATCGAACTCAAGACTTCCGTAACGGAAATCATATGACACACATGTGGCACATGAAGAGAACATAAAATATAGAAGATTAATGTGAATAATTAAAGTCAGTTCAGAATTTAATTAACATTGAATAAAAGATCCATATTATTATTATTATTATTATTATTATCCAAGGGAATCACAGCCTTTGCTGGTTTGCTTTATAATACGGCTAATATGTCTAGCAAGCATTATAAATTTTCTCCATTTTGATGGTTAAGGAAGGTCCTTACATTTGTAGCGGCGTTTAAAAGAATTGATTTTTGTATCATGTCTACTATATATGGCGCCAGTCCTAGGTTACTTATGTTCTTAACTAAGCTATTCGGTATTATGCCATTATTTCCAACAACTAGCGGTATTATTCTAACTGTATTGATCTTCAAAATATGCTTCAATTGTTCCCTAAGTTTTTCATATTTATTGACGTTATCCTCGAAAACTTTACTTATATTTCTACTATCTGGGACAGCGATATCTATTAACAGACTTGATTTCTTCTTTTTATCAATTAATATAATATCCGGCCTATTATATTCCACTATTTTATCTGTCAGCACAGTTCTATCCCAGTATAATTTATGATGGTCATTCTCTAAAATTTTTTCCGGTACATATTTGTAATATGGTTGCTTAGATTTAATTAAGCCGTATTTAACTCCGATTTTTTGGTGAACTATAGCAGCTACATCATTATGTCTCTTTATATAAAATCGCGCTGCTAACTGTTCACATCCGCTTAAAATATGCTTAATTGTTTCACTTTCTTTTCCGAATTTCCTGCATTTATCCGAGATATTAGGGTCTT
This sequence comes from Icerya purchasi, assembly GCA_039619475.1. Classification (NCBI taxonomy): domain Eukaryota; kingdom Metazoa; phylum Arthropoda; class Insecta; order Hemiptera; family Monophlebidae; genus Icerya; species Icerya purchasi. Next base: position 420,432,069 of record CM077115.1, on the reverse strand, counting down.
TAATAATATATCTTCTGTAATTTCTTGTTGTTATGGCTTGATCTTGGATTGCTGCTAAAAACCCCTCTGTTTCTAGAAATAATTCACCACGTATCAGCCATTTGTTTGATAAATATTTATCCACATTTTTTTCTTTTAATTCTTGTGGGAATTTTCCATGAAGTGCTTTTGTACTCCATGTTTCTTGTAAGTCTGTTCGGTTGTTGATAAAACTAGCACTATTTAAATTAAGCGGGGTGTAGTTCTTATCCGATTGTTTTATTGCAGCATGTAAATCTGATTCCGCACATCTGTGATTGAAGTAGTCCCTCATTTTCTCTATTTGACTATTTAGTAAATTCTCCAAGTGTATTAATCCTCTTCCTCCTTCACTTCTTTTAATGTACAGCCTTTCGATAGCCGCTTTCGGATGATGCATCCTTGCTTTTGTTAGGCACTTGCGCGTCATAATATCAATTCCATCAATATCAGTTTTACTCCATCGTATCACCCCGAAGGAGTATGTTAAAATCGGAACTGCATATGTATTGATAGCTTGAAATAAGGATGTTTTTATTAGTTTCTTTATTCTATTAATATAATTTGTAATTAGCTGTTCTTTCATGATTTTGTGGTCAATTCGTTTGCTTTGCATTATTCCTAGGTTCTTATATAAGTCTTCTTCATTCATTGATTTTATGTACTCCTCTTTCCTTGTTATGAACCCTTCCTGCTCTCCTATTTTTCCTTTGTATACATTTTGTATTCTACATTTGTCAATCCCAAATTTCATTTTAATATCTCTAGAAAAATTTTCTGTTAATTTTAATAAATTATTTATGCCATTTTTGTTTCCGGAGTATAATTTAATATCATCCATATAACACAAATGTGTTAAATTGTAGTTTGTAGTTTTTTCGCTTTTTATCTTGTATCCGTACTTCGTTGAATTGAGTATAGTGGATAATGGATTCAAAGCCAAACAAAACCACAATGGGCTCAAACTATCACCTTGATAAATGCCTCTTCTGATTTTTACATTTATTTCAGTATGTATTTCTTCTTTTGTTTTAGTAATTAAGGTGGTTTTCCATTGTGTCATCATACTTTCTAATATTTTAATTGTTTTGCAATCTACCTTGTATATATGCAACACTTGGAGTAACCAGCTGTGGGGAACTGAATCATATGCTTTTTGGTAATCAATATACGCTGTATGGATATTACGATTATTTCTCAAGGCTTGCATCATTACTGTTTCATCTATTATTAGTTGTTCTTTGCACCCATACGTTTTTTTTCGGCATCCTTTCTGTTCCTCCGCTAATATATTATTCTCCATACAGTGTTTATATATTTTCTTTGCTATACAAGCTGTGAATATTTTGTATAATGTACATAAGCATGTAATGGGTCTATATTTATCTGGCTCTTCTAATTGTTCGCTTTTTGGTATCATGTATGTTATACCTGTTAATAAAAATTCAGGTACATTCTTAGGGTTTTCCACAAATTCATTAAATAGCTTCGCATATATTTTATGTAGGATGGTAAAGTTCTTTAACCAATAATTATGTATCCCGTCGGGGCCAGGTGCCTTCCAGTTATGTGTTTGATGAATAACATTCCTTATGTCTGCTTCTGTAATATTTAAGCAACTCATTTCTTTTATTCCCTTCGTTCTAGCTAGTTCTTTTTTTATCCACGGTGCTCTTCTATTAAATGTTTCTTCCTTCTCCTATATCCCTCTCCAATATTTTTCAATATCTACCTTGCATGGAAGTACTTTTGTACTATTTGCGTTTTCATTCAGTTGTTTATAAAACTGTTTTTGATTCCGCTCAAAAAGCCTATTTTGATTTATTCTATTACTACTTTTTTTGTATCTTCTTAGTCTTTCACGATACAGGCTTAGCTTTTGTTTTACTGTATCTATGTACTCATCAATAGTTGAGTTATTGCTCTCAAATGTTGAGTGAATCTTGTAATGCGTTCTTACGAATTTTACCGTTTTTCGAATTTTCCTATTACTATTCCCTTTTTTATATTCCATTAAGTGTGCAATAAATATTCTTAATTCTGCAATTTTACTTTCAATTCTTTTTTGCCAGTTTGGGATATTATTCCTATTTTGTGATATTTTCCCATTAGCACCCGCTTTATCTCGTGTTACCGCTGCTGTATAAAACAGGCAATGAATTTCGCAAAAGCGCATATTTTGTAATTCATACTGTGGTAATATGAAATCATTTATGATTCCCACAGTTTCTTTTAGTTTCTTTGTTACCTGTTGTTTTGGTATATAAGGTCTTTTTGACGGTTCCAATTCTCCATATTTCAACAGCAGGGTGTTAAATTCGTTTTGTATCATTGTTGTTTGCATTTGATATTGGCTATCTTCTATAATATTCTGGCAATTTATTTCTGGGTTTGTTATCAAATCATTGTTTACTTTTTTATGTCCCTCTGGTACATTAGACTCCTTATTTTCCAGTATTAATGCAGATTCCTCAGTTTCTGATGCTAATGTACAGCCAGGTTCAATTCGATATTCCTGTTTGATTTGGTCAAATATTTCCCTGGCTATTAACTGATTTCTTTTTATTACTCTTATCTGATCGGCTAATCGTTGTTCACTAATTTTAAATTCTTCTGGTGCTTTCAGTTTAAATTCCTCAAATAATTTCCTTCTGTAACCTATTTTATCTGTCTCGCCTTTGGTAACATTCATATAGCAACGTAATAATAGTTCATTTATATTTGTTGTCCATTTTTGACGTTGCCTTGTAAGACCGGCTTTAGTGGTCTCATGCTCAAGCATTTGAGAAACACATTCTGCCTTTTCTTTCGTGTTATTTTTTCCGCGTAACACTTGTTTGGCTGTAACTTTTTCAGGATGCACAAAAACCTTCCCAGGCATTTCCTCCTGTTCTTGTTTTTGGCTCCCAGTAGGGTCCCGCCTAATCAGATCCCTACTGTTGGTGGTTCGTATGCTGTCACACCCAGCACCAACTCCAGATGTGCCCTGGCGACCACCAGGCAGCGATCCTTTACATTTATTTCTGGTTAACATTTCTCCATATACTGGGAGTAGCATTTTATCCCTACTGCCAGGTTGGTTTTTGAGTTTCTATTTTGTGCATTCTCTTTTTTATATTTATCCTGCCTGTTAAATTATGCTTCTGGGTATTTAGTTTATTGCATAACATTCTGTTGTAGATTGTATCTTTATCCGGGCTATTTAAAGTGAGGGGTTGTTATCCCACTTCTCCCTTCCTCGTTTGTCATAATTCCTGGAGTTACTACTATGGGGCTGATTACCCATACGTTGGCCCCAGTTAAAATGTGCGGGGGCCACCGCTAGCAGGTGAGGATAGGCGTTGGCAATAAGAGGCTCTATGTTGCGCATTAATGCCCTTTGACCCCCTTATTATTATATTATTATTATTATTATTATAATTATTATCATTATTATCATTATTATTATTATTATTAATCATTATTATCATTATTATTATCATTATTATCATTATTAATGTATATTTATATTGTGTAATGTTGTTTCAGATATATATTTTGTTGCGCATGGTCTTGTAGTGCATTAGTGTAAGTTCGTTTTTTTTACTATTAGACTGAGTTCGTTTCGGCTGATTAAGTTGGGTTGAAATTTTGTAAGTTTTTTTAAATTTATTATTTTGGAAGACTTGTTTTTTATTCTTAACCATTCTTTGTATATGGTACATGCTTTGTGATTTATTAGTAGTATATACGTTTGGCCAGTGCATCAGTTGTTTCTTATAACTTTTAGTTTTCTGAGGTGTTTCACATATAACACAAACAAAAAAGAGATATACAATTGTCTAATTTCTTTCTCCCGCTGATGTTACTATTTTTTTTTTTTTTTTTTTTTTTTGTTGGGCTCGTGTTACTAATTGAGGTAAGATTTCATGTAGCATTATATATATATTAAAAATATTTCTTCTCCACCTCTCTGCCATGAAAGAAAAGTTTTTCATCGTCTCCCCCAAGGTTCTTCCCTCACTTATTTAAGCTATCGTTTCCTCACCAAACGTCTTCCACTCACGTCCTGTACTTTTATTCATTCTGATCTTTCAATTTATAAGAATTGGCGTTTTGCGCCTAGAAAAACCCTGCTTTGGCTTTCATTTCTCTTCGCCTTAGTTCCATTTGGCCTTACATATTCTCAAGTAATAAATTGTGCCTTTTTTTTCCTTTAGCTTTGCCGATCTCTGCCACGCTCCCAAAGTTTCTTTTTTACTTTCATTTTCCAAATCCAGTCCTCAAGAAATAATTCAACAGGAATTCTACAGCATTATCAATTCCCAATTTCCGTATCTTCACGGATGGCTCTAGGGGACCTTATTATGGTGTTGGAGCTTCTTTTATCCTTCCGGATTTCAATTTTGTCTGAATCATTTCGTCTTCCTTCTTTCTGTTTCACCTTTATAAACGAATTAATGACCATTTTACGCTACATCATCTTCATTTCCTCTAGTCATCGGTTTTTTAATTATTTGGTTATTTCAGACTCCATGAGTGTTTTTCAAGCGATCAGCTCCCCTTTTCCTAATCACTCTTCCGATTTCATCATTATTCGCATGCGCTATCCGTTTTCTTTCTTCTCACTACTATATCTGTGTTGATTATCTGTGGGTTCTCAGCCATATGAGTATTAAAGGTAATGAGACGGCAGATTCTTTGGTTCGAGTTGCTGCTTCCTCCGGTTCCTTTTCTTAAGATGAATTCCATCTTCTAATTTGAATTCCCTATGAACTAAGTTTCATCTCAAACTTTGGTTAGACATTTATCTCTCCTCCTTTCGTAACGATCAATCCTTTCATCTGTCTGTACAACCTAGTCTTCCTTCTAATCCCTGGTGTTCTTGGAGTTTTTTTTTTAACTTTCCTGTTCTGTTGTCATTTCTATGAGTCGCTTGCGTTTTGGTCATTCTGCTCTGTCTTCCTCTCGTTTTCGCAATTCCCTTGTCTCCTCTCCGAATTCTCCACCTCAATGAAGCGATGGTTTGCGATGCCAATCACATCTTTTTTAAATGTCCATTCCTTTCTGTCGAACGTTCTATATTCCTGTCTATTGAAACTCAACCTATTACTTATTGGGCATCTTATATTTTGTCCTTCCCCTCGCCGTCCATTATTTCATTCATCGATTTCCCTTTTTATAGTCTATATCTGACCGAATCAAAATTTAACTGACGGCTCTTGCTGTTTCTAGGTGTGGGTCCTTAGCTGGCGTGCCCAAAGGGGGGTTGAAAAACGAACTTTTTAACAAAAAAATTTAAAAAATAATCAGAAACCATTATGTGCAGGTATAATTGTGGGCATGTTTTGCTTAAATTATTGATTAGTTTTATAATGTTAGTTTATTTAAAGAAAATTACTTGTTTTTTTTTTTCCCGGAAATAATTGCAATAGAAAAAATAGGAACGAGTTTTAAACTATTTAATCGACGTCCTATTTTTTATAAGAGCCGTCTAAAAAAATTACCATCGCTTATTATTATTAAAAGATTATTTTAAATTTAATTATCACGCGCACTGTTAAACCACAGCTTTTCTTACTAGTATTATAAGAAAGAAAAAAAAAGGTCTAATTCAGCATTCTTTTTCTTTTTTTTGAAAATTAATTTAAAGTAGTTCTCACAAAAAGAAAGCAATAATTTTCACTCGCCTACCAAAATATTTTGGTTGCAATAAGTCGTTCGATAAATGCCGTTCTACGTTTGAACCATACTCGTCTTTATAATATGTCGCTATAACTGATCTTCAAATTTACTTTGAAAATCTTCCGTTCGACTATGAGAACTATTTCGAAAACACACAAGCGTTGTTAATTGTCAGAAAAAAAAGAAACTTAATTCTAAAACATTTACAAAAACAAAATAAAACCAGAAAAAAAATATAATAATGAAAAAGTACAGAACACTATGTGCTAATACAAAAAAGGGAACAAAGAGAGAAGAAAAGTACAAATTAACACGTAAATTATTACTGAAAAATGAAAAAAAAAAAAAAAAAGGGATAACAAAAGAAAATGAACAGAAATGTACGCAGTTAATATGCTAATATATCGTAATCAGATTTTTACCGATTTTTCGTGTTATATAAAAACCCTTCCGTTAGTAACACGTACCACTAACATAATTCTGGCACCGAAATTCAGATTTTATTACAAAGTTCTGATTTTTTTCGTGAACGAATTTCACGAGAACAATTTTTCAATAAAAAAAAGTAGAGTTAGATTTAAACGCTTTCAAAATTTTAATACCGTGGGACTTCTATCGATTCTTCAGTTAGCGTATCACCGATGGAATTTTTTAATTTTTCTACAACTAAATGTAACGATCTGAATGAAATTTCTCCGTTGGTTACAATTATATCGGATGAGCGTCTAATTTTCCAATTAGTAATTTAACAGAATATTTCGGAACAGTGACACTAGTTTTACTTAAAATTATTTATTAACTAACAATTTTCAAAATACGCCGCTGATGTCGAAAATAATAAATTATATGTGTATAAGACCAAAAAAAAAAAAGTAAAAAAAGTAAATAAATAAATAAAAAAAGGTATGTAGCGTGAATTATTGAAATAGTTTGTGTAAAAAAAAATATCTGTAAAAGTGTAAAATGATACTGAGAGATGATATACATCGGTTTTAAAAGAAAGATTAAATTCCTTAATTTTATAGAATAAAACTGAGTTGAAAACGAATTAATATTAGAATAATCGGCTGGAAATAAAAACAATCGTAATGTGTCACACGCGAATGCGTGAAATATTATTGCGTGAATATACACGACTTTTTATGTCACGAATTTACATAGCCGTTAAAATAAAAATTCACCTATTAATTCAGACTATAATGCGGACAGAGGCATTTAGACGAGATGTAGAGCTGGCAGCGTTTTATTTAGCTTACACCGTAACTACAGGTTTTTAAATGTTTGTGAAACGGGCGGGAGGGTGTATTTATTTTTCTAGATTATTTAAAAGGAGAAATTTCACAGCTGAACGTGAGAAACTCTTCTTAAAATCAGTATTATTCATCATTAAAAACTTTCGTTCCTCCAGCGATTCCATAATTACCATTCTACGTTAGATTAGTTGTTTTTTTTTTTCAGCTTAGACGATGAATATATAATAATGGGCGAAAGTTTAGCGATTTTACAATTATTACTCCACGTGTTAGGTTAGCGTTTTTGACTTTTTAAATATTAAATCGGACGATGAATATATAATAACGGGCGGAAGTATACACTCTGGATCGTCTGTGTTTTAAAGTATATTAAAAATATCGTCGATGATGAAATCACTTTTAGCAGATGTTTCACCGGATTTTGCACACAAGTTAAAGAAGTTACGAATTTAATTACTAGGCGAATAGCATTTTCTTCATGCACCAAGATAGAACTCGCCTTTGTACATTAATAGCTGCTACTGGAAATGTAAACATATTTTCAAGTTTTTAGAAATGAAATTCAGGAGCCTCTATTATTATTCCTGCGACGGTGGTGGAGAGCAATATTGTTCGAAACCTTTTTCGATTGTGTTCTGACCAGAAGCAGATATACATTTAAGGTAATTTTATTACTTATATAGCATATGATATATGTATGTGTGCGACATCGGCCATTTGATGCTCCATCATTCTCAGAGAACAGATGAGGAGCCGTTTTATTCGAAAAGTATCAGTAAATTTGTGGCGTTGTTCTTATAGTGAAATAAAGCGCAGTATTGAATTTTTGAAAGTTATAAAAATAATATTATAATTAAGAAAGAAAAAACGTGGTATTTTTACAAACTTAGGCTTTTTTTTTAAGTGTATTTTAAAATAGTAATTATTAGTTTGTAGCGCTATTATGATTAAAGAGAAATATTTGAAGAAAAAAATTAGTAAACTATTTTAAGAAACATATAGCATATGAGAAATGTATCTAATTTTGATTACAAAAAAATATTTTTAAAAATAAAACCGTCCGAAATATCCGTAATAATATTTCGGAACGAAGAGCATGTGCTGCTAGTTGGTCGAATCTAATAACAACCGCACAAATTTAATGATACTTCCGAATGAAACGGCTCTTTCTCATATCTGGTACCCATTTTAGACGAGGGTCATCATTTTCTGTTATTATATTTTTATACAGCGTTAATAAATTTGTGCCGCCGGTAGGAAAGACGATGGAAAAAATTGCAACCGGAGACGGAAAAACAAATTACCTATTAAGGATCGAATTTTTAGGTTTGGATCTACGTTGTAAATAAAATTTTAACTTTTCTCGGTTTTCGTTAACAATTAAAAATAACAGTGAAATTAGCCATCGAAATAACTGATAACGATTTTGAATTTTTCGGGCAAAAAACTTGATATATAAAAGCGTATTTATTCAGACCAGCGATATAATCGGTTTTCGAGAGTTGTTTTGTTCCAGGTGCATATATATATATATATACAAGTTAAAATGAAAATCAATGTCGTAACTTATATCCGGCTTCAGAATTTTTTAAAAATTTTTTCCTTGAAATTTGGTTTCTATATTTTTCAAAATAATTTGGGCCCTTTAATTTCAAAATTTTGGCGGTTTCGTATTTTTCCTATATTCTTACGATTAAAATACATCATTTAAAAAAAAGAGTGACCTTCCAACTACCACGGAAAGAGCTGTGGACTTTTTTTTAGTTTCCGGGGTTACCGCTTTAAGCATGCATTTTCACCACAAATTTTGGTCCCTAAATGTCAAAATTTTTCGAATCTTTTATTTTTCCTGATTTTGGAGACCTTAGTGTACACATTAAAAAGAAAATTGTTACCATAACTCATATAGAACCGGCTGCGGAATTTTTTAAAAATTTGTTTCTTAAAACTTAATTTTCACATTTTTCGAAATTTGGACCCTTTAATTTTAAAATTTTGAGGGCCTTATTATTTGCTTATGATGTGACGAAGAAAATACTTCGATTAAACAAAAAATTAATTATCTAGCTACTATAGAACGGTCTGTACGATTTTTTTTCTTGCAGCTTTATATAATATATATATATATATATATATATATATATATATATATATATATATATATATATATATATATATATATATGTATATATACCTATCCTGAAATTTAATATTGGGTAAAAGGCTACATTAGTGTCATCAGTTCATTTTGCTTTTTTCGTTTGTATTGTTGCAGGACATCGCTCGTACTTTCAACATCGATGTCTCTTAGTAATATATTATATTAATAAATATAAATTGTAATTAAAAATTTTTAAATACATTTTAAATAATTTAAATATTACAACTTTAAATTACTTTGCATCATTTTATTATAATGGGATATTTAAAAAATTGATTACAAAAATTTTAAATTACCATTTAAAATTAAGTTGTAATTTTAAAATAATTTACGACGTTTCTTAATTTTTTCGCCTTATTTTTGTTTTAAGTTTTAACAGTAACCGGAGAGATTTTGTTCTGTCTAATATCGCGAAATTTTACTTTCTACAAGTATCACAATGTTTGCCGAACCGCAACAAAAATGTATCCAGCGTATTAAGGAGAAGTATTTGGTGCTTACATCATTTTTAAATTTATAATATACTTCTTCAGCAAGTGATAATCTTAAAATTCCAACTTTTATTTTTACCCAATTAATTTTAAAATAGCGTCTTTTTTTCATTCGTACGTTTTTTTTTGTTATTCAGATTTTAGTATTGCTGTTTTCCATATTTTGAATTAGTTAGAACTCTGTGTGGAAAACAGTGGTAAATGAACAAATTAAAATCTTGGCAAAAATGAACTGGCGGTAGTAAGTTTGAGCGCTTACCGAATATTGGTTATATCAGAAAATTATCTCTGGGGAGGGGGTAAGGACAGGTTCCATGAGAAAGGAACTGGCTCCGGCCATTTGCTTCGGATCCTTATTAAAGACTTGATTGCATAGACATCTACAAGTGAAAAAAATAACGAAAAAAAAAAAAAAATTATACGACGAAATGAAAAAGATTAGAATAAAGAATTTCCAACATTATGTTTTTTGGTTATCTTTTCCACGTGTGTTCCTTCAAAATTTTGTAAGAAAATTTCATAGGTATACTAGATAATAGGGAAAAGTACATTATGAAAAGCTTAACTTCACATTAGGGAGCGTTCAAGTATTACATAAGCAAACTTTCAATGATTTTGGACCCCCACCCCCTTGTATAAGCAAAAATAGGAAAATTATGAACTCTCCCAAATGATATGACGTAAGAATTTTTTCGAAACTTTTAATAAATATGAAAAGAACTTCGCGGTATACCGTAATAAAATAATAAAAATAGAATTATTAATTTAAATTATAAATATTGTTTCGGAAACATTTTATTATTTTATAATTTTTTTTATCTTACGTAAGATTTATAATATGCCCCCCCCCGCTCCCTTTGTCAGGAAAAGTAAGAAAAAATTGAACCCCCCGCCCCCTAAGCCTGCTTCCGTAATACTTGAATGATCCTTTATCGTTTTTTTTTTTTTTTTTTTTTTACTTTTTTATTGGACTTGTCAGCTATGGACGATTACCCATCAAGAAGGAAGAACGTAGGACAAAAAGAAACTGAGGACACTAAAAAAGTTATTCGGAGAAGGTGGAGACGGCCAGAACTACTATGGAGAGATAGCAAGGGAGTCAAAAAAGATCGGTACTAGAACTCGTGCAATTAGCAGTCCGAAGGGAAATAAATGTGTAGACGAAAAAAGATATAAAGGATACCTTAAAGGAAAAGAAAGCTCTCATGATCCCTTATCGTCATGTCTTATCAAGGATATTTTCGGACTTCCTTGACTTTACTTGTTATTGCGATAAATTAAGCATAATTTATTTCGCTGTTATTTGAAATTTTCGCTTTTATCGGTATTAAACAGCATCCAGATTTCATTATACTTTTTACATATTAATTCGTTCCTTCATATGTTCAGGGAATACAGAGTAGTGCGATTTATTAACTATGTGACGCGTACCAGATTTTTTACTGAAAGTTTCAAGAGTTCTTATTTTATTTCGTTTTTTTTTTTTTTTTTCTTTTTAGGAACGCCAGCGGCTTTGACCCGACAACTACAGAAATTATGGAAAGGGTTAAATAGAGAGACGATTTAGAGCTTAGGGAACATTGGAGTACAGGAATTATATCTGGAGATGGAACGGAAAGGACAAAGGAAGAATTATACGGAGCAGGAAGACCCAGTGCCATTATTTTGGAGTACAAAACAAAGCGCTCAGAATCAAGGGCAGGGCATTCAAAGAAGATGTGGTTTACGTCACATATGAGTGGCGAGATGTGACTGTAAAGGGGACAATTGGGAGAGGAGGACAGGGAAAAACGAAACCGTGAAGAGGGTAGAAGGGAGTGATTAAAAGGCAGTCTGATTAAGGAAAGGATCGCGGAGCGTTGATAAGAATGGCAAAATTTAAAATTAAGAAATTGTTCGTTAACCAAAATGTTACATTCAAATGAAATCTACCCCCCCCCCCGTTGTGTTAATAAGTTCAAAGTTTAGAATTTTTTCTTCCTTCAGAGGGGTGCTCAAACGGATGATTTTTTTAAAAAATGTTCTGAAGAAGATCACGACATCAACTTTTACCGGTATAAATTCGTTTCGTCTAAAGTACGCGCAATATTTTATGGAAAGTAATTTCAGTATTGCTATGTAAAACTGATACATAGTAATTTGTAACAGCAACTTGGAATGTAAATATATTTATCGAATTATTATTCACTTTTTTTTTTTTTTTTAAATTTAGTCATAAAGTCAGTATCAGTTCCCGTTTTTAGACCATAAATTAACTTTCCTCTCTACCTAACTGGCTCTTATTTTTCCAATTACTCCTAGGCAAAGATCTTTTACTGACACCCCCCCCTCCCGAAAGAAAAAGAAAAGAATTTCCACTTTTTCTTTTTACCCAGTTTACTAGTCGCCTTTTTTTCTAACAATCTCCTCCGATGTTTTTCTAATCTACAATCCTTCACTTTTCTGTTCTTGGCTGCAAAACTTACATCGTCCAGTTACGTTTTTTTGCACCTTTATAAAATTCAATTCCTAATCAATAAGTTGTAATTTACAAAACTGCGATGACTCTCGACTCGTAATGATAATTAAAATTCTGTTTTTATAAACAATTTCATACCTAAAAATATTGAATATATTTTCCGCCTAACTGGTCAAAATTGAAAACGATTTATTTATATTTCGAATACGTCTTTGTAAGAACTGATTAAATAGCTTGTATAAAATATTTTCGAAAAATATGTGGCGAGAAATTAAGATTTACGCGTGTATCTCTTTCGTCGTGTTTTTCCACAATTCATTGTTTCGTGATAATCGTTGGTTTTTTCAGTTACATTAACGTAACCATCACCGGGTATCTTCGATAACAGCTCTCACATATTTGTTCACAGCTATTGGTCTTAATGGCTCCGCTTTTTTAAACTCAGATTTTATTTCGAACAACGGTAGCTTAATATTTTGGTCCCATCCATGTAAAAAAAAAAAATAAGATTCGCGCGTTTTTTTTCCACAGCTTTTCATATATAAAATTACCCGAAATAATTTAAAAATTGTGCAAATAATTCAAAATGATTCGAAGCACTCTTAGCAAAAGAATTTACAACACATGGAATTCACTTAGTGAAGGAAGTAGTGATAATTTCTCGCTTCGGAGCAAAAGAGAACAGTTACAGTTCGGTCAGTTTAATTAAAATATAAAGAAATAAATGAAAGAGCAACGCAAATATTCATAGTCGTGATGGAAGAAAATGTTTTATTGGCAACTATTTGCTGTGTCGTGTACCATCATTATCAGGGGGAACGCGAAAAAGATTGTTAGCTCGAAGAAAGATTTCAGTGGATTTATTAAAGATTACCGAAAAAAATGTACAAAAGTGAATGAGGAAAAACAAGTGTGTTACGATGGCGAGGACAGGAGCGAAGAAGACGAACGAAGGATCATTCAGTTGTCTGTCTTTTTAGCAATTCTGTTCGATAAGTCATCGAAAACGGCTTAGATAAGAAAGAAAGAAAAATGCATATTTTACTTTTTTTTTTTTTTTGGGCGCATCAACTATGGACCATTGCCCAGACACAATGGGAAGAAGAGACAACTAACTAGAACCTAATTCGATTGGAGACAGCTGAAATAAAGGAACCAAGGACAAGAACAACAGACTGGGAAGGAAGGGACAAGATGTAAGACGCACAGTAAGGAGTCGGAAGCCCCAGCTTTATAAGGTTTACTTAACTCGTCACATACAACTACCATGGCGTAGTTGATTTAGTAGCGGGATCTTATTCGGGAGGAACTGGTTTTGAACCCCGCTACCGGACAAATCAACTATAAGAATTAACTAGTGTGCTGGGTTATAATGTTCAAAGAAATGTGGTGATGATTCTTATTATATCTTTATTTCTCTATAATATAAGTCCATCATCCGTTCAAAATTTTATTACCGTTCATTTTTCTATGGTTGTGCCCTAAGTCTCGATTCTCTAAATTAGATGTAATTCAAAATTCTTACCTTCGTCTATGCCTTGGTGCTCTTAAATCCTTTAGTTCTTGCTGAATCTAATACACTGACCCTTTCTATTCGTAGATCTTATTTCGGCTATTGTTTTCTTGCTAAGCGTCTTCCACTCACATCCTCTACTCTTATCCATTCCTACCTTTCCATTTTTAAGATCTGGCGTTTCACACCTCGCAAAAACCTCTACTTTATTCCTCATCTCTCTTCGGCTTAGTTCGTTTTGCCATTACATAATTTCCTTTGACACAATCTTCCTTATTTCTCCTCTTTTAATTTCGTTGAACTCCGCGCCATCCTCCAAATATGTTTACTTCTCCAAATTTCTTCCCCAAGCCCCTTATTAGACAGAAATTCCACAGTACTATTTCTCAATTTCCATCTCACGTAACCCCGTGTTTACAGATGGTTCGAAGAGGTCGGATGGTGTCGGGGCCTCTTTTATCCTCCCAGAGTTTGTCAAAATCTTTTCATCTGCCTCCTTTCTGTTCCACATTCGCGTAAACGAATTAATGACTATTTTCATTTTCTCCAATCACCTTTCCTTTAAACATTCGATTATATCTAACTACACGATCGCCCTTCTGCTCTCCCCTACCTGATCATTTAGGTGATTTTATAATTTTCCATATACGTTCACTTATTCACACGTTCTTTCTTCCTTTCATTTCATTCAAATTGATTTGGTTTGGATTCATAGCCATTCGGGAATTTTTGGTAATGAAGCAGCTGATTCTTTGGTACTCGGGTTGCTACTTCTTCTCACTCCTTTTCTTAAGAAAAATCCCATCCTCTGATCTCCTTCCGCTGTGTAATGTGTTTCACCTTAGGTTTTTATCTCCTCCTTTTCTAACAATTGTTCTTTTTATCAGTCTGCTCAACCTAGTATCTTTCTGTTAACCTATGGTTCTCTTTGTTTCCTTCACCTCGTCGTTCTGTTGTTGTCTCCGTTATTCGTCTGCCCTCTTAAGCCATACTTCTTTATTATCTTCCTCTTCTCGTTTTTGTTTTTCGTTGGTTGCCTCTCCATATTGTCTACTCAAACGAAGAACGTGTTTAAGATGGTGATCATGTGTTTATTAAGTATTTATTGTTTTCCGCTGAGCGTTCTTCTTTCTATTCTAGTTTGCTGCGACTTGTCCTACTCCATATTGCGCCTCTTATATTCTGTCTTTTCCTTCTCCGTACATTATTCCCACTATTTGTTCCTTCCTACTGACAACATTCGATATATCGTATAAAGATATAATTGACTCCTTCCTTTTTTAATTGATCCCGGGTAAAGGTCTCCCCGGTTGATGAACCAAAAAAAAAAAAAAGTCAAACCGAGGCCTAACACGTGTAAAGGATAGTGTTAAGATTTTGTTAATGCGACTCATTTTTCTGTATTATTCGCTTTTTTTTTTTTTTCAAGACAAAGTGAGCATGCTTTTTCCTTTTACGATACATGATTATGGTAATGTTTTTGAACCGTTTGGGCTCTAGCAAAAATTCATTACTGAATCTTTATGAATGCCGAGTTTAAAATTGTTTTACTGTTACAAAATGTTGCAATGGAATGACTTTTTAACAAATGCATAAAGTTTATGATGGCGGTAATTGATTATAATTCCTTAAAGTTTATTCGGAAAATGTGCTTCACGCTTCTTGTATAGGACATTTTTAATGATATACCAGTGTATAGTTATCGATAAAAGTATTTTCAAACGATTACGAATGGACGCACTGATATTTCGCGTAGCTACCTTTCAAAAGATGCCTTTCAACGTTTTCAGTGTGAGCAAAAAGAATTTGCTACAATTTTCTTCTATAATTCATCAAAGTCCTGCTGCTCTTCACTTTCCTGCTCATGTCACGATCACGCTACTTTCGAAATCTCTTATTCAGAAAACATATTTTTAATCAGTATCCTATTTCAGAATATTAAAATAGTCACCTTAAGCAGAGTTGATTTTAAATAATAATAATAATAAAAAAAAAAAGGAATAAATAATATTCAATTAAAATAAAGTAAGTCCTACGATAAAGTACCATGGGTTGTGAAGTGTTATGGTTGATAGTGTACTAAGTGGCAATAATGAGAGTAGTGAGGCCAGTTCCTTTTTCTCGGCCGCTTTTAATTTCCTAAATTTCTGTGGTATTAGCGATATTCAATTTCAGATTATGCACATATCTGGGAGCGACTTGGATAACGAGACAAGTCTCGATAACTCATGACACCTCTGGTTTGGTAGCCAAGCACCTTAAAGGCTAAATTCACAGAAAACTACTGACTAGTTTCAGATCTATATTCTAGAACGGATCAAATTTTTTTTCAAATTAGTCGACGGTTTTGTAATTTTTCCGTACTCTCTACGTTTTTTATGATTATTAACAAATAATATTGCCAAACTTAAATCATCTGCCCTAGTCGTCTGCTAATAAAAGCAACGTCGAATGCTATATATCCGAGTACTCTTATTTAACTAATGCGCGGATTGTGGCTGATATTTTGACTGAAAAGATTTTTCGAAAATTACACGACCATACTGAAAGTATCCATACTGTTAGGATCGTATCTCATGAGTAAAAGCGGTAGCGGATAAAAATACTTCTACTACGTATCGTCAACGTGCACTTTCAAATGTAAAACTTACGTTATTTTTCGTCATGAGGAATTTTTTATTTACTTTCTAATGTATTCTAGACGTATTCTAGACGTATTCTAGACGTATTCTAACGTATTCTAGACGTATTCTAACGTATTCGGCTGTGCTGAAGTGGGAGATTGTATTTTGCGATGTGTCGAATCTCAACAAAAGTTAGTTTGTGTTAAATGTATTTTATGGATAATTCTTCTTTCGGAAGTTGATTATCTTTATTGCAGTAATAGGTTTTCGAAGGTCGAAAGTATTTTTCAATGCTATGAAAATATCCAGCTTATGAGATATACGGGCGACGTATTTTGTGACCTTCTTCTATCGAGTTGCCTTCGATGATTAATCTTTGCTGTCCCTTCTTTTACGATACGTCCGAGAAAGTTTCCCTCTTTGATGGAGAGTTTAGTAGTATTCATTCTGCAGATATTTTTTTTCTTTTTTAATCCGTGAAAATTGGCTCACCTAAGTATGCTTAGCCTTGTGAATGACTAATGGTTTAGACGGTGAGGCAGAGAACGAAAGAAGCTCTGAATGAAAGTGATCGATAAGAAACAACTTTTTGAACGCAATCTCTGTTGATAATACACACTTTTTTGAGCGGCACTGAGAGTTGACTACTCCATCGAGGACTTTAGTTGCATCGCAAACATGTTGTATGACCGTCAGGCATAAAAGTATATACACTTCAAAGAAATCGTCGGTTGTATCAGTAGATGTGAATGGAGACCGTTTTCCGGTTTGGAGGAGTGTTAACTTTGTTGCTAAGCTGGCAAGTTCCATGTTGTACAAAACTCACCAAAGAAAACAATCCTTAAAGCTATGGTTTTTACTAATTACAAGAGAAAAAAACTATTACCGTGACACTTTGAGAATCTGTAATTGTCGAAAGAGTTCAAGTGCAACTATTATACACTTTCGCGTTATTCGTAAAGACCTTCTTGTTTACACATATGCCGAGGGAAAACTTTATAGAACAGTTTTAAAATGTTCGGTACTATATATTTTAGTAAAAATCTGTCAATGATGAAAGTTAAACAGAGCATTAAACGGGAAGCGGCTAAACTCGAGTCAATGAAAATAGGCTTACCGTTCATTTAAACGGAGTTTGAAAGGTAGAAATAGGGAAGATTAGGCAGTGAAATTGACTGAGAATTTACGAGAATAATACGGATGATAATTCAAAGATGATAACTAGCAGGAGATCGGATGAAGTATGTTAACGACTACTAAAAAAGAGAGAAAACAAACAAAACGGTATCGAGCAAAACTATTGCGTACCGTGGCTCTTTTTAAGATTCGAATGTAATTTCTTGAATTACGGTGCACTGCGAATTTAGTGCCTAAAGTAGAAACAGTTTACGGCTCGGTAACGTTCTTAAACTAATTTCGATCGAAGTAATGTGCTACGGAGGCGATAAAAGTAGCGTCTAGTTCGGAACAGGGTCGGCGAATGTTCATAAGTCGTACATTTGGCTGGGTCTTCGGCGCATAGAGCTTGAGGCAAGTGTTCTGATGGAGCAGACGTAACCTGAAATGGTGGACCACACGTTGGCCAGCGACGATCTTCGAGCGGAGGCCTGCTGTTTCGGCCGCAGTCCAGCGTAGCCGTCCTGAAGATGACACTCTTGTTCGTTGTTTACATTTACTTGACAGCATTCGCGCACTTGCGAACATTCACTCATCGGTGATCCACCTTCCAAGTAATATATTGGTCCGTTATCTTCTGTAGTTTGTCTACTCCCAGAAAATGCTTGGCCTCAGGCGTAGTCTGTGTCCGTTGATAGCGTTCGGTCTCCTAGGGAATAGTCCTTGCCTCGGTAGTAACCGCGCTCTTCTTCGTCACGACTGTCCACCGTAAGATCTTCCGAGTAATTACCCCTGGAATGCGCGTAGGCTATGGTTTTTTGATAACTGACCAACTGCCGTTCCAAGCTGTAGTTTTCCGACTGCAGCGTGCTAATTTCTCTTCTGCATCGAAACAAACAAATACAGTTTTTCTTAATTTTCCAATAGTATTATAATAGTACGCGTTCGGTAATGTTAATAATAAAATACAACTAAAATTACTTTCATAAATAAAATAATTATATTTATACGTTCGTAATTTCCTGTTAAAAAGGAAAATATTTCGTCGATTGGCTAATAGCGTAGTCAATCTGTAGTATCAGAAGTACTTGCGCACCACTGATTTATGAGATTGCCCTTTTAATTACATAATTTTAATAAGTAATCCGGTGTATAGTTCGAGTGATACTTAAGCCGATATAACATTGGCTAAGAGTCTGTGTTATAGATTTTCGTGGTAATGCAAAGAGAAAAAAGTTATTTTACACAATCGGCCGAAGACAAATTTACACTATTTTGCACTGACGGAAATCGGCAATGAAGAAAATAACATTGCTAAAATGAGCTGGTTTCTACACCTTAAATCACGGTAACGCGGTACAGCAACGTCCATGCTGAGACTGAACTATCGATAGTGTTCGTTAACCGATTTATCACATAAATATTTATAATAACAGTATACGCTTGGTATCGTTTTGCTCTTTTCCCATCCCCTTATTGTCCTTTGCATTTTAATGACTGTTCTTTCGTTTGTGATCCTGACCACGTGTTGTTTGAATGTTCCAGTCTTTCCTCCGAACGTAATATCCTGTACATTCAGCTGTTAAAGCTGAATTTTCGTACTCCATATAGTGCTTCCTATATCTTAGCTTTGCCGTCATCCAATGTGGTTCCTATTCTTGTCTCTTTTCTGTCATCGATTTCTGACCGGATTAAAATTTAATCTCTAATCTAGCCCAATTGTCCTGAGTAGCTGCCCTTGGTCGGCCAAGCCCCCCCCCAAAAAGCACCGATCTTGTTTCTTCAGTTCTGGATTGGTTTTAATAATTGCTATAAACGCTTGAGCGGGAATGTTAATAGTTATTTTCGACCGTTATTTCTTTAAAGTTTATAACATAACGCATATTTTGTTTCTCATTCGATGTTACGGAACCGTACCTGTTATCGTGATTCAACAAATTTTTGTCATTAGTCATTCATATATTTACACATATAAACGCGCACACATTTACACGTATTTTCGATTACTAGTGATACATTTGCGCATGTTCCTCTATAATAACGAAGGCAGTTTGTAGAGATATAAGCACACTAGTTGAAAATTTAAAAAATTAAAAATAAAACGTAAGAACGGAACATACTTTGAAAATTTCGTTTAAAATTTAGGAAATTTAAAAAATTAAAAATAAAACGTAAGAACAGAACATACTTTGAAAATTTATGAAATTTAAAAAATTAAAAATAAAACGTAAGAACGGAACATACTTTGAAAATTTCGTTTAAAATTTAGGAAATTTTAGTCCTTTCTAATCTGTGAAATTGATTTTTTATTTTCATTCTAATACATGTAATGTATCGTCCAGAGATTTTGGACGACACTGCGATGCGTTTGAAGGTTTCGCGAAAATCATGTGTTAATATAAAGCGCTTATGATGCGATGTTGTTTATATAATAGAGAAAAATAATTCAAATATTAATAAAAAAACCTTCAATACGTATAAATAATATACATTTTTAGGTCTACCGTTAATATTCTGTGGAATATGATGGCACGCATCCGCCGTGGTGCGCTTAGTTCCAATAATAATTGAGACAGAATAATATCAATAGTTAGGTAGAGTTGGTGAACAAACAGAAAAAATATTTTACATTATTTGGAATTTTACGTAATTTTGGAAACGCACTGCGGGGCATCGGTTGTTGTAATTAGAGTTACCTTTTCCAGTAAGTGGTAACGTCATATGGTGCTGGTCCGACTGACGGAGAACTAAACAACGACCGCGCGAATTCTGCACGTCCACGCCGAGCAGGGTAGTAATTTTCTATATATTTTGGCGGGCTCAGCGCTGATTAGGAAAGCTAAAGTAAATCTTACAACACATTGCTGACGGGAAAGCGGAGGAAAGTTCATTTGTCTGAAAATATTACCACTACTAAGTACCGTTAAGCATTTTCCTGTCAGTACAGCTTGTTCGTGACAATGTGCCTCTGTCCGATTGACGAATATTGCTCTCTAGAGTAAGAAGGCGAGTGTACAAAGCGCTTTATACAGCTAAAACCTTTACAGAAAATTCCACGGAAGGTTACGGAAAATCATGCCGTAAAATAAATTCTGCTAATGCATGCTAAATCGTCGCGAAGTCGTTCAATTGAGCGGAACTGAATGAGGTCGGAAAAGAATTAGTCATGGAGTCTGTAGCAAGCGAAACCCCCCAGTACGGATCTAAAATTGGTCTGACTACGTGAATTGTAAAAGAAAGTTAAAATATAAATTGGACATATTAGGATTACTGGAAATAGATTGAAGAAGGATTTTCAAACAGGCAGATGCGTATTATAAGTTTAGGAAGTGAAAAAAATGCCAAACAGGAATGGCTATATATTCTTGCAGAAGTACAACATAGCGGATGCGTTAATCGGCGTTAGTATCATTAGATATAGGGGATAAAAATTAACATCTTAGCGAAACCAATAAATATATCGATCGTACAAGTTTATATGCTAACTACGGTAGTTGCAGAAGCGGATGATATTAGAAACTTTGTTAAATGAAATGAGAGCCGACCACAATCATAACGGGTGATTGGAATGCAATGGTCGGTGAAGGAGAAAAGAAACACCTATAATAGGCGATTTTGGAATAGGAAGAAAAAAAAATGTTTACGGTCGTCAACGTTTAGTTTACTTTTATGTATAAACGGGAACGTATTTTAATAATGAATACATGGTTTTATATGCCATATCAAAGACCATTTATAGCTGAAAAGCACCAAACGGCATAAACAGAGAAAGAACACTACAGAAATCGAATACAGTACATAACTAGGTGCGGATACCGATCACACACTAGTAAAAATTACGTACTATGTTAATTAGCTTTAACGGGTAAATATTGGAAAAAAGGTGTCTAAGTGGAGAATTTGGCAAGATTAAGGAATTCAATTGTTAGTAAAATTTTTGCAAAAATGGGCCACAAAGTAGCAAAGGAACTACCGCAAAAAAAAGTAAAAAGATTGGAAAAGCCCAGCCAGTTGTTAAGAAGGTAATAAAATAAATTGCGAATAAAGTATTAGGTCTACAGCTGAACAAACGGTGCAAACGGTAGATCGCAACTGATATTTTAAGGACGATGGAAGAAAACGGGCAACTAAAGTTTACTCTACATCTGAGGATGATAAAACAATGTTTAAGGGGCTAAGGATATATTATCATTCGCGAACGCAGGAAAGCAAAAGAAAAATAATAGAAATCCCAGTGCGCGCGCAAATAGAAACAACCTGAAGAATGACCGTATGGACGAAGCATAAAAATAAAATGAAATTATAGACGAGATAATACGAAATCGTGTAGTATAATGTAGTCATCTTCGAATATTCCTTCAGCTGCTGGACTCTTCTTTTCTTCCCATGTCTTAATCTTCACGGATAGCTCCAAGAGTGATAGGTGCGTGGGTGGTGCGTATACGTTTCCTACGTTCCTGCATTCTGAGTCGTTCAGGCTTCCTTCTTTCTGCCCTATCTTCTCGGCCGAATCGATCTCAATTCTTCGTGCCATTCGTTTTATATCCTCTACAAGTGGGGTTCACAAATTCCTGATCGTTTCCGATTCTAAAGGCGTACTTCGAGCCACCCCTCCTTCTCATTCTTCTGACGGTATCATCCGCTCTATTCGATCTCTCGTCTCCTCTTTGTTCCCGTCCCGTTCTATTTTCATAGACTTTCTATGGGTTCCTAGTCATTCCAATATTGAGGGCAATGACTCAGCTGACTCTTTAGCTCGCTCAGCCGCCTGCAATAGTCTATTCCTTGACTCTTTCCCTTCTTCAGACATTCTTTCCCTATCACGTTCTAATCATTCCAGACTTTGGTTGGACATGTATCCATCTTTATTCTTCAATCGCTATTCGCAGTACCGTCTTATTCAACCGGTTCTTCGTTTCCTGCCTTGGTTTCATTCTATTCCTGTCTGTCGTCGTTCCACGGTTAATTCCTTAATTAGATACAGAATCAATAATTTTCTACTCACTTCTTATCGTTTTCGATTCGCTTTGTCTGCTTCTCCTTTCTGCTCTTTTCACGCTTCTGAGCCTGCTTGTATTTGTGATTCAAATCATATCCGTTTCGAATGTTCTGCAGTCTCTAACAAACGCTTCTTTTTTACGCCCAACTTTTAGCTTTGGGTCTTCCTACTACCTTTAACGCTACCTATATCCTTTCCTTCCCATTGCCTTCAGTTATTCCGTTGCTGCTATCCCTTATTTTTTCCATTTCTGACTGCCTGGTTATTTAGTTCTATCTCTTAATTTTTCATGTTGTTGGGTCAAGGCCGCTGGCGCGCCCAGGGTAGGGGGAAAAAATGTTATTGTTAAATTTTATGATGTTGAGTCCGAAAAGGCTAAAATAATGAAGAGGGTAAGGCAAGGTTACTTTTTTTTTTGCTAGATTTATTTAAATGATGTTCTTTTAGTGAAAGTTGTCTGCCGTCAGTACTAATCTTGGAGGTGAGTGAGCCATGGATTTACAAGAATTATACTAGAGCAGAAAGTGTACGAGTGCTTAGGACTAGTATCGACGTGCGCTGGAATGGATGCGCTGTGCTTGCAGTAGTGTCGACTAACAGAAACTAAAATTTTTTGCTGAATTTTGTAATTTAATGGGCATTCAGCTTGAGTTAAATAAACAAATTTTAAG
The DNA here is from genome assembly GCA_039619475.1 of Icerya purchasi. Taxonomy (NCBI): domain Eukaryota; kingdom Metazoa; phylum Arthropoda; class Insecta; order Hemiptera; family Monophlebidae; genus Icerya; species Icerya purchasi. Next base: position 420,409,101 of record CM077115.1, on the reverse strand, counting down.
ATATCTGAAAACAATTGAAGCAATTATGGAAGACTAAAATATATCTCCCTTCCCATCGTGAAAAGTTTTTTAGTGGTTTCAATATTGCAGCATTGTTCGGTAAACACAATTGAAAGGTTTTAAATCAGAACAGAAAAAATTAAAACGTTCTTAAAATTAATTCATTTAAAATATTCCACTATAATAATATACCTCATTTGTTGATTGTGTAATCGCACCACATCATCGTATTTATGGTAAGTAGATTGAAACAATATGTAACTGTCTCCCCATTCAATCTGCACGTGAATTTGATTCTTTTCGGTTAAAAATAAACAGTTTGGATCGCGCAACTGGAAATATAATAATTTCACAGAATTATTATTAAAGCTGTTAGACAAAATAAACAATTATCAGAAAAAAGGGAAAAAGATGAAAATATATTATAATTAGTGGAAAAACGAAAAAAAAAAACTGTCTTTCATCTGTGCAGGAATAGTTTTATTTCGTTCAGTTTCTTAAATCTCACGGAATTACTTAACAGCTAGTATCGGAAAAAGGCAACGGAAAACTCTACATTTGTGGTTCCAAATGTTTCTTAGAATATTTCTAGTCAAACCTATTTATTTTTCTCAACGAAAATCCGTATTACATGGCAATAATGCAAAGATTGATCGGGTCATTTTTACCCGGACGTTGTGTGTAAGAAGGGTTAATATTAATATGGTTTACTGATCTTACCTGTTGCCGATAATTCCGGGGCTAAACATATACAGATGAACAAAGGAAAACACTAGGCGAGCACACTTTGGAAGTAATAGGGAAAAATAATTCCAACTGTAATGAACATTTTAGCATAGTTTATCGTGAGGAAATTAATCATCTGTTGTTTAATTGTGAGGCGCTAGTCGGAGACAGAGTCTTCCTTTTGGAGGATTTAAAGACCTGCGGTTTGTTTCCACCTTACTGTATTTTTCCCTTACTCGCTTCATCAGGTGATCGTGCGTTGATAATACTATTTACGTTTATTAGATGGAGTGGGATCATTATTTAAAGTTCTTGGATAGTACCGGTGCAGTTAGATGAAATAGCGCACAGAAATTTCAGACTATAAAGTAAATGTAATATTTAGTAGTGATAATAATGATAGTGATAATAATAATATACATTTAAAGAAGGGGGAAAAATGGTGGAGAGAAAATATAAGGAAATAAACAAATAAGGTAAACAAAATCGAAATAACAACACTGTGCTGCTACATTTTTCCTTGCTTATTTCCTAACTTTTTACTGTTCAGTTGTGATCGAGTGCTCGTCGCACTTTGGTCACGATATGGCCAGTTTATAGTTCTATTTATCATATTTCGGCTTCCGTGTGATCCACGATGGCCATGGTTGTTGCAAAGGTCTGTTACAAAAAGCAAGTTCCGCAACTTTTTTTTGTGTTTTTATAATGGCACAAATAATGATAATAGTAATAATAATAATAATGGAAAAGTAAGTGGTAGAGTGGAAAAGTTGAAATGGGTCTCCCTACTTCTTAAAATTCTTCCAATGGATCCTTTTCATCTCCAGATATAATTCCTGTACTTCAATCTTTCCTAAGCTCTATTTCTAACCGTCTCTCTATTTAACTTTTTCCATAATTTCTGTAGTTGTTGGGTAAAAGCCTCTGGCACGCTCAAAAGATAATATATAAAATAATATTATTATTATTTTATATTAAAAAAAAAAAGAAATTAATAAAAGGGTAGTTAATATAAATGAAAGGTTTGGTTGATGGCCAAATGATTTTACGCCGGGCCAGGGAGAAAAAAGTATTACGTGTTAAAAGTTTAAAAGCTATTTAATGTGGGTGTATGTATTGTGCATGTCTGTGCACATGCACATGTGAATGTATTACAACAACCTACCATCATCGCCACTGTTAATGCAGACTAAAGATACAATAATTAAGTAAAGATGCATAATTTTAGCTAAATCACACATGTTTATGTTTATGTTATGAGCAGTCTTACTTGTTTTTGTTTTGTACATAAACTGACTTTCATAGCACGCAATAGCAAAAAACATCATTTTGCAACGACTCACATTTTCGTTTGTATTCCGTTGTGCGTGGGTGTGTTTTTTTTTTTTTTTTTTAATTGGGATCGTCAACCAAGGACCTTCACCCAGAAACAATTAAAGGAAAACGAAAGTTATATAGTGAGACGATCAGCTATCGTTAATAAGAAGGAAACAATGAAGGGAATAATAAGTGTAGAAGGAAAAGACAGGATATAACGAGCACAAAAAGGAGCAGGAAGCCCCAGCCCAAGCAAGTGGGAATACAGAGCCGAACGCTCCACCGAAAGAGTAGAGCACTCAAAGATAACGTGATCAGCGTCACAAACAAGCGCATCATTTGAATGAAGAGGACAATATGGGGAAGAGGTCAACGAGAGGCGAAAGCGTGAGGAAGGCAGCAAGGAATGGTTAAAGCGCAAACGCACAATGGAGACAACAACAGAACGAGGAAGTGAAGGAAACAGAAGGAACCTAGGATTTGAAGGAAGATTAGGCTGTACGGACAGATAAAAAGAGCGACAATTAGAAAAGGAAGAAGGGTACATATTCGACCAACATCTGAGATGGAAATATTTACACAAAGGCAAGAGATTAGAGGATGCGATTTTTTTGAAGAAGAATGTAGAAGAAGCAGCAACCCGAGCCAAAGAATCAGCCATCTCATTACCTGAGATGCCAGAATGCCCAGGAACCCACAGCAAGTCAATATGGATCCCATGGAGAGAAGAGAGAGTCCGAATGAGAGAACGTATGCGGAGAATAGTAAAATCACAGGAATGATTAGGAAGAGGAGAAGAGATGGCTTGAAGAGCACTCATGGAGTCGGATATGATCAGAAACTGGGAAGAAAGACGATTGGAGGAGACAGAAATAATGGAACGTAAAATAGCCATTAGCTCGGCTGTAAATATGTTACAGACAGAAGGAAGACAGAAGGATTCAGAGAAGTTATAATCTGGAAGAATAAAAGAAGCACCAACCCCATCAGGCCCCTTACAACCATCAGTGAAAATATTAATATGGGAAGGGAAGAGAGAATTGACAATAGTATGGAATTCCTGTTTAATTATAGCTGGAGGGAGAGATTTTGCAAGTGTAGGCAAAATAAATACTCCGGAAGGATGGCAGAGATCACTGAAGTTAAAGGAGAAATAAGGCAGACTATTGAAGGAAATTGTATACGGCCAAAATGAACTAAGACGGAGAGAAATAAGGGACAGGATAGGAATTTTCCTAGGCACAAAACGCCAATTCCGAGAAATTGAAAGGTAGGAAAAAATGAGAGAAGAAGATGAGAGTGAAAGACGTTTAGTAAGGAAGCGATAGCCTAAATAAGATCTGCGAATAGATAGGGGAGGAGCATTCGATTTAGCAAGTAGTGCTGGAATAGGAGAGGATTTAAGAGCACCGAAACAGAGTCTAAGGCAAGAATTTTGGATCACATCAAGTTTAGAAAGACGCGACTTGGAAGCGCAGGCATAAATGAACGAACAGTAATCAAGCTTGAAGCGGACGATGGATTTATACAGAAGAATTCAGAATGAAAGGGTTACCACCGCATTTAGTCGGAGACAGGGCCTTCAGCAGGTTCAACCGTTTAGTAGAGGAGGAGGAATGATATTTGATATGTTCGAAGAAAGTCAGACGACTGCCGAGAAAGATGCCAAGATAACGAAAGCAATTAACACGAGCAAGAGCTGTGCTATTTAAGGATAAATTAACAGAAGCAGGGTTATAAGGGCGAAGGGTAAATACAACGCAGGAGGACTTAGAAGGAGAAATCGAAAGGTTAATTGAGGCAAGAGCTCTTTCAAGAAAATTGAGGGACGAATTGAGAGCATCATTAGCTGCGTCAATATCGTGGGAAGAGGAAAAAAGAAAAATATCATCGGCAAAGAATAAAGAGTGGGAATTTAAAGGAAAGGAAGCGATACTAGCAGTATAAATGTTAAAAAGAGTAGGACTGAGGGAGGAACCTTGAGGAAGACCGCAGAAAACCTTTCTAGAAGTGTCAAATAATGGTGGAGAGAGTTGGATAGAACGATTGGACATGAGCTTAATAACAAGGGAAGTGAAATTGACTGGAATGTTAATTGCTGTCATTTTATCTCTTAAAGTTGGGAGATGAACATTGTCGAAAGCACAGGAGACATCAGTGAAGGAAGCCAGAGTGTAATGTTTTTGGATAAAAGACTTACATAAATGAGACATAAAAAGACTGATACAATCAGGAGGGCCGATACCCGGCCGAAAGCCGAACATATTGTTAGGAAGCACATTATGGTGTTCCAACCACCAGACCTTGTTTAGCATACCCTCAAACAATTTTCTGATGCAGGATGCCAAGGAGATGAGGCGTAAGGAAGAACTTTTCATAGAAATATGGACAATGATGAAAGAATTCCAAGAGGGTTGGATTGAACCCCTGGAAAGGAAAGAAATGAAAAGATTGAGAAGAAAGTTTAGGGATAGGTCAGATAGATTTTTAAGAGCAAGATAAGGTATACCATCAAGGCTTGGAGTAGGGCTAGAAGATTTGGATAAAACAGATAATAATTCATTAAGATTGAAAGCCGAAGTGAGGAAGTGAGAAGGAGGGGAAGAGATTTGCGGAGAGGTGCTGGAGTACAGTTCGTCAAAGGAAGGAACGTAAGCAGGAGCGACAGAATCAATGAAGGATATTGGGCTATCCTCAGATACATTAGAAAGAGAAGGACGTTCAGCGGATGGGGATTTAAAAGCTCGAACCAACCTCCAAATATGTGAGAGAGGGGTATTTCTAGAAAAGGAAGAGCAGAATTTCTTCCAAGAGGCCTTTTACACGGCTTTAAGAATAAACTTAGTCCTGGCGTTGACTTGTTTATGGGCCAGAAAATTTTGGGTTGTAGGATTAGAGCGATAGGATCTGAAGGTGGAATGACAATGGCTATGAGTTAGCGCAAATATTGTATCAGTGAGTAGAAGAGAAATTATGAAGGAATGCAGTTAAGATGATGGCACAAGCAGGTTCGATAATATATGAGCAGTACAACTGTATTTGCTGGGGAACTTATGTGTTATAGGTATGTCCATGAATATGTCGAACAATTGACGAAACCGGCCGGACTATTTTATTGTATTTATTGTTTTTATATGTATTAGTGGTTCACTTTTTAGTGTTTTTTATAATCTAGATAATGTTATATATTTTTGTGAAATGTGAATTCGTGTAATATAAAAAATATATAACATCAGTAACCGAATGATAATGGTCATTTTAAAATTGTTTACATTTAGAACTTATATGAGAGGCATGCCAAAACAGGATTTGTTGTACTGAGTAGTAATGATAATAGTTATTAGGCAAGGATGCTACTGGCCATTACCTGTTCCTGCAGACACCACAGCAATGAGATTTGCTTATTCTGCATTATATATGTTATACGTCTAAAAACTGTTCTATGCATACCTACTTTTCCTGTTAGTACATACGAATCTATGTATTCTGCACAGCTTCTAAACTCTAACAAGCAGTATTAATGGCGTTGTGTTTATGTGAGGGTAATGAGAACTTTCACATGTTTAAAAGCTGACACTGTTTGCCAGTATAAAAAATATCGTTCTGCTAGTTGCAGTAATAAGACCAGTAAATTACTGTCATGATGTAGGCTGAAAACATCACTTTCCTGTTATAAAACGAGAAATTTGATAGTAAAAATGCGAGATTTCATATTTCCCAGATTTAAAAAGAATCCTGTTGTAGTTAAGGTTAACATACTCTCCAATCAGATGGGATTGCACCGATATGTATCTACATATAACGAAAATTGTTGATTTAATAAGATTGTAACTAGTAACCAATGGATTCTGAGATCCATTCTAAATTTGCAAAGCAGTCAACAGCAGATATCTGTCTTCATTTTGTTATTGACCATGATAAATAAACCTATTGTTTTTACCGTTGTATAAGCGTATAGGTAAACGTATTTCTTACTTCCTAATAAACCTTAAAAGTACAATGATGATTAAAACGGAAATTGGTTGATTCTTTTTTTTGAATTACTTGTTTAATTGGTATATTTTCGAAGATGGAGTTTTGACCGATCAATTTCTTGGACCTAAAAATCTCTATTCATAAACTTCATTGAGATCGTTAAAGCCGTTTCTGTATATATAAATATATAAATATATATATATATATATATATATATATATATATATACACACATGTACAATAATTGTCTATATTATAGCATAAGATATATTTGTAATCTTTCGCAGCACCAGCGGTTGACAAAGACAAGACCCTTTAAGACGACAGTTAATAATGCGCTCCTGGATAAAAAAGTTAAATGCCGCTTCTGATATAAATCTTTTCACTAAAAAATAACTTTTAATTTAAACAGAAAATCAAAACACTTTTAAATTATAATGAAAAACCAACCAACATTTAGGGGAAAAAGCAAAAAATCTAGTCGAAAAATTTTCGATACTTTTCCAGTCAAAAGACAGTCGTTACCCACAACCAATGCTTACGATTGTTTCTGTATTTGAGTCTGAAAACTTTATTGAAAAACAATTTTCAGTCGCAGTTTATATGATTTGCAGGACTAGTTTTGCATTAGCGAAAGAACAAAAGGAATCAAGTCAAAGGTTATTTTCGACAATGGCAGGCCGCAGAGAATTTAAATTGCTTACTCAGGAATTGTTTAAAAATGAAATTTTCTTCTTTTGAAAGATAGTTTATCATCATCATTTTACGAAGGATAATAAGGCTAAGTATAAGGTACATATTCACCGTCTCGATACGCACGTAGTAGCGTAGAAATTAGTAGGTTTTCCGGCCGCACGACATTGGTTAGGCGGTTAGCTATTTAGTTATTATTATGAGGGTATATTTTCCAGAAAATGGCATGGCCATTAATCGTAATACCCTCAAAGTTTCTCTGAAAGACACACACACGAAAATACGAAGGCCTACAAAACGTGATCCCTGTACAAAGTGTCTTCGGCAGGTGTATGTGTATGTCCAGACGCGTGGTAGGTGAGCGTAAATGACGTATCAAGTCTCATACCGATAATTTAAGGAACACAAGAAACACATATATACATGGTATACAAGCGTTAACAAAGAAGCACAACTATTTATTTTTTTTTCTTTATATATGTATATATATATATATATATACATTTGAAAATGGAAATCTTTAGGAACGTAGTCGAAAAGAGTCTCTATTAAAAAGGAGTATAAACTATTTGTCAACGTGTCGAATGAAACAACAACTGGGCGAATTTTGAAATCTCTGGGGTATAAATTAAACTAAATTTCATGCTCATCGAGTGTTTTTAGAAGTGCCCGAATTTTATTACTTCTGTTTCCCTCAGAATAATACATTACCGCAAAAATGTTCTTGTCAACTGCTTTAATAATAACAGTAATGCTGCCACTAATAAAAGTAAGAATACGAATAAAAATGTAACAAATATAAATGTGTCAGACAGCATCTTCAACGATTCTAGTAATAAAAGCAGAACTTTTTAACTTAAATTTATTTTATATGCCTTTCGTTTTGTGTGCTTTTAATTGTTTTTATTTAAGAAAATAAAATAAATGGAAAAGGTTTAAAAATAAAATTTAAAAATATTTATACGGATCCTTGAATTAATTTACTTTTGTTATTTCGGACGAAATCTATCAAAAAACTTTACGAATGTAATTCGTTCCGTTCGTTCATTTCAATTGGAGTTTGTTTAGAAAAATGAAGAACTCAATTTTCTCGTTTATTGTTCAGTTTTTTTGAAAATGGCTTAATTTATCGAAAAGATATCGCTTTAAACTATAAGTACTTTGTTTTATTTTTTTAATCCAAAAAAAAGAAAAAAACTTTGTTTTATTTTTTTAACCCTTTTTTTTGTCGATGTTTAAAAAATATCACACATATGTTCTAACTTTTTTTTTCGAAAATACATATCGACGAATTATCCTATGTTAATAGAAATTGGCATTTAAACGATATTTCGGGTCTTCAGTTCAATTCCAGTTTTTTTGTTTTTTTTTTGTAAATGTTTTAAAACCTGTTTCTTTTTACTCCAGGCTAATTCAATTGTTTTAAGTCCAAATTAGGATTCGATAGCCGTATTTGTTTAGATAGCGCTATCGGCAAAAATATGTTAGCTCTTTCCTACCGGCTAGTCAGTTCGGTTTAGCATTCAAGACTTCAACAAAGTTAATAAAAAGCCTCATGTTCTCTATCAAGTTTAGTGGTAGATATCCCAAAGCGGCATATTGCCTATATGTTGTTCGGATTTCTTCGTTCTATGTTTGCAGTCAGCTACTAAATCTAGATTTTATATTTTCCCGGTTAAGTCAAAGTGAAGATTACAGCCTGAGACCTAAGACTTCCGGAAAAACTTAGTTGGCGCTAAAATTTAAAATTAATCTCGTTTTATAAAACCGTAGGTTTCCATTCAGAGCGCTATTCTTAATAAAATGGAATAGACGTATACAAGCTAATTGCATTTTGTCTAAGAGTAATGCGCACATGTGAATGAGACAAACAAACATCTGTTTCTTCCTTTGCACTCGTGATATCCAAATGAATGTTGTGAATATTTAAAAAAGCTGCTTTGAGTTACCTTTATTCATTTATCTATGGCTGCAACTCCAACATCCTTTTTTCTAAATTGCGATAGAATCCAGAATTTTTGTCTATGCCTCGGTGTATTTAAATCCGCCCTTATTTCAGCAATGCTTGTTGAAACTAATATACCTCCCCTCCCAGTTTGAAGATATTTTTTTGGCCACCGTTTCTTTTCTAAACGTTTAACTTTCATTTTCTCTCAACTTATCCCTTCCTACATTTCTATCACCAGAAACTGGCACTTTACTTCTTTGTCTTACATAATTTCCAGTAATAATCTTCCGTACTTTTTCGTTAATTATTTTGCTCTTCCCCACCCTCCCAAAGTATATTTTCTTTCTGACTCTTCCGGGTTTCCAGCCCAGGCCGTTTATTAAACAGAAATTTCTCAGTACTAATAGTAGCTTTTTTCCTTCTCGTGTTTTAATTTTCACTGACGACTCTAGAGGGGGTGGGGGTATCGGAGCTTCCTTTATTCTTCTCGATCTTAACTTTCCTGAGTCGTTTCATCTTCCGGTTTTTTGTTCTATTTTTACAGCCGAACTGATGACTATCAAAAAACTGAATTATCCGGTAGTTCTGATAAACCTTCAAAACAATTAAGTGAAATACAATCAGCTAAATTCTAATTCGTTCCTAATATATTTCAAATACTGTACACAATATATTATCGGGTTTTGGTACTTTGTAAACATTATTGCATTCCCAAATATAAGTATTTGTAAACTTTTTCTTCTACATTAAGTTTACCGGAAGAGAAATTCCTTTTTTAAACTTTTTTTTTTTTTTTAAAAAGTTGAGAGTGATTTTCATATATATTTGAGCCATGTCTGAAGCATACAAATATTCTTTAAGTGTGCCAACAACAATAAACTGGTGTAGTTCTTATGCAGCTTCCAGAGATTTCCTGTTTTTGTTGTTTAACTACCGATGAATCCTATTCTTTCTTTATACAGTGCCATACTTAATTCCTGAACGTCGGCGAGTACCTATTCGTACATCTCAGTTGTGCAGATATAGGTAGTGTACTAGGAAATTCGCGATAGCCTAGTTGCTAGAGTGCTTGACTTCCGATATGGCGGTCATGGGTTTGATCCCGAGCGACGACGAACTTATTACAAGAATTAAATAAATAAATACTCTACTAATAATCACGTGGAAGGCAATGGCAAACCACCACGTATAATATGCGCGCTAGGTCAGTACACAGCAGGCATAAATAGGACTCTGCATTTGTGTAAGTCGGTAAAAATCAAACGATTACTAATCAGTTCCGAATGTAGTCTTGCGTGGTGTGTACCCCTGCGTTGCATATAACAATTGCTATGAACACTAATACTTATGTCTGTACAGCTAAAAATGTACGAATAGGTTGCGCCAACGCGCTATGTAGCGTACGGCACCTGAAGAAGAAGAACTAGGCAATTATTATATGCAACGCAGGTGTACTAGAGTTAAAGAAATTTTTTTTTTTTTTTTGGTTTTTTGTTTAGTCAGTTACGTGTTATTTAAACACAATACGGTTTTGAAAAATTGAAGTACGATGCAATTTTCATGCGAGAGTTTAATTTGAAAAAAAACATTGAAAGCAAACGATTAGTAATGGAAAACGCGCAGAAGTGATGTTGTGTTAAATTATAAACAGAATTCGTTTCAACAGTTCAATGGAAGATAACCATTCATCTATAAAGTTCGTAAAATTCTTCTCTGCAGGTAAACGAGCATAGTTTTTAGTCTTTTTTATTTTCGAGAAATTCAAACAATACCTTTTGTTCCACAGGGTTTCACTTCACTAATCGTTTTATTAACGCTCAGTTAAGTCAAATATTTTTAGTATTTCTCAAAAAATGTGTTTGTTCTTTTATTATTATTATTATTATTATTATTAAATTGAATGCGGATGCAGATTGCTGGAATGAAGTGATTCGCGCTCCAGAGAAATGTTAAGAAATGCTACATTAGATGAAATGGAATGCAGATATTAGAAGATGTTACAGATGTGATAGGAAGAACCGATCAAATTTTTTGTAGCGGAGAGAAAAACCCAGCTGAACATTGATCGATATAAGAACGTGGCAGAATTTTAATAAGTGAGTAGCCGAAAAGCCTTTTTTTGGTTAAAAGAAACGGCAAGGAGGATTAAGGGGGTATTCTAATCTAGAGACACAAATTTAGGAGGTTTTTTCAAGCTTAATAAAAAAGAATAAATAAATATTTTAACTATCCATTTTTCTATCATTATTTATTCACGTTTGAGAATACACAAAAAAATTATCAAAAAAAAAAAAAAAAATCAAAATTCACAAAGTTACAGGCTAATGAAGTGGAGGGGTAAAAAAAAAGGGTTTGTCCTGGTTAACACGATTCCAACCCTTCTAGTCATCTGAAACAAAAAAAAGAAAAGAGATTCTTAATTAGTAAGGATGTGGTTATAGCCCCTACCTCAGAGAAAAAAAAAATTTCTTGTAAAATGGTGACTGTTTGAAAAAAAAGGTCACTTTTTACCTGTTTTTTGACTTTTCTACATTTTTTAAAAATAGTAAAAATCAAAATTTTGACTTTATTCTGGTAGGGGCTATAGGCGGATATATAAAGTAGATTCATACCCAATTTCAAGTAAATCGGTTAATTAGAACTTGAGATGTCAACCGTGTTGAAAAAAGTAGTTTCGAGAAAAACGCGTTTCAAGTTTCGAAAGTTTCAACTAAAGAGTTTCAGGGGCAGTCTAATTGTCATAGAACGGTGGTACGTTATACTTAAATTTTCTTAATTGGCGATTCTTGCTTCATACGATGTGGACTTTCTTTTTCTACTTCAAATTGTACATTCTACTAGACGAGCAGTCCTAGCTTCCTTCAAGTATTCCGCACAAATCGAATAAAACAGAATCTCTTTTATCCTTTCTGTATAGCCACCCAGGTCACTATCACATTTCTCTAGAAAGTGGGTCTAATGACAACAATTTTGGTAATATGCATCGCTTAGCAATTGCGAAATGTTTGTAAAAAATATCCGCCAAATGCTTCAAAATACAATCTCAGGGCAGAAATCGCATATCACTTTCCTTTTCCAAATATATTTGATGTTAAAATCTTCTTTTTAGCCAACAGTAAATTTTTTGAAAGCAATAAACTCAAAGCACTTATCCCTATGAACTTATTATACCGTTGTGGCAGAATTTCTGGAGTTTATTCTTTCATTTCTGAGGAAGAAATCATGAAAGTTTTGTCGACAGTGTCCAGAGTAGATTCGCCAAAAATAAATTAAAAAGATCATGGCGCACGAGAACATCTCTTTTAAGGAAGCCAATCCCTTCAAATCTAAATCTTTAGTTTCTGCTGCCTTTTCATACGCCGATCGTGCTGCAGCCTATAACCCCCTCAATACTAATAAATCTAAAAACTTTTCGCTTTGTCGATTTTCTCCTCTGATGCAATCTGCCGATAACAAAAGAAATACTTTCATAAATCCATTCAGAAGCATCATGCCACGAAACCTGTTCCTCAATTTCTACTACAAAATGGACTGTTTTCCGATTTATTATCCCGCAGCTTTACCTATAGCATACTAGAGGTTTCTTATATCTGTTTTATCATTAGTAATATATTTATATTCTTACATATTATAATTTTCAATATTTATCTAATTCAGATATTTCAAGGATAATTTTTTCTTTTTTTAGTATCTTATTATCGTAAATTTCTTATTGTTCACACTGGTTCCTTGCCGTAAATTTTTTAACATAGTTCTAAATAATATCATTTAAATTTCTCGTTCCTTTTTTTTTCTCGAAATTGTAATTCTCTGTTGATTGTTAATCTAGTGTTAGGATGAACGCGATCTATGTTCGAAATCATTCAGCAGCGGAAAATATTGATTGAAGTAATTATAAATGAATTAGTAGAGGAAAGGCAGGCTGAATAAGAAAGAATTAAAAAAAATTAACACTATATTAAAACGAAAATGTAAACATTTTTAAAAAAAATCTAATTATTTTTTAAATAGTTTAACAACAAAAACTAAACATTGTAAAAAGAAAGTATATATATATATATATATATATTTATGTGATTTTTATAGTTAATGTTTGCAGTTTTAATACCGATTTCGACGTGAAGTATGTTTCCGAAGTAGTATCAGAGGAGGCGACGAAGTACCTTCGTCGACTGGAGAATCACGATAATCCGCTAGCGATCGCACTGATGGACAACTCCGAGGAAGTTAGGCGTCTACAGAGAAGGAAAGTTTTTGATTTAACCGTGTAAACGTGCATTTAACTGCGTAAGCACCAGAAATTGCCCACCAACGGGTGGTTGCATTTCTGTCACGCTGGCCTCTTCTTAGTCATGTTCTTTCCTGTCCCTCTCCCTCCCAACCTTCTCCACTCTGCACCTTCCATCCTATCCCTCCCCCTCCTAGCCTTCTCCACTCCGCACCTTTCATATAAAGATCTGCTAGATAGCCTGTAAGGGCTAGTTGTAGAAGGGAAAAGAAAAAAAAAAAAAAAAAAAAAAAAAAAAAATATATATTAATTATCCGAAGATTCAAAATTCGAACGGTAAAAATTTATTTCATTCGGATAAAATCATTTTTCAATTGATTTTTTACTTTTTTTGATTGAAATATATACGGAATATAGCAAAAATTAGAAGTTTTTGCGGAAGAGAAATGAAATAACAATAGCTGAATTATTCGGAAATAAAATGACAATTATTATAGGATATTGGTCTTGTTTTAGGTATTCAAAAACATGGTTGCCAATGTAGAATGCATTAGTACATTTATTTCTCTGCTGAAACGAAAAGACCTTTAGTCGGATCGGGAAGACGCCGAATAAGGAGAACCACAAAAAAGGGAGAATATGAATAATTGCATTGCTTGTATAAAAATTGCGCAGACCCTTCCTCTGAGAGTATAATGGTGAAGCATTTAAAAGAGGTAATGCTAAAAATCAGAGGTGTCCCACACCTTGTTCCGGATCCAAGTCGTTCCCACGTTTAACCACTCTGAAATAATTGGGTACCTGAGAAATCTGGGAAAGTAAAGGCGGCCGAGAGCGAAAAACTGGCCCCAGTATTTTCATCAAATTCATTAGGCTTATTATGAAAATCTTAATTTATCAAGAATATAAGGGGCTTACTTTACTTCAGAGAAAAGGATTTCGAGGCAATTAAAGATAGCCAAGAATTCAGCAGAGAATAAGGAACAGTATTTTTGTAGTTGTGAAGATTAAGCGATAGAAAAAAAAAAACTGTCTCAACATGGCCATTCGACTTTGAGTCATCTAAATAAAATCTAATGGTAATAATTATTTGAATACATTTTTTTTTTTAAAAAACCACGTTTTTAAAATGGACTAGAAAGTATAAAATCATTTTTCCTAGACCCATTCCGATTTATAACACCGTATAGATTGTCTTAAAAATTTGTGATTGTAAAATTTAATAGCTATAAAAAAACCTGTAAGATTTATAAAACGAAAAACATGGAGCGCAAGCAATCGATAATTGATGCATGAATAGTTCACCAGAGTCAGTAATCATTTTTTTTTTACTGCAAATGATATGAAAATTGTTGTGTGATTTTTTTCAATGACAGTTTCTATCTACACTCTTTATCATTGCACATGATCCACGTTTTTCATTTTATAAATCTTACAGGTTTTTTTTATAGCTATTCGATTTTACAGTCACAAATTTTCAAGACAATCTATACGGTGTTATAAATCTGAATGGGTCTAGGAAAAATTATTTTGATACTTTTTAGTTCATTTTAAAAAAAGTTTTATTTAAATAATTTTTTTTTTGATTTTAAGACTTATGTGTGTGAAATTTTGCAATCGATTTAAAACATCTTGATGATAATATGACAGATTCGATAAAAAGTATATTTCAAAGTGATATATAACTTATTAACTTTTTTAGAGTCGGCATCAAATTCATATTACAATGATCATTAAAAACTGCATTAAATATTCATTCAATTTTTAGCATTCCATTCAGAACAATTCTACCCGAACAGACAGAAATGAAAGCGAGTTAATAAAAACGTGGTAAAAATAAATATAAGCAGTAAGAGCCTGTCGGCGTGACACATTCACTAAACGTGTATGTGTGTCGCTGATCGATACGCGTCTTACTGCATGTGCTTATATGTCTATCGTGAAAAGAGTCCACAAGTCAGAGCGAGAGGGAAAGAGAGAGTACGTTTATGTACCCGTGTATGTAAAAGAAATAGAGAGAAAGCAAGTAACAGTGTAAGAAAGTCAGAAAAAGGGGTTGGGGACCCACTTCGATTAGTACCAATATATTATTAATTAATATTAATATATAAATGTAATATTTATATAATAATGCACTGTCATCAAATTTCAAGTCTATGGCTCACCGGGAAGTTATATATTTTTTATTGTTTATTTAAATAACATACGGAGAACTCACAAGGCAACCGTCGTCCGTCTGTAGGTTCTCAACACAGCTATAACGTTTATTTGTAATAAAGTTACAATCGGATCGTATAAAATTAACCGCTATAAATAACAAATGTGTCATAATTCTTAACAGAAAAAAAAAAAAAAAAAAATGTAATATCTACTAAAAAAACCGAAGAACGCATAATCAAAAAATAAACAAAACAAAGCAAAAAAAAAAACAATTTCCTACACCTTTGAAAATAGCAATTCATATAAAAAACCACAAGAGAAAAAAATGTTAAAAAAACACTTACATAATCCGTTCAGTTTTCTTTTCAATTGCAGTCATTGTAGTTGCCCGGCAGCTAATTTAAAATTTTTAGCGAGCAATTTTTTTTTATTCTTAATGTTCATGATATGCATCGGAATTTACCCTAACAATGACAGTACGGAGTCCTTTGTTTTATTAATAAAATTATTTATACCCTTAGTCTTAATACATGCAACTTTGGGCGAAGCTCTAGTTATCTTCACTATATTCCTGGTCTTAAGGTCGGGAGGATGCAGCTTATAATCATATAAAATAAATAGATAATACCCCAGTTTAGCCGGTAATTCTTTCATTTCCTTCCACCAATTAAGATTACCCCTTTTCTTTGACATAAATCGTTTTTTACTGTGAGCTTTAAACATTTTTTTTTTTTACGAATAGTGTTTATTTTTTGATGTTCAGATTTATTAGCTCCTCGACATGCTTTTATAGCGTAATATATCCTCGATGATATCAAAATCGATTGTAAGATTCCAGCCGAACAGACAGACGCGAAAGCGAGTTAATGGAAACGCAGTAAAAATAGCTATATAACGAACCGCAAAACCGCTAAACAGAAGTCGGCCAGTAGTCGCGCTCTAATCTAGAATGAATTAAGGACTGACAATTAATCGGTCTCCTTTAGTGGACGGAGAATCTAACAAAGTTTACTGTTACACCACGGCAACGTACTCCATCTTGAAAATATAATTGTGGCGAGCCGTCGAGAAAGTCCAAGAAAAACGACAGTATTCTGACATTTGCTTAAATATTTATAAGTGACCTATATATCTATTGCGCTATTGTGTAGTGCCCTTGTTAATTTCAGCGCTAGTCTTCGTTCGTTCATGGAATGATAGCCGTTCCGCTGGATATATCTGTAAAAGCTGTAAAAGCTGAATTAGTCACGGAGAGTAGGTATACAAAGAAAATGGAGAGGCAGAGTAAAATACTGAAGCTGTTGTTTACTAATTACATTTGAGAACAATGGCGACTGAAACACAAACGTCGAATTGCATGTAAATTAACTTTCCATTCAGAACGCGCGCATGAAATTGCCTGGTTGCGCACTTCGAAATCGAATGAAAGCATCTTGGTCCCGTATGCATAAGGGAAAACAAACTGCTAATTTCCCTTTGTCGAATTCGGCATTAGTATGTGTTAGCGTCGCATCGTTTCTACTGAGAAACATTCAGATGACAATTCTCTTTGTTCGTCTTCTGTTCTAATGAACTTCAACGTACACACTCACGCACACATACGTAATATTTCATCTATGTATGTATATAATGTAACACAATATGTGTTTAGCAAAAGGGACGCGAATGTTCAACATTTATTCGTTTATTAATTAATTATAACCGTTGCTGGCCGATGGTCGCAGAAGGACGTTGAATTATTAACAGATTGGCAGCGTCGGCGAAATAATACTATCGTTGCAGCGCCGATAAAATTTACAAGGCAATCAGTGTAGCTGTAGCATTCGAGAATTGTTTGCATAGCTCGCATTCAAAGATACAATGAACTAGTTTAAGAAGATGCCGAAGTGATTCGAAATTGGTCAAGGTGTCCGTAGCGTCAGATAACTTCCATTTTGTTAAATTACTAAAAGATGATGTTGTCTCATTCTCCGAAGAACTGTTGCGAATAAGAAATTAAGAAAATACCGTGCTAGTCGACTTAACGAAAAAAGGAAAACAATAGAGGGAAGTATAAATTTATCCTCGATGTCAAATTATGAATTATCAATTTCATTACCCGAATTATCAATTTTATTATCTTCATTTCCGGGATAGTTTTTATGCAGTCGTAAATATAGAGTATTAATTATTGCTTACCGTCAGGATTTATTTTTCGTTTCCTTATTTTTCCTAGAGATTTTGTTGTAGTTCGTTCTTTTTATTAGATTCACCCGGAATAACTCTTCAAAACGGGCTCTTCTCCCTAAAGTAAAACGTTCATCCTTTCCGTTATTTCCCACCGTCTTGACAATTTTGCTCTATTACAATACCTCGCAATCAACTTCCTTATTTCCTTTTTGACTATTGCGGATTTCCCCGCAACTGTTTATTTTTCCTTTGTCATCCAAAATCAGTTTACTTATTAGGCAAGATTTCCTCCTTTCCCTGTTATGAGGTTCTGGTAGCACTTCATTTACTTTCTCAATAGGTTCTCGCAGACCTTTACCAACTTTTACTCGATATATACTGCCGAATTATTTGCAAACTCCCCAAGCTATGATGATGTTCATGTTTACTTGTCGCTTCAACAAATACATTTTATTGCCGATTCCAGAGGTGCACGCTGCCTCAACGTCCTTCCCTCTTCGTACCCTTACGACTGTAGTATTCATTCACTGTCTTATCTAGAGCCGTTTTCTTACGTACTCCGCTTCCGTTGATGTTGTGTAGGTCTCCAGTCAAGTGAGAATTGAGGGAAATGAGGTGGCGGACTCATTAGCACGTTGTTCAATTTATGTTACTCAGTTCATTCGAAATATATCTGCAAATAAAGTTTTGGCTCACTCCAAGAATTACTACTATTACAGACTTTAGTCGAATATCTATCGTCCTTCTGTTACTTGACAGGACTAACCTTCCAACTTTCCGCAATGACTTTCATTTTCTCAGACGTTCTTCAATCTTAGCGATAATAATACGTGTCTCGTTTGCGCTTCATGTACACTTTGCTTCTATCTTCCCGCTATCGTCTTTCTCTTGTTCCAGCTCCGTACTACTGCATCCCTCTGATTCTTCCTTTGTTGTTGGCAATTCCGATCATATTTTCATTAAATTGTTTTCCGAACGGAACATTTTTCATACCCTCCTGTTGAGGCCTGAATCTCCTACTACTCGCTATAGAGTGTTTCGTACATTTCAACGCAAAAATTTCTGGAAAACAACACTGAAAATGAAGTAATATATCAAAAATCGTATATATTGAAAAAAGACACTCGCCTTTACGATGTAGTAAAACTTGCTCTCGTACAATGCTACTGAAAAGGCTAGCGGGGTACAGCGGCGATAGGTGGTCAGACTGCATATAATTTCTGTAACTTTTCACTCTGCTTAAATTAAAATAATTTATATAATATTAAATGTAACTTTCAGAGACTAATTATGTGAAACCAATATATGGCCACTAAGGTTCTTTAACCATGGCTAATTGGGAATTGTATATAATATATGTAATTTGATTTAAAAAAAAAAACAAAAAAACACCGGCACTGTCGGCACTTCTTCTTTTAGCGATTTTGGCCGTCTTTGGACCGTGTATTATAATGCATCCTGTCATTTCTTCTCCGCTCCTTCCAGTACATCTTCATCAGCATTCCGACCTTTCTTTCATTTGTCCGAACTGCTCCCGTTCTTCCTTTTTCCTTTGCCATGAACAGGGTCCAGTACCTTTCTTCGGAATTTGTTTCTATCTTTTATTTCTTCTTCGTTTATTCCCATTTCTGCAAGGTCATTTTTCATCTCCCGAAATCAGTTCAGCTTTTTGTCGAAATAGTCCAACAGTTTCTTCGTCATCCTTTTTCCGTACGTTCTTTTCAAATGTTCGTACTGTTTCACTCTTTTTTTCCGCATGGTGTCACCACGACTATTTTTTCAATGTTTTCATAAAATTTTAATAGCTTCTTAATTTCAACATTCCGTTTTCCTGTTTCGCTCCCAGAATTCTTCTCTATTTAATCTTTCGTTCATTACAATTTCTTACGTTTGCTTTGCTGTGTTTAGAGCCAAGCATTCACTCTGTCGGCACTATATTTATATTTATTTTACGAAGTTAATAATTCCCAATAATATGTCGAACATGAATTACAAAAAAGATACTATTAAAATTTAATACTGCTTTTAAATTTTAATAGTATATTTTATAATTCGTGTTCGGCATATTATTAGGATTAATAATTTCGTAAAATATATAAAATAATTTATAACTGTTTTATTTGATAACGTACGTAATAATAATTCTGTATTAGTATAAACATTTATTTTATCAGCGTAAATTCTTTTACCACGCTTTTCTTACATTTTACATTACTCTTGTACGCAATTATGAGTCAATAAAATTGTTTTAAATTAAATGATGTGAACTTATGTAACTGCAGAAGTTCATGCGGGGAAAAATATTAAACCATTATTTAGTATACTTTGCATCGATATATAGGTTAATATATAAAAAGAATCATTTTACCGAGGGGCATATTATACAAAACGCGAACGGACTAAAAGTGTCAATACAAAAAAAAAAAAAAAATTAATTTTAATTTTTATGTAAACGCAAAACGAATAGCGATTTTTTCTTAAAATCCAGTATAGCGGTGAACTAATTTAATCGATGTAATTTTCTGTTGCTGTATAATATTGTGTAATTTCATATTCATATTTGTAACACGGCATTTAGCCAAACGATAATCAACGAGTGCCGAAGTTTCCTGTTGCTTTCTTCTTCGCATTAACGTCGAAAAGGTCGAAATCTCGGAATATATTTGCAGATTTAAATTTGACTAAGAAGACTGGTTGAACCGGGAAAAGAGCACGTCGCTTGCTAGTAACGGATTTCATTACTAGCACTGTACCAACGGCTTAAAATTATACGACACCATTTTCATATTACTTTAGCTGAAAATTATATAATTTATTCAGTGAAGGACACACACACACACACACACTTCTGTCGGCGAAATTTTCTAAGCATTTTCATTGGTTGAAGGGCGCAACACTTTTAGCAGTTGTTTTTAAAAAAAAAACAAAAAAAACATCGGTACCGACTGAATTTCGAACCGAGATTTTTGTTATTACTTCCGTTTTTCGAATTCGCTTAATTTCGATAATATTACTTTTTCACGAGCTAAAATTAAATCTTACTTAAATTTAATATTTTACTTTTTAAGAGTACTTTCAATGCGGATTAATGCGAAATTACTTTTTGATTAGGTTGTTCGTAATAAGATGTGCAAATGAAATATGACGAACGCTAAAAACAAGAAAGTAGTATTAATTCACAGAAAAAGTGAACAGAGAGATATGTCTTCGACTCAAATACGCCAAAATCGTGATTATTAATTAATCATGATTGATTGTGGAGTATTTGAATCCGAAAAGTATTGTGTCGGTTTATTTCATTTGTTTCGTGAATTAACATACATTTTCGATTATTTATTTATAATTTAATACGCGTCAATATTAACTTGACACAATATTACGTTAATTATAGAATGAAATTATTCATAAAAGGAGTTTACGAAGTTTTTACTGTTTTAAAAGTTTTAATTACACCGTGTAAACTTCCGATTTCTCAGAATAATATATGGCTGGAATTGTTTAAAAATCGTCAGAGTGCCCTCTGGAATATTTAAAATTTCCGAGTCAACTTCCATGTAGGTTTGGCACGCTTAGCTCTCGTTAACAAGTTAATGTGCATTCGAAAAAGCTGAATTTAAAATTTTAATTTTCTTTCTTTTAGCCGATTTTACGGCAGCGTTAAAAATTATCATCTCTACCGAAAGCGGTTCATTATGTAAAACAAGGGAAAAGATGGAAGAAACCAGCTTAATCTCAGAGTTGAAGGTACTTTTATCTTAATCCTTAACAGCTTTTCCGAACTTTTAAAATAACTTTATGTTTTTCTTCAATTCCACTTTTTTTTTAAATTTCAGAATCGCTCCTTCTACATATAATTCTGGCATGTCTAAAAGGCACTGCTCAACAGCATAGTTATCGACACGCAACAACAACTATGGAATGAGCGAGTCGATATATCTGCTCGATCAGCAGCAATGCTTTCTCCCGTGCCTGAAAACCCAGTCGCAATACCGTATGTTTTTAAGCAAAAATGCTTGTCTGCAAGGAAAGAGCACCAAATCTTCTGCCAGACTTTTCTATTAAAGCCACAACTGAACCGTGCTAGCCAGGGGAAAACACGTCCCGTCTAGACACTCTGAGTCGGCTACGAACAGAAATAGCTCTGTCCCACGACTTTAAGCTACAATTTTCTCATTTTGCCTACAAAAAACATCGTCCTACCGTTTCCCGCTTCATAATGTGTCCCAAGTATTGCTTTCGTTTTTTGACGGTTTGTAGGAGTTCAAGATTCATTCTAAGAACTTCAATATTCTTCACTTTTTGAGTCCTAGGATACGTCGAAGGAAATTTAGTATGACATAAAAGAAGAGACCGGGGGTAAGAATTTATTATTCGTGAGGAGGTAATAGAATATTAGCGTGGGAACGACTTCATAACTACCAGTTTAGGAATCTCGTTGAAGATGTGGAATAATGGTTTCGATATAATAGTTGAGACCAGTTCATAACGCAGAATACGCCAAGTCTCTCTTTTTTTTTGCAATGTTATTTAGATGCGTTAAAAGAAAATAGAGAACCGAATGGATTACGCATAATAACAGTGCCATTATCACAATGAAATTCTTTTCGCTGATGTCCGCTGCAACTCCAGTACAGAGTAACACTGTATTAGGACATTAGTTGCGAACAAAATTTATTCGCGACATTCCTTTACTTCAAATGATTTTTTTTTTTTTTTTCTTCAACGGGTAATCTCATCGAATGCCGGTTTAATAACTCGCCGGATATGTTCTGTTAAATTAATTGTAATTATGAGCGCGGAAATTTATTTGTTGAAATCAACATAGTTGGAAGCTTAAGCAAAAGCCTTTCGAAGCTTACTTTGTTTTTTCTTGTGTAAATTATGAATAAATCATGCCACAGAAAAGGCAAATGACGTCCACGAAATACAGCATTCATTTATTAATCGACTTCGGTAAATAAGGCTTGCGCACAGCAATTATGTTTTTTTATTTTTCATGTACCTAGGTGCTTCTTTGTTCTTATTTTCATCTCTCACAGAACGACTTAGTTGAAACAGAGTTCATTATGCAACCTTTAGCAATTATCGACAAGGAAACTTAGAGGTTAAGGAGGAAAGCAAGGAAGCAGCTGACCGAAAAGTACAGTAGTCCTGGCAACCTAGTGGACGAGCAGCTTAGTATCAGGCAGAAAATTCAAACTTGTGTTCAATTTTTGTGCAATAACGAAAGCCGTTTAATTAAAGTTTTCGATCAGTTCAAGGTGTTCGATAAAAGTATACGACCAAAACAGGGGTGATCTCGTTCGATGAAAGTTACGAACGAATTAAAACGTTTTTCTTTCATAGAGATGATCTAATGAAGAAGTAATGGCGTAACGTTAAATTATATTTACGATATCGATGAAAGCTCTCTTATAGGATGAAACTAAAAAAAATAGGTTCCTCTCGAAAATCGTTCGCATAGCTCTATATCCGTTTAAATGGGAATCCTGTCTCGGACTACTTTTGAAAGAACTAATCTGATTTCTATGTTATGCAGCTTCGGCAAAGACTTTTACTCGGATAGGTAGAAATTCAGCGGGGAAAGCGGTAGGGTGATATAACCTAAATAACTTGAAAGGACACACATCGTAACCAAGCATAGCCACACGTGACCCTATTATTCCGGTCCCTGCGCGAATTGAGGCAAATTAAGAATGACGGAAGGTGCAAATTTCAGCTGAATGGGATAGCAAATATTTTGCTTACCAACTTGACGCCTTATTTTACATTTATCGTTGCACGGGACGAATACTTTACTCGGATAACGTATGGCCGAAGAAATGTAATTTGTGGTTTCAGCGCTGCATTTTGAAATTTAATAAATTACACTTCACTCTATGTGCGCTCTTTCGAAAAAATTCCTACACATATGATAACGAATGACCCTCGTCGCATACTGATACATACATAGTAGAAGACCGTTGCTTGCTGTAAAAAATAACGAACAATACCGACTTGAAGTTTTTTTCTATGAGACAAATGAAAGTAATGCATCCGGACGAAATTGTAACACTACTAGCCGAGCAGCGAAACAAACACGATAAAATTCGATATCATTAAATTATCGTACGGGAAAATTATTCTCAAATTCGAACATTGGCCGCCTATAGAGTGCTGAAGAGACTGCGCATTATAAAAAAAAATGTATAGCAATTTTTTTCGAAATTTCTGTCCTAATAGTTCACGCATAATCAGCATGAACCGAATAATGGACTTGCACAGGACAGACGTTAGAAAATGAGAAAATGTAGTCCACATTATTCTTCCAAAACGGAAACGATGCCAAAATGGCGGCAGTGAATGATTTTACCCCGTGAACTTAATAAGATTCTTTATTACGTATTTTCACAATTTTTTTATAGTATCAATTAGGTTTCTCTGTTGTAAAAAATGTTATGCCCCCCCCCGGTGGATCCGCCACTGCACCTAGCGAGGGAAATACAGCGGAAAGCCGAATAGTCTTCATCCTTTGGAATGAGGACAATTATGAAGGAGTTCCATGTAGGAGGAGTATAGCTAAAAAAGGGAAGAGATTTAAAAATGTTTAACAGGATTGTTTAGAAAGATTTTTAAGAACAGAATAGAGGACTCCGTATAAGGCTGGAGATGAATTTATGTTTCTTAGGAAAAGCAGCAATAAGTTTGGAAGATCCATATAGGAAGGGCGGTGTGAGTTTTGGATGGCTTTGGCTAACTTCAAAATGCAGGAAAACGGAGTACATCTAGACAAGGATGAACAAAAAGCAGTCCAAGACGCTTTTTTTGTCTTTTTACATGTCTTGATTCTAGCATTTGCTTGTCTGTATGACAAGAAGTTATCAACGGTAGATCGATTTAAACTGTTGATCGTAAATTGAATAGAAGTGACACGTGCATTTATGAAAACGAGTACATTTTTACAAAAGCTTTTAAGACATGTTCGTGTCGAAACACAGTTGCCGAATTATTTTCGAGTAGCGGTTGTTACTATGGAAACTTGTTTAACAGATAAACGTGAAATTACTTTGTTGACAGAAGAATTATAGGTTGGGTCTTTTTTTTTTTTAATTATTTATAATTTGCCGCTTACTATTATTTCAATTTTTGTAATTTCCTTAGATGTAAACAGATTTTTTATTATTTTCGACTGTTCCTTTCGTTGCGCACTGACTTTCAATGGACTAGTGTCTGGCAGGCAACGCAGTTATTATCTGACTCTTTCCATCCCCTCTCGCTTAACTTCTTTTAATTAGCCCAACCGGTACAGTAGTGGGCGATTATACTATTTCTCATTGCATTAACAGTGGCAAGACCCTCTTTATTTTTCATCAATTTTTTTCTTTCCCCGTTTCATTTATTTTTTTAGTTTTCTCAGATATAAATAGATAATTATCATTTCCTCCTGTTACGTATGTAGGCTATTTTCCGCCTCTATTTTTTTCTTATTTTCCTTCCTGTTTTCTTTTTCGTCTTATTTTTTCCTTCTTTATTTTCTATCGGTTTAAAAGATACCGGTGGTTTATGAATATATTCATTTACACATTTCTCAGAAATAATTGAATGTTTTTTTGTTTGAGCAACAGCCTAATCAACCAAGGAATCTAAATGATAGCTCAAAAGGAGCATAACATATTTTAATCTGGCGCGAGATAGGAATAAATGAAAGAAGCTAGAATAGGAACAACTGACAAGGAAGGAAATGAGAAAAACTATAAGAGTCATGGAGTAGGAAGACCAAGGTTCAAAAGCTGAGAATAGAAGAGAGAACGTTCTGAAGAAAGTGAGGAACATTCGAAGAAAACATGATTGACATTACGCAGAAAAAAGAAATTTTCTGGGTGAATACCGTGGGCAGGAGACGAGGAAAAAAAGGAAAAAGTGACGAAGGAAGAAATGTATGACCGGAACGAAGGCGACGTATGGCAGTGATCAGGGGACAACAAAAAGAAAAGGAAACTTGTCAACAGTTAAAGGCCGCATGGAAAGATAAAAGGAATTCGGAGAAAAGGGAAAACACAATAAGATTAGGAGTTGGGTTGACAACTTTGAATTTCCAATTCGTATAAGTTGTTGACAATTTTTCTATCTAATTGTAAGAGTGATGTAAATCAAATCACCGTAAAATACATGTACACCTATATTAATATTAAATTTATGTATACTAGTTATCATTAACATTGTGTCAGGGTTCCATAAACTTAAATGGACGGGCTCAGAACAGACCTGTTATTTATATAAATTATTAGTATAAATTTTCTAAATATATTTACCCTATATCGTATTACGAATTGGGGACCAAAAAAAAAAATTCATAATTTATCAGAAAATAACAATATATTACGTGTAAAATATATATATATATATATATATATCATGAAAGTGGCTTTTTTTTGGTTTTCTTTTTGTCAGATAAAAACATTTTCGTTAACAACTCAATTTAATTTTTGAAACGAAAAAAACAAAACAGTATGCTTTTACATAGGTCGAGTGTAGAAGTTGAAAAATCCAATTCGCATCTTAAACACGCATACAAAGAAGTTCTCTAAAGGAAAATATCCTTGAAGAAGATATTTAATTTGAACTCACGCTACGTCGCAAACTGGAAAGTTCGACGAAAATTTTTTTTTCAATCGGAAAGCTCGATTTTTGGAGGTAGAAGTCACATTTCAATTAAGCAAACTTTCGAAATTTGCAAAAAGTCTATAAAAAATGGCGAGTGCCCCCCCCTGCAGCGCTGGCATTGTACTTACAAGGTTTTTAACACTCTGTAGTCGGTCTGAAAATTTATGATAAGCAGCTTCTAAAATTGGGAAATATTTCTTTTGAATTAGGTATTAAGTAAATATAAATTATTCTAATCGAGACTTTGTTCTGACGATGAAAACAATTGTGACGTAGTTTTTACCGAGAGTAATAGACGAATGGTGAATCAAAAATGCCACGAAAGTTTAAAATCTTTTTAAAAATATTTCTGTGCTCTCATTAGCCTAGCGATTAAGACGCTTGGCTACTACTAAATCAGAGGTATCATAGGTTATCGAGACTGGTCTCGTTCCGGATATCTAGAGGTCACTTTGAGGTATATATACCTAATCTGAAATTGAATATTGGTTATATTATCTGGGGGAAAGTAAAGGCGGATAATCCAAAAGTAGAAAGGAACTAGCCTTAATATTCTCTTTAGATCCATTAGATCCTTAAGTACATTATGAAAAGTTTAATTTCACAATCCATGATGCCCTATCGAGGATATATGGGATTCACTTTACTTTACTTTTACTTTAATTTGACCGGCTCCATTCTGGTCAATTTTGATATTGTATAATTTTTGATGAATAGAGATATATTCGATTAAAATTGCCGAAACACTCTGTAAGTCGCGTTCAATTTCATTTTCTTCTACCTTTTTTTTTCATTTTCTACCACATTTAAAAGTAATAATTAAATGTTAAAAAACATTACACACAATTTTAAATGTTGCGAAATGTAAAATACGAAAACTTCGTCGAATACTTTCAGTTTGTAAAAAAGAACTTTTAAACATTTTAAAGATAATTTTTATACTTCGATTTTAATTTGTTTTCTTCGTTCGTTCGTTCGTTCGGTAAACTTTTATTCTAACCGGCCAGTTCGCGGCAACTAATTATAACGCGTACTTAAGAAGAACACAACTAACGCAACTGGCGATGCCGCAGACGACATTCGGGATAGTCTAAAACGGGGTAACCGGAAATCTCGCCAGAGGAGATAATTTCGTATTAGCTGCTTAGAAGAGGCAATTTTAGGAAGTTATAAAGCGAATAATCGCCTAACATTGTCTACGGAAAATTTGACAAGAACAAAATTTGAAAATCGTTGCAAGTGGCACGATTCCGCTTAAGGCTGTAATATAAATAGATAATAACCGAGAAAAGCATTTTACCGGAAAATTCATATACCTATAAAAATCGAAGGCGATTACTTTTTCGAAAAGACTTATTGAATGGTAAGGATAGTGTTTGAACTTCTAAGTAAGAGCTGGCAGGAAAAAAAGGTTAAATTCGTCTACTACTTACGTCTTTGACCATTAAATCGGTTTCCATAATAATCCCTTCGTCCGATGGCTCTTGACAGTAGTAGTGACTGAACGGAGCTCCTGGTAATTTAACCGGATCTACAATATCCGTATTGCGGGGGTATTTTAATATGTAAGCCTTCCAGCCGACGTATCTAAAAAAGTATCGTTAACTTTTCATTATTCATTCGATTATAAAACCGCTCTTTTTTCTTTTTTATTTATCATTATCATTACTATCATTATTAATTTGAATTCATTCTTGATTTTTACTATTATTACCGTTTATTAATTATTAATATTATCATTATCGTCATTATAAGTAATGAATATAGTTTTGAACAGGCGTAAAAGATCGGCATTGCTCGAGGGGGAGTATTTCAGAGCCAATTTTATTTCTAATCTTTATTAATGACTCGTGTCAGTTAAAACTTCTTGTTTATGCAGGCGATACAGTTTTGCTTAACGATAATACCCTAATGTTTCACGAAAATTGGCTCGAAGCGGAATAAATTTAATAGAAAATTAGGTAAATATTAATAGACTGATAAACCTTTCTAAAACTAAACATGCGGTATACATATATTCTCACGACTTCGGAAGTACCTTACACAGTTGCATTAAGCTATCAGTAATGAAAATATCTCGGAAATTATATTTTACCGGAGACTAAAACGGTGGTCGGCCTTTACAACTTTCGTTTCAGTAAAAGTAAGGAAATTAATTTTTTTACGTCACTATTTCTCTCAATATCTTTTTTAAATTTGTACTCAATTCGGATTTCCTTTAGCGCTAGAGTCAACATTGTCATACAGTGTAACATTTTTTTTTTTTTTTACTTTTATTATTATTATTTTTTTCATATTAGCGGAGTAAAATTATTATACTAAACTGTAATAAATTTTAATAGCAGATAAGGCTTTGCCTGCGCCGAGTGAGACTGCATTTTTCGATATACATAATTTATCATCTTCTTATTCTGATGTTTATTTCTACATATAAAATAATAGATTCAAAATTTCATTTGCCAGAGAAGAAGTTATTACAGCAAATGATTTACATGTAAACATTCTAAATTACAACAAATATCATACGAATTACGTATTAAGACTTGTTGCCGCAAAATTAAAATCTTCTGTTTCTTCTTATTCCCCCATATCCTACTACAAAATTCTTATCTACTTAAAAACTTTTGTTTCGTAAGCATTTTATCATTTCTAATCGATCGTTAATATACACATTTGTAAGTTTTATCGCTTTTGAGGGAACATACATGTAAGTATATGTATGTATATATATGTATATATATATATATATATATATATATATATATATATATATATATATATATATATATATATATATATATATATATATAGAGGGAGTGTTAATTTTGGTTTCATGTTTCGTACATTTATTACCATTGTAAAATTTTGAATTTCATGAAAAATTTTGATATGTAATTGGCCACGCCTCGCGCAAACAAGTCGCAAAATTATGTAATAATAATAATAATGATGATGATTTGATTTGGTTATTATATCCAGATTTCGGTTACACTACGTTTTAGAAATTAATTCCGCGCTTGCTAATAAAGTTCGGTCAAACGAGGTCGAAAAAAACCGCGATAAAAAAGTAATTTTCAGTTTTTAGGGAATATAGTTACTGTCGTTCGCTTTTGAAATTTTTATAATTGGCGATAAACGATGATAACGGACAAATTGCCTTTTTCATTTTCAGCGATTAACTGGTCGGTAGTAGAAAATCCTTTCCTATCTCGTATTTTCCAAACAGTAAACTTCTACGATAACTTCTGAGTGTTCTTTAATGTTTCTGATGGCTTTTTGCTTGTTATTTCTTCTTCAGGCTTTGAATTTATCTTCGATTCCTAATAATATTTTTCGTTCTCTTTGACTGAAAACAATTTGTAGGCTATGCCGTTAATTTTAGACGCGAATTAAAACGCCTAGATATCTCATTGTCTAGCAATCTTGTCAGTATCAAAACTTGTTTAGTAATTTATTGTACCCTATATATATATATATATATATATGTATATGTGTATATATGTGTATTCAGTAGGATAAGTTAATTTTCATTTTTTCATTTAATTTGCAGTATTTTTAATCTTGAACTCCGGCGTATCCGGATTTTTTATTATCCGGACCAGCTGGCTGCCCAATTAATCCGGATAACCGCAAGTCGACTATATATATATATATATATATATTATGTATATATATATATATACATAATATAAAAGAAATTAGTGGAAGCCTATAGTAACAGCTGATGAAAAAGAAGGAGATTGTAGCAACAGTTTGTACATCAACAGTATAGTCACTATTAGGATGAAACCGCTGTAGTTTTACGACTGACACAGAGAGCCTAATCGTCTTTATTTGGAGAATAAAGTTTTGACGGTCCGCTAGCGAAACGTGAATTTCGTTATTTTCCTTTTTCTTACCGACAAATTAAAAACTAGTCCGCTACAAAGCTACTGTTCGCTTTATAAAGATGTTCCGACGTTTCGTGGCCAATTTTGGAAATATTCGAATTATTCTTCGAATTTTAAAGTAATTTTTTGAAATGTACTAATAACCCAGTGTTAGCCCTACAATCCTTCTTGTAGGATTTAATAATGCAGAGTGATATAATTAATGTTTGTAAACGTAGTTTCGGTGAAACATAGCAGCACTATTTGTTGGAGTAATAGTTTGAGACTGTCAGTATAACAAACAAATAAATAAAAGTGACAAATACGCATTATTTCGGTTGTATACAGGTCGTGAACAAAACTGATTAAAAAAATTCTAAAAAAAACAACAAAACAGGGTTATCTGAGTTAATTAAATGCAGTACAAAAAATGTTCACGTATACCTTCAATAATATTACAAAATTTATAACAAATTAAACGTTTAGGGCCCACTAGCCTGACGCACAAGCACATCCTCGACAAAACTCCGCACATTCTCGTATGCAATGCGAACATGACCGTAAAACATCTGCTGCTAGAATGTCCTTCCTATTCCGTCCTCCGGCAAAAATTGAACATGAGCAGTAACATTGCTACCATCCTCCAGGGTGACCCTAACACAATTTCCTTTATGTCCTCTTTCCTAAAATCTATACTGGTTTCTTCCATTTAATATTAAATTAGCTTGCACGCTCCTAGCCTAGTTGCTGTACATGGCGTGTAAAAAAAAAAAAAAAAAAAAAAATTTCCTAAAGAAAAAAATATAAAAAGAAATGGTTCAATGCAAAAGAAAACTCTTTGTCAGCTTAACAGATAGCACTTTGTTATTTTGCATTAACCTGAAAACGTTTCGTTCTATATTTATTATTTTGAGAGAAATAAGTTTTACAATTTGAGTTGTAAATAATATTGTCCATTTTCTGTTATTACTTTATTAAAAATGTTATAAAAAACGTGTATTACAAAAATTATATTTTTAATATTTTTAAAAATATAATTTCTGTAATACAGGTTTTTTATAATATTTTTAATAAAGTTTTACAATGTTATATATATATATATATATATTTTTAATTTTCATATTAAATATATATCGTATTATTTATAATGCTAGAACCTCAGATGATTTCTAGGAATATTGTGTATATCCTTGTATATCATATGGATGCGGACGGTGTCGGAATGGCAGTCGCATTTGATCGTCCAGCCTTGCCTGTCCCTGTCGTAGCACTGAGAAATAACCGGCGTTGCTATGACTCCGCTACTTAAAATTTGGTTATTGTTCAATTGAGGTTGCTGAAACGTAATGCCGCTGATAATTTCGCAAACCGTGTTAGCTCTAATAAGTTCCATGTGCAGTTCGATTACACCCTGCAACCGCGTACAATTTTACATATAATCATTTGCAGCACACGCATAGATTAAAATTAAAAGTATAACTCGCTGATCGGCAAACCGACGAGCCTAGTGCAAAGTTGCGCACATACATTTCTCGGTGCTATATATATATATATATATATATATATATATATGTATGTATATATATATATGTATGTATGAATAAACCGTACGGGGTATTTAACGGAATTTAAAAAACTCTGATTCAAAAGAGATACAATAAATTCGATCATATTTAAAATCGTAATTGCATACACCTGTACTGCGCTACTGTTGAACTTGACTGAAATGTTCAATAAATAAAATGTCTAAGAATTGAAATTATTGCTTTACAAGGGGGGAAGGGTTTGCGTATAATTTTATAACTTTCGGGTTCTCAAAGTATGAAGACCAGCATGTAAATGCTCGATAAACATAATTAAATTGATTACGAGAAAAAATCATTTTAAAAATACCTTGTCTCTTTCGCATTTCGATTTTTTAATTGCTTATCAATAGATCGGTAGTTCTTTTATTATCTCTTGGCAACAATAATACTTTTTGGTCATTCGCCCTACTGATGAGAACTTTCGTGACATCACCGCAAATAAACCTGCTTTACGGTTTTCATTTTGCTAAAAAAAAAAAAAAAAAAAAAAAAGGCAGAGTCCGCAATGAATTAAACATCAAAATTTAATAAAATCGACCTCTCTTCTTAATGATTCAATTTAATCCGCCGCAATTTTCCCTACTAAATCAGCATACGGAACAAACACATTGACAAAATCTTCAAAAGGCGTAGCGGAAAACTTCAAGGGCATCGCGAAAACTTTGAGAGCATCGTGGAAAATTTCAAGAACATTACGAAAACTTCAAGGACAAAGTTTCTGCCCCTTTTAGAGATCTTTCGGATATTGGGGAACAGGCGCCATCACATTCGCGGCACAGGCGACACCAAAATTAAAGATTATGTAATCGCTCTAAATGAAGTTCTTCAAAACCATCGAAGTATTATTGCAGCCACAGAGATCGATAATCGCCGTATTCTAACACATAACTGTCGCATTCTACTTTACAAGGTTATGCATTTAAAACACTCCATCCCTATATATAAAATTATATCTGGGCAAATTACACTCTGTACCAGGCCATTAATCCTAATTTGTCATTACTCAAAATTACCATTAAATCAACCGATGCTTTAAAAAAAAAAAAGAAAAAAAAGACTGGACGTTAACTGTCGTTTAATTTGATAGAGTTGGTCGAAAAATCTTCTACGTGCCGCACTGTGCGGTTTCCAAAAGGTAGATTAACCGCGAACCAACTTTTCTTCGTAATAACTAAGGGTTTTTTTGTTTTTTTTTCTATTTTCAAAAAGCTTTTGACATCACTCTTAGATAGAAAAATTGTCAACAACTTATACGAATTGGAAATTCAAAGTTGTCAACCCAACTCCTAATCTTATTGTGTTTTCCCTTTTCTCCGAATTCCTTTTATCTTTCCATGCGGCCTTTAACTGTTGACAAGTTTCCTTTTCTTTTTGTTGTCCCCTGATCACTGCCATACGTCGCCTTCGTTCCGGTCATACATTTCTTCCTTCGTCACTTTTTCCTTTTTTTCCTCGTCTCTTGCCCACGGTATTCACCCAGAAAATTTCTTTTTTCTGCGTAATGTCAATCATGTTATCTTCGAATGTTCCTCACTTTATTCAGAACGTTCTCTCTTCTATTCTCAGCTTTTGAACTCTTATAGTTTTTCTCATTTCCTTCCTTGTCAGTTGTTCCTATTCTAGCTACTTTCATTCATTCTATCTCGCGCCCGATTAAAATATGTTATGCTCTTTTTAATCCATTATTTAGATTCCTTGGTTGATTGAGCTGTTGCTCTTCGTTAGCGTACCCAAAAGCAAAAAAAAAAAAAAAAAACTTCTTTCTAAGAAGAAGAAACCGGTGAGCACTTCCTATTCACCTTCATAGAGATTGAAGTACATTAAATGTTTTCAGTTACATACCGGTATCAAATTCCAAACATTTCGAATTAGAAGGGAACAGAATTTATACATAAGAAATAGTTGTACTTTTTTTTTTTTTTTTTTCAAATAGATTATCGCTTAATTTGCAGGAGGCGGAAGTTGACAAAAACATTCGATTTCATTAAATAAACTAGAACGATTTGGCTTGCGCGAGTATATTCATAGTCTGTTCGTAACACTCGAGAAGAAGATCATCATCCAGGCATTAAAGCCGATTGTCGTAAATGAATAAATGGGATACGTTTAAAAATCTAGCACAACAACTCTTGCGTCAGATAGAATCGCATGACTTTAATGAAGACTGAAAAGTTGGCTTTGGTTACATTTGCCTGATTATTAATTTTACATTTTTCAAACGTCAAGAACTCGTTTTGAATTTAAATGACTTCGGTAGAGATTTCAAATTTAATTGTTACGAATTAGGCTGTTCTATTTTTTGTTTTTTGTTTTTCGTTTTTGTTGACAAAAAAAATTTCAGCCAAAGTTTCGTCTGCGGTGCATATTTTTAGTGATATCTTGAACGGGTTATAGGTTTCCGGAAAAATTCCGCCCTTTCTTCAAAAACTGCATTTATTTCAGAAACGGAAGGTTTTAAGATACGAAATCGAATCATCGAACTTATAAATTTTATAAATTTAAGGCGAGTTTGAAGGTGGTTTTTCGTTCACGTCTTACTCGTGAAACTGCAGCATCGCGTTATTTTTGATTTTTACTACGTGCAGGAAATGTGTAAAGACCGTAATAAATAAATCCGCTATATTTAGACAAATACTGCTTAGTTCATTTAACTATTTTCTATAATTAATAGCGGATCGAGAGTATAATTGCCGATGGATCATATGCCATGTCCGCACTTGTGCGCTTTGCGTCTAGACGCATGCTCGAAAGGCAAGCAATTTCCGTCCGCACATGTTCAACTCGTCTGTGCGTCTCGTCAGTAGGTTCTGTGCAACCACCTCGTGATGGAGTCCGCCGACGCGCTGTCCCTACTTTTGCTTAGTTTTGAAACACGGAAGAAAGACGAAATCCCTGTAGGTTTCGGACTTTTTGAAAACTCCAGATTACAAGATTTCAGAATGTTGAGTACAGATGATTTATTGTTCAAAAACTTTACTCGAATGTTGAAGATCAACTTTGATTGTTTTCTAAATCTGATTCGGGGAAAAATAGAAAAAAAGGACACACGCTTCCGTGAAGCTATCCGTACAATAGGCCGGCTATCACTCGTAAGATTTTTCGCCGCAGGCGATTCAATCGAATCTCCTTTTTTATCTATTCAAAGTTTCCAAACAAACTCTATATCAGAAATTATACCCATCGTTTTGAAAGGTATAATTGAAACACCGTAGGATTACATCGAGGTAAGTATAAGTAATTTTTTAGTAACGTGTGTTTATTCTAATTTTTCAAAATAATAATCACAGCAAAAGTGATATATAGGAAAAAGTGTGCATTGTACCTACGTATATTTCTTGAGAAAAATCCGTAAAGTATCATAGAGGAATTAAAGTGTCTGAAAAGTACATTAGTTAGTAATTTTAGTAAGCATAATGTAATTCAGAAAGTACCTCATTCACAGAAAGTACATCGGTTGTTGCTGAATGTTAAAAAACGGTTCATATCAAAGCCACCGTTTTCAACCACGTCAGCAGCATCGAGATCGAGATAAACTAGAGCTCGATTATTATTGGTACGAACTCCAGTACTGGTAGTCGAGTATGACGGGGATGGAACGACAGAAGATGTTGGAGATGATGCTACAGAATCTGACGGAACAGGTGCGATAGGATACGCTGGGACCCGGGCAACAGTTCAGCATCAGATGGGGATGGAGTTAGAAAAGTGGTTGTTGCTGGCTGCTTAGGAAGCTGCGTTGACGTGGTGGTATCAGCAATCGTACTGGTTGTTGTTTAGGCGGTGGGCTCATTTCTTGCATTTCCATTTGGAATAAGAAGTTCTGAATCGGCGGTTTTCGAGTGAAGAGGCACGGAATGACGCACGTAAACCCACCACTTGCGCTTCGCCGGTCGTTCCAAGGTTCAATACGTTCAACACTTCTGTTCAACTCAAACAAATGCCTCACGTGCCTCTCCCCTTGCGCTATTATGCATGCCTTTGACGCACGTAAAGTTGAACAAGTGCGGACACACATACCTATAAGGAACCGGCACGATTTGTCGCAGGCGCGTTTCGTCGCGAGCACGATTTCTCGAAGCAGCCATGTTTCGCCGCCGGAAACATTACATCGAAAGCCATTAATAAACAGGCGTGTTGGTTTTCAGAGTCGAGGAAAAATTTTCAATTTCGCTAATGTGTTACACTTACTGTTATTTGTTCACTCGATTAATACTGAATAGAGGGACTTAGCGGGAATTAAAACGAATTGCGAGAATATTATACGATAAAGTCGTAACTAAAAATCAAATTTGAAAGAAAATATTTTAAAGTGGGAAAAATTGTAGTAAACATAATTAAACGCCTTTTACTTTTTTTTTTCAGAGCATTTTTTTTTTTTTTTTTCGTTTAAAATATTTTCTTTCTAATTTTTAATAATTTGTTTATCGTGAAATGTTCTTATAATTCGTTTCAATTCCCCACGAGATTACTCAATGCTAATCGAAAAAATAAAGGTAAGTTTAACACGTTAGCGAAATTGAAAATTTTCCCTCGACTCTGAAAACCAACACGCCTGTTCATTATAACGCGCCGGCAACGAACCGTGGCTTTTGGTGTAACGTTATCCTTAGGCAAAATATGTGCCTGTGGCGAATTCCAGCAAACTGGAACCGTCATTAAAATGTTATATAACAAATTGTTTGTCCCCCACAAAATTACCATACGGATTATTTGGCAGTTATGTAATTGGCCAACAGAGGTTATATGTGCACTGCTCAGGATAAATTAATTATTGAATAAATTTTAGATATCTGCTTTTTTTCGGCATAGTTTGAAACACACGATTGCAATTTTGCCTTTTTGAAAACTGAAATTGCCTTTTTATACTTTCATTTAACGCGTTTATATAAATAAGGATTTGTTGAAAAATGAATCATTTCCGGTAAAATTTCTGATTATATAAATTTTATTATAAATAAACAGATGTATACACACAGAGAAATACCCTTGTATCTTGCAGTACTTCCAAGGTCTCGCGGAGAAGTAGTAAGGAAAATTCAAAAAGAAGAAAATTTTTTGATTAACACGGGGCTAGAGTAGAAAGTAAAGTTTTATTCAATCAGTAGAAATTCGATTACCAACGGTTCGAGAAGAGTGCGCAACGAGATGTTAGGCGTATCGCCCGTTTAGAGAAGTATATTTACACCTGTCTGATCACCTACTCGCTTTTCCGTTCCAGGCCCTTTTTTAGTGCTTCTCCGAATTACTTAGAGCGCGCTGAGTGGGCAAACAACGCGAACTTAGTCTTATCAGAGTTAAAGCGAGCACTATTTATACCGGCAGAACAACTAAAGCGCGTTACACACACACTGCATATTACTAATTTTTCTAGACACGTGAGAGATCTCTCACGTGGTCATGATCATTTTTTAACGCTCGAAGTCTCAATAGAAGTTGCAGCCTAAGCCTCAAAAGAGCATGCTTGCAGCGGTCATTTTAAGAGGTTTATTTTCAGCTTTTTACTCACTTCTAATTAATGCGACTGTCCGAGCGACTCCTCTCAAAGGAAATGCACGTTTAGTTTTTTGCTACGTGACCACTATGTTAGAGAAACAAACGTCAGCCTTTTTTTTCTGAAGCACGTGCTTTCATGTTTTTGCGAAACTTGTAATAGCAATAATACATTGTACATAAATAAGCACCATGAAAAGCTACAATTTGAGAACAACAAGTGTAATTGAAGTTTGAAAAATCACATTTTCTCCCCCGTTTTTTATTTTGTTTTTGCAAAAATTTATTATTAATCGATCCGCGCGTCCATTTTCGATAGAAACCATGTTACAAATTAAGATCGGACACATAGGACGAGAGTAACAGAGATAGGGACGTTGCATGAAGAGCATAGCACAGCGGAGAGTCCAGACAAAATATGACCGTGTGAATATCTTGTGTGCCCGATGGGAAGCCCCAACACAGAGCGGTCTCTGGCTCTTACGATGCGAGGAAAAGTGATTTCAGTGAAACACAGACGTTGGCTTTAATGAAGCGAAGGTGTGATGGTGTCTGGAGTTAGTCCACTTGTCTTGCTACAGGATCCAGAAAGGTTTTTTTTTTTTTTGATTAGATATTTAACGTCCGATTGCATTCGGAGCAGGTCGCATACCAGTACTGCTTCCTTTGCTGCTCTGCCGGCAATTGTGTTTTCCAAAATGCCCGAATGTCCCGGTATCCGAATAAGTAACGGAATGAGAGATCGGGTTTTTTTTGCAACGCACTATTATGTGGTTGCGCTTTTTGTTCCCTTAGCGAGCATGG
This sequence comes from Icerya purchasi, assembly GCA_039619475.1. Taxonomy (NCBI): domain Eukaryota; kingdom Metazoa; phylum Arthropoda; class Insecta; order Hemiptera; family Monophlebidae; genus Icerya; species Icerya purchasi. Next base: position 420,371,493 of record CM077115.1, on the reverse strand, counting down.
AGCCAGTTACACAATAGTTATGTTTGTTTGGTGCGTGTCTGACGCGTATGCCAAAGCTAAAAATATACCATACAATTCTGAAGACAACGTCGAGAAAGGTAAAGTTTAAATGTGATTGTATTTTTCAAATATCCTGTTGAGCTTTCCGAACTGGATCCATCAGTGTAGTAAATTACGTTTGTTCTAAATGACAATATCTTATGAACAATTGCGAAACTTGGATCGTTTTTGTGTCGCGTCAGTTCTCTCTCTCTCTCTCTCTGGTGATGAACAATCTGTTTCGAACAGTTGGAGCCTAATGTGAACTTTTGTAACAACATGCAGATAAATTCAACAACCTTGGAAACCATTCTTCTTTTGAATTTATTAACCGTCGATTCCAATATTATTTTATTCGCTTTTTCAAGAGCTAACCTACTTTTATATATATATTTGCCCATCCAGCCAACTTTCCCCACCTAGCCTGGGTTATGATTTTTCTAGTCTACGCCGTTTCGCTATTGTCTCCGCTATTCGTTTGCGTCTTAATTACGCTCGATTATCTGTTTAACACCCTCTCCAAACTGTCATCATTGTCTCGGAGCTGTCAGTGATTCCAACCATATCTTCTTTGAATGTTCATTCCTTTCGACCGAACGCGTGCCATTCTTTATTCGAAGTTGTTATCCCTTGGCTTTCCTTGTTCCTCTGTTAAAAAAGAGACAACAAGAAAAAGAGCTATGTGTGTTTTTCTTTCTCTTTTTTGATTTATGCGGATTTTGTTTATTAAGGCTACAGACCGACTTTTTCCAACGCATACGTATAATATTCAATTCCTATATGTTTTCTTTAATTACTACGTTTCTAAAATGGCTCTTTTTTATTCAAAAAAAAAAAAAAAAAAAAAAAGAGTAGGCACTTGTTCTGTAAAACGACTGAACTAAAACCTTTTTTCTAAGCAGGCTGAAATAAGTCAACTCTCATTGCTATTATCCATTTGTTGTCGATTATTATGTGTATAGGTGAGTGTCCTTGTGTTAAAATTATTATTCACTTTGATCATTGGTCATTTTGTGACAATGGCTTTTTAACGTTTAGCTTTTTATGTTTTGTGAAAATTTTCATTTCGAAAATTACTACAAGACTTTAAAATATATTTATATACAGAGTGATCTGACAAAAAAAAAAAAGAAAGAACGGAAACAGGATAAAACACTTTAATAAATGCAACGATTTGAATTGAAACTAAATTCTTAAAATTATGGGCTTATTCAAAATCAACAGTGACCTGAATTCCCTATATTTTGTTCGCAAGATTTTCAGGCATTATTTTATTTTCACCTTCAGCATATTATGCAGAAGGCAGAAGTAACTTTTTACAAAAAAATAATTTCTAAGATACCGGGGTTGAGTTTGATTTTTTTTATCATTTCAAAAAGTTATTTCGATTAATTTAAATTAATTATTTTTAAGTATAATTTTTAAATGGTCCTTCACCATCCCCATGCTTCTTTTGTAATGAAATTCTTGCCCCTTCCGTACCGCACACTTGTCCGGAAGTGAGAATTTTACTAATCAACCACTTTCGTTGAAGCACTAAAAATTCACAAAGTAACGTAATTAAAATCTATTATTTATATTATTTACTATAACGCTATAGCGTTTGACTCTACGCACAATAAACTTAGTGGTTGCACACGATAAATAGCTGGTTTAAAATTAAAAAAAAAAAAAAAAAAACAAAAAAATAAACGCATCACATTGGTAAAAATCTAGAGTGTTTTTCCTTTTTTTTTTTTTCTAACAAAACGTCGGGAGTTTTTAGTTTTAAAACCTACATATTTTGCGAATTCTGCGAACAGCAGAAATGTATCTGTTTCGGAATATTTCATTTATTCGGGGGAAAAATTTCTGAGAACAGTTTCTAAATCTGATTGAAAAGAATTTGAATTATCGTTACTCTTTTTTCTTTTTTTTTTTACGGAAATAGTTTTTCACGTTTTTTTATAAGAAAATAAAAATGAATCGGAATTTCTACATAACGGTTAATTTAAGCTCGTATTTGGGAGAAAAGTGTTACAAACGTATAGAGTGACATAGTGATAGTCGTTATTTCGTGTATCCTATTGAATTATTTCGTTTTTTATCGATTTTTGTCAGTAGCCATTGTGCTTGGTTACTATCGATATCTTATCATTTCTATGCACAATAGCATATTATTCCTCATTCTATTCACGTTTTTGTATTGTATTATTGAACAACAACAGGTCGCAATTAGCTGGCCGTCGTTAGCATAAATCGCAAAACGTAATCTCTTCAAAATCCTCTGTTTTTCCTGCTCTCAATTCTTTATCAACATAACCTCATCTAAACAACCCACAACGAGCCTCTAATTTCCCGTCATCAACGCGTTCTAAATAAAATAAATTTCCCTTTCACTAATGAACTACGTCGGCCGTTGAAAAAATGTATTCGTAGCTTCTCCAAAGTCAATAACGATAGGATTCTCAAAAAAAACAAAAAAAAAACAACTTGAAAGTAAATTTTTCACCACTGACGAAATCAAATTTCATGAAATTTAAAAGGCTTAAAACAGCCACTAAAAATACGACCTTTTCAAACCTTTTACTTTATTAAATGACATGAATTATAAAGAAAAAAAATATCCTCAAACTAAACGGTTTATTTAACGTGACTATTCTTCAGTTAATACTCTTGGATTAATTAGTAAGCCTGTATGTACAGAGAGCAATACACATCGAAACCGTTTAACCGGATCACTTATTATATCGTACAGTGAGTTTTCATAACATTTGATAAACTCGCTCGTCTTAAGTGTATATCGCTGAAGATGGTTAAAATTTTACTGGTTTCGTGGAGAACCATCATTGTAGCTTGATTACCAGCGGCACGTTCAAATCAATACTTCTTTATATCACAGTCACAACCGGCAGATTAAGAGACATCGATCTGAACACCAACTGAATCCGTTATTTTCGCAAAAATATGGAACAAAAAAGAATTTTAACATCTTTTTTTTTTTTTTCGTTAGTTTCATCTGAAAAATAGAGGTACCCAATCCTGGTCATCACTTTCAAATCTTTTTTCACACTTGCATTATAATGAAACGAGAAAATAAAAGAAATGCCGAAGAAAGAAAAGAGTATAAAAACGAATTCCAAAGCATTGCAAGCATTTCTTTCGAAAACAGCGTAACAGAAGCTACACTAATTGTACATAAAAACCTGAAACAAAAACCGAAAAACCAGAAAAACAGGCGGAGACAAAAGAATTTATAAAATCGATTAAATCGGAATAATAACTTTGCAAAACAAAAGTTCTTAATAGAAACTTTATTCTTCTGATAGATGATTGTAACTTTCGAGAGTGATCCTTTCAAACGGCTTTAATATTACGCAGGTGATCAATGACAAACACACAACTCTAGGAGTGCAATAGCCCGATTTTGAACGTAAATTGGCTAGCTCGGAAGGCGCCTGTACCAATCGATAAACTAAATTCAGCCTAACGAAATATAGTTGGAAGATAAGGAAATAATCTTCATTTGATTTGCGACGGAATCTTCGAAAGATCGACACTTTTTACATTCCAGAAAACCCTACAGGTATTTTTCTGCAAGAAATTCATCAGAAGGCAAATGTGATATTCGATTATATTTCTAGCAAATCAGCGGGCTTCCGGTAGAGTATTAACTATACTCAAACTAAACTTCAATCCATTGCTGCATATTTCTCAAAACAGAAACAGTTTGTTCACCTTCTACCAAATGATCAAATTAAATACGCGGATATCATCGTTACTCGAATGTTCGTTATCAGCGGCGGCATGCACTTGCTTTTTTTGTTTTTTTTTTCGTAGTTCTAAGACAAGTTGAAAGGGAAAACTTAAACGTAATGCCGTCATTCTCTTTCGTGAAAAAATAATTCGTTTTTTTTTGTTTTTTTAATGGGTTTGTCAGCGAGAACATTAGCCTAAGAAATGAAAAGGAGGAAAAATAAATTTATATTCTTAAGCGTTTAAGGACGGAGGATGAAAATACTTTAAGTGCAAGAATGAGAAAATACAAGCAGAACCGATAAGGACAGAAGGGATATGAAGGTTTAACAGCGAAGAATAGAAGGGGTAAGTACTCAGCAGAGAAGGCCGCACATTCAAATAAAAAACATGATACCAGGGGATCACAAGGAAAGTATATGGAATGAAAGGGACAGGATATATAGAAGAAAATCGAAAAAGCGATGACGAAAACCTTGATGTACATTATATTTTTACCAACGTTTAATTGCGTTATACTATTACTATTATCGGTTGTAGGATTCTTTGTCAACGTACATGGTAGGTACGAATAAAAATTGGTCCGCAAACAAAAAAAATTACAGCAGCGGAATTTCTTTTCTTCCGTTACTCTGTTGTGTGGCATCAGCAACGTCTGTGAGATACATATATGGATCAAAAAATTATTTTATCAGTTCTAACTAGAAGTGTTTTAAAAAATTTATTTAAAATTTACACAAATGTCGATTATAAGTATCGATTTTTTATCGTAATTTTCTTAAAATCCAAAAAAAAGGGAAGGTCGTTATTGTACACAATTTATTAGCAAGGCAAAATTGAAAACCAAAAAAATTATCATATTCGGCGGATGTTACCCCCGTATTGTATGACTAAAAGTTTTTTGAATTTGTTTTTATATTACTTCGCATTAATAATAATGATATAAAATTAAATATCGGTTTTATAGAATAAAAAAAAAAGCCATTTAAAGCGAACATTAAAGTGATAAAAAGTACCGAAATCGTATTTTGTGTTTCGGCCGAAACTATTACAAAAATATTTTCCTACTTTTAAGCTTTCGGCTGTGATCGAAATCGGGGACTAGTAATCTGAAACTTTTTGATCAAAAACTAAAGTTGCATTTCGAGATTTTTTAAAAATGCCGATTAAAACAGTTGTAAGGAGGGAAGGAAAGGACACACTTCCATGTCTTTCTATTGGCGCGCCTCTGAACATAGTTTTATCAAACCACGCTGCTACGACGTAAGATGTTGCACATTTTGTAAAAATTCCTCGTTTAACAATCTATCAGTAAATCACTTGTTTGAAGATTGTTACCTAATTCCGTTGAATTTTTTATTACCATTAATTTTTATACAACGAATAGCAAACGATGGAAGTATATACTCTTCACTTAGGAAAAGAATATTTATAATAAAAATAGAAACTTTTCAATTTCGACGAACACTAAAATTTTTAACTTAATTTTTTTAATCGTTTTATCAGATGAACTCGCTTTATAAAAATTATTATTTTTTCAATCTCCAGACGTACGTAGAGGGTGTTATAATGTGAAAAATGCATTTTTTTTTGCTTTTCTCGAAATATAAAAATGTATCAACGGATTATGTAAAATCTAAATATTTACTACTATTTTTTTTTTTTTTTTAAATTTACAAGCGTATATCAACATTTTAAGTGGAGAAACACCGGTGCGACAAATTACGGGACGCGGGATGAAGCGCGATAAAACACAAGCCTGGCGAGAAATTTTCCCGCTCCTCTGCGCACACTGACGCGAAGCGGGAATTGCAGACGGCGGAAGAAAAAGTTGCATTGTGCCTTGTTCAGTTGAGAAAATGTCATCAGATGAAGCCCTTTTGCTACTTGCTTCGAGTGACGATGTACTTACGCTAAACCGATTTTCTTTTGAACAGCTGGTAACTTAACATAAATACCTTCTATCGACATCTGTTGAAATATTAGGCAAGTTATAAATCAAAAAGCAACACATATTATTAGGGTGGTACCTTTTGAGCAAATATTTACATAAGGTGACAGTCGCATCGGTTAGAAATTTTGCAGCAGCCTGGGCAGTACTCCGGAAAAAGCGTGAAATCTTAAGGAAATTAGTTTTTTTTTCCAGGTAAAAAACATATTGCCTCGTATTCAGAGGAAGGTTTAAAGTATATTTTAAGCCGATAAAAAAAAAAAATTCGATTTTTTAAATAATTTACAATGCGTTACCCCTTAAATATGTTGCACCTATATATTGTTTAATTCCCCTAGCGACGTCAAACACGTTGTTCCTCCGTGGAGCTGTTGGTACGCGATAAGCGGCAGTCGCCGTGATCGAATGCTCAAAAGCTTCGGAATACTACTCTCGAAGCGTCTGCTGCCATCTCCGGTTCGGCTGTTCTCTATCCACGAACGAGACATGATCTTCTTATCGTGCTACTGCGAAAATGTCGCTGAAATTTCGGTCACCACCGAACTGTAATATCGTTCTGGTTGTTCGTGGGTAAATTTTCGGATCCGTTTAAAGAGAGCCTTTTAACATGACACGAAATGCGGGATAATTTAGCGGCATCCCGCTTTGGTCTGCACTCACTCATATCCCGCTATGTCAATCCCGCATCCCGCGTCATGCAAGTTTTTGCGCGACCCTTAACTCTACATTTAGGTGAAAGCGGTTGCTTGACATAAAACAAATCAGGTTGCAAATGGAATTACCGGAAGATGAGATTGAAATCGGTATTGTTTATCTTCTTCGTACATATTTGTAGCTGAAATTTTATCAGAAGTCAACGTGTCACCGATGACACGCATTGAACTAGATAGGCACGCAAATTCACTTTCGCCGGAAACATGGAAAAGGGTTAAATTAAAATTCTTGCTTTTTAGTTTTGTCATACTTGACACGAAAGCGAAGAAAATTATTTCCAAAAAAAAAAAAAAAGACCTCAATCAATCGTAGATAATCGCGTTAACTTTATAAATATGCTCGAACCAGAAGAGCTAAAAGGAAATACTGGATTTCGATCCTATTAATCCGATAGATAAATCTGGCCCGAAGGGCTGAGTTTTTTTTTTTAGATCTGTACACTTTAAAGTAATGACGGAAAATGTATAGCGTAATGTTGTAAATAACAAAAAAAGCTCGAAAAAGCGTATTTCATCAGTTGGAAAACGGCGCGTTACTTAATTTTTTTTCCCCATTTATATCGTGTCATACTGCTTACGTTGTCACACAGTTTAAAGATTTTTGTAAGAATAAAGAAGGTTAATTAACTGCACGAATGAGCTCAAAGGTGAGCGAACGGCGTAATATATAGAGAAGAATAGTAAAGAAAAATGTGAATCGCATCCGGCCATTAAAAATGGAGCAAATGGAAGGATCAGTTCTAATCGATATGATTGTCGCGTGTGCGTGAAATATCCTCATTCTTTCATGTGCGAGGAATACGCAATAACGGTCGGGCACCATTGTACTGTGGAAATCGAGGAAATTTAACATGTTTCTCGAATTTATTAAACATACTAGGATATTGGAAAACGTCGCTGAAAGTAGATATAGCAGAGTCGTACATCCCTCAACCCTAACGCTTCCTCACCATCATCATTGCGTTAAAAGATAGAATTAGTATAGATTTTCTCGAAATAATCATTTACTCTTCCGCTTTTATAGAATAAAAATTCAATATAAATCATTATCGAGCCTGAATTTTTCCTCTAGAACTCCCCCTCCCCCCCCCCAAAAAAATGCTATATAATGCTTAACCGAATGTGTAGCTCGATTTTGAGTACTTTTTATAGGAAAATTGAATATATATAGCGCACGTAAAGAAATTTTCTCGCAACTTTTATTTAAGCAACAATGTGCGATCAAATTTTTCAACGCCAATTTATAATATACCAAATTTCGCCCAGCTTTTTTTTACTTTATTTGTATTTTTTACTTTATTTGTATTTTTCAGCTTGAAATACTGTGAGGAATTAAATCGAAAAATAAGTTGTTTTTGAATATTTGAATATAATTATAATAAAGAAATTAAAAAAAAAAAAAAAAAAAAAAAATCCGAGATTATATCGCTGCCAAGCAATAGTTTTAACAGAAAATGTTACCTTCTAAATTGCTTTATATTTCAATAGTGTGTAGAATTTTTTGTTTAGGCTGTACTATAAATAACGGGATTCATGTGTAATATTTTGACGAACATTTCTCTTTCGATAATATGATTTTCTATGGTCATAATAGAGAAATCTTTAAATTGGCAACTGATGACGCTGTAATTGCACGGTGGGAATTTTTCCCTTCAATGTTCTATACTTAAAATCGGCGTACTTTCGGTTAAGCGTATATATAACAGTTTTTTTTACGCTCGAAGAACTGCACAATGAAAAGTTCATCTGTCAATAACCGATAGCAGCCTAATGAACGATACTTCCAGCAGTCTTCGATTAAAACTGAAATATTTTTTTGGGACTCTTGAAAAATTTCGGACAAAAAATCTAAGATAAAAATCTCCTACGTAACCAATACAAATGTCATTGCCCGAAATGTCTAATCTAGAAAGTCATTAATGGAAAAATATTTGAAAGATCGAACTAGCCGAAATATTCAATTTTTGCGAGAACAGGTTGCTTCAGTTTTTAGATAAACTACCGTTAACAGGCACTAGTGGTTTCCGTTAATTACCAAGAGTGTTTTCAATGTAGCGCATCAAATTGTGTACGTGTTCGAGGACACACGGATATTGAAAAATTTCCTATCAAATTGTAAATTCTACTAAGAAAATATTCTGCAAAATTTCAAACCCCTGACGGATTCAACTTTTCCTTTTTTTAAATTCACAGATTTTTGTATCCTCATTACTAAATGATATCGAGCAGTCCCCCCCAAAAATGAAATCTCTACTACTCACCTCGGGGAATCGACTTATCTGTAAATTTAAATCCTAAAGCTTCGTGTGCCTCACACAGTACGCTGAACACACAGTACGCTGAACACACAAACCGGCAGTATACAAATAAAAAGTATATTTAAGGAAAAGAATAATTGTACTCGATTCATTTAAAACACGTTACTCCCATATATGTTATGTATATATACTGGGTAAAACTTATTTGTATGGAAAATTATTTCCAAGTTTTACGGAAAATAAACGGAAAGCACCGTGTCTACATGAACAGAAGGGGCGAGCAATTATTTAGAGCCTATTGATATTATTACCGAAATAATATTCTATTTTATGCCCATTTTGAATCAGAGTTTCAAAATGTCGTAAATTTAAATAAGTGTAGTAGTGCACTGTGACGTACATTTCGAATGAAATCGGTGTATTTCGCTCTGGCGTGCCAACCGTAGCTTTTACCCTCTGAATTGGAAACGTCTTCTATGATTCCGGACTCGATAGAGGTCGCTCCTTCTCCGAGAACAGCGCTGAATCGGACTCTGCATTGGTGGTCAAAACCGGTGCATCTGTTTATGTATACGGCAATTCTCGGTTCATTATTTCCTGAAAAGTATCGTCATTTGTATAATTCTTAACCGTATTTAAATTTAAGCAACATGCAGATACTTTTTAAGTGACTACGTAGCGCCAAACGTTTTATCAATATTTCCACCGCGAGCGCACTTATACTTAGCTGGAAAAGTATTGTGTGACAATATACGAGTATTACGACACGTTCACTAAAATTTCGTAATATTGATTAAAAAAAATCCGCGATCATATACAACTTGCGCTAAGAATTACTGTGTATCCTGCGGGTCAGAATGTATTCCAAAATATTTAATGTACTTAAAAAAACCACTTGCAACGTTATTAGGGAATATTCCTGCTACTGAAGTTGCCCCGAAGGATTATTTTCATTTTCTACATCCTTTTTACTTCATCGACTGATTTCTTACCGTTACTTTTTCCTCAATAGCTTTTTCTATATTTATTCTATTAACTGATGGGCTTATTTACTCGTATTTATTTATTTGTTTAATTTTTTTATTATCCAGATTACACTTGTTCGCATTTTTATTGACCTACCGTAATTTTGGTAAATTTGCGTGTTTGCCGTTTTCCTTTTTTTTCAAAGGGTTTCCGCTTGCGTTTATAATAAAAGTTATTAGAGCAGTCAGCTTATATTTCCTACAATATGTAGTTTGAAATTATGAAGTCTAGTAGAACACTAATTTCGCATATGTAACGTCTACCGATGGTTAATTTAATACTTTTTTTGTTTTGCTATATATCGAAAGTATTCTTGTTCACTATGTTGTGTCTTTGGTTTGGAATTCCATTTACGGTGTCATCCTTTTTATTAATACTCCCGCTGTTGATCATATTCACAACTACGAATTCTTCTCTTCTAAACCGTCAAATCACGGATGATGCTTCTTCGCTCAGACATGTCGATTTCTCTCCTCGGTATATCCAGCACGGAGCGAAGCAACAAGTTTGTTTTTTTTTTTGTTTTTTTTTGTTTTTTTTTTACCAAATATACACTATTTCTTCGATTTTGCCAGCTTTTTCGATACGTACAAGTTAATATCTGCTCAGCTGTACATAAAATGTTTTCCGTAACTTAATTGAGAATTTGGTAACTTGCTGTCCGGAACTTCTTGTAATTTGATAATCGAACTTTCAACGCGACGGAGATATTAAACAATTCAGTTTTTAAAATTACGCGAATTTGTTTTTTCCTATTGAACTTTTTTTTTCTTCTAGCAGTCGCGTGTTTCTCGGATAATTTTCCTACTCTGCAGAAACCGTCTTATTACTGATCGGCTAGAAGAATAAAACGGTATCGTCAACCTACCCCTTTTCCCGCATATTTCCGCTCCACATTTATTTATACCGAATGCGATCTGTGCCATCGATGAAACATTTCGTTATGTTTATTGTTTTCCGTTCGGTGCAAATGTTAATTCCGAAATTATCCGGCGTTTATTTATTCCCTAACCGTGGTTTGTTTTATTCAGTTTATTCAACCTAATTTATCTTGTAATCGGTTCTCTTGTCGGTATTTATAAATAAAATGAAAAACGTAAAAGTTTTCATCGCGTCTCACAATTTTCACTACTATTTCCGTGAACGTAATTAAAGCGGATTTACGAGATAAAAGTTTGTTTTTTTTTCCTACCCTGGGCGCATCAGCGGCCTTGACCCAACAACATGAAAAAATTAAGAGTTATAACTAAATAGCCAGGCGGTCAGAAATGGAAAAGACAAAGGACAACAGCAATGGAATAACTGAAGGCAATGGGAAGGAAAGAATATAGGTAGCGTTAAAGGAAGTAGGAAGACCCAGAGATAAACGTAGAAAGAGTAGTGCCGTTTTCTTATTCAGAAGACATTTTTCCGTTGGAATTAATTTTTTTTGAATTAAATATATAATCGTAACAACGAAAACCGGTTCATTAATTCGCAAAATTCGTAGACTGGCATATTCGGCTCGTTTAAAATTTTCGTTTTTTTTTTTTAACGAATTAATTAAATTTCTATTGTTTACATTTTACATTTAAAACGTATTATAGAAACGGAGCATAATAATATAATTAACGTTAATTTCTTTTTCAAGCTTGATCGTCACCATGTTCCTTCATTGAAGTATTGTTTAACGGTTGTTTCACAATAATCTCGGATATTTCTTCGAAGAACTTTGTGAACTATGATGATGAATCCGTTTGTAGCAGACTTGTTTTCGTTTTTAACTAAAAACCACTTACGTTTCAGATTTTTTTTTTTTTTTTTTAATATCTATATTAATTACAACTGGTCTCCATAGACCATCAAGCAATTTTACTGGAATGCAAATTAAGGCGCAAAGGGTGACCACTTTCAGGGTTCCTGAGGAACATCTATTCAAGTTTTAAATAAAGTCAAACACTCTAGAGAGCGCTTCAGCCGTCGAATTTCTTGGCTGTTCTCAAGCAGATTGATAGCTAACGGGTGTTGGGATGGGTTTCTAAGAGTATACCGCTGGGCGGAAAGTTTTATTTCTTCTTTTACGTAAGCTATGTTAAAAAGTTCCTATGGAGTGAGTCCGTTGAGACGTACCAAGGAGGTGACACAATAAGTCTGATGGCTTTATTTTTTGAAAATGTTGTAATTGATATGTGTATTTTTAGCACAATACCATAAAGTCAATATGTCCATACTGGTTTTAAAATTATTTTATATATTAATAATTTGTTTTCGATCGAAAAGCTGGAATGATTACCAAAAAGCCAGTAGAGTTTCCTCAGCTTTATACTCAAATGCTTTCTTTTTTTGTGAGACGTGCTTATTCCACCTTAATTTACTATCCAAGTGCAACCCCCAAGGTGGTATTTTACTTCATTCCTAATCGGAATTGTTTCGCCATTAATTTTAGTTAGCAGGCAGGCTACATTTCGTAGTGCGAATGTTTAACCTGCGTACACTTTTTCTCATTGACTCGAATCTTCCATCGATCTAACTACTTTTCAGATTTTGCTAGCGCCAGCTGTAATTTATTTGTCGCCATTCCAGCATCTTTATCTGCCACAATAAGAGCAGTATCGTCCGCAAATGTAACAATAGTTACCTCCTCGCTGTCAGGGAATTCTGCAGTGTACATTTGGTAGAGCACCGGACCCAATACACTACCTCGAGGCACACCAGCGGATACAAATAGTTCATTCAGGAATTTAATTTGATATGTTCGGTCATCAAGGTGTAAGACTCTTTAGGAAAGAGATAATAAGGACGAGGAAGATTTTTCGTAATTTTATATAACAGACACGATGCCGAAACTCATCAAAGGCTTGTTTTATATCCAGGAATGCACCTACACATATTTCCTTAGCTTCAAAGCTATCTTGGATAATACGTTGCATTCGGTGTACCTGTTCAACAGTCGAGTGTTTTTCTCGAAACCCGAACTGGTGGTCAGGTATAATATTCTCTGACATAATAGGAGCTTGCAGTCTTTTTAAGATTAGTTTTTCCGGGACTTTGGATAGAATGGGTAATAAGGATATTGGTCTGTAGAAAGTTACATCTTCTGGTAACGTTTCAGGTTTAAGAATTACCACTATATTTGTGCCAGCTTCCAAGACAGCGCGAAGTATTGCAGGTGGAGGACTGCATTAAATATATCAGTAATAAACAAAATAGCTTTGCGTGGCAGTTCTAACAAGACTTTTTTTTAGTGATCAGATCGTGACCAGGACTTTTTTTATTGATTAGTTTCTGAATCATATATTGAATTTTCTTTGGGGATGTTGGCGTAATGGGAGAACTAAGCTGTAGCGGGGAATTTAAAAACTCCGCTATATCGCCCGAATTTTTGGGTTAGGTTTAAAGACTTCGCCAAAGTATTTAGTAAATACCTCGGCTTTCTCATCATCAGCCTTGGCCCATCGTCCGATTTTCTTGTGGGAGGAGAATATTGTACCGGCCTATTTCGACACTTTTAACTGCTTTCGACAGACTTGTAATCAGTAGACTGATTTGGAGACAAATTCTGCAAGTAGCGTTGTAGGGTTTCATTTTTTACGTTTCGAATTAGTACGTTTAACTGTTTGAATTTGTTATTTAGTAATGTTTTATAAGCGGGATTTCTTGTTATATGCCTCTTTTTGCGAATTTTTCGTTTTTTCCCTTAATTTAGTCGAGTTTAAAGCCAATTTTCTGCGAGCTAGTTATATATCATCTGTGTCAAAAAATTGAAAAACGTTAAATTCAAATGTCAGAAATATATATATATGAAAAAATAACATCGCTGGTTTCCCTACTATTTTTTGTCATCTCAAGGTAGGCCCATTATTTTCACGTTGAAAAGGGTCTTTTCGTTATTTTTGTCATATTCTTCAAACTCCGCTGCTTTTTCCATTCAGACTTTACCTGTTTAGTCACGCTGTGCCCAGTACCGAAACTCTAGACGCGCGTATGTCGTATATTGTTTATTTAATTTCAAATAAGTATTTTTCTATCGTAAACCGCACTATATTATAAATTATAAACAATTTTAAAATGATGACCATTAACATTCGGTTACAGATGTTATAATTTCGTATATTACACGAACGACAATATGACATTCATAATTCACAAAAATATATAACATTATCTATACTGTAAAACGCATTAAAAAATGAACGATTAATATATTATAAAAACAATAAATATAATGAAATAGTCCGACCGGTTTCTTCAATTGTTCGACATATTCGTAGACCGAATTTTTATTGTGTTGTTATCTACATTATTATTAGATTCAGGAATAAATCGATATATCATGATAAGTTGATCTATCAAAAAATAACAACTATAATCCTAACATTATAGATCAACAAATAATAAACAACTTAAAATACAGGAATTGAAATATAAATAAATCAAAAACAAACGAACAAAAATGGTTAACATTTACATACATCAATCAAAATATACATATATTTTAACGAACATTTTCGAAAGTAATAAGATTGGATACAAAACAAACAATACATTATTTAACAAGTTAACAAATGTTAAACTCAGAGAATAGTAACAGTGAAAGTAAATTTGAAAAACCACAGGTATATATTTATTAAAATGTAACAGTTGTAATAAAGTTTATATAGGCCGAACAAAAATAAATTTTAAAAAACAAGATATAAGGAACATGTGTATTTCGATTAAATATAAGTATCTTGAAAAATCAACATTCGCTGACCACATAATCGAACGGAACTATACAATGACATGTAATACACACAAATACAAAGGCATGACATTAAAAACATAAAGCAAACAAAACCAAAAAATAACAGGTTATTTAATATAAAAAATTTATAAATTTTTATTGTTTTCATTATTTTATTATTTCATTGTTATTTCATCAATTTTTATACACCTGCTCCATATTTTTTTTTTATTTTCATGGCCTGGCGGCTAAGTTTCCATATTTACATAGACCAGCTATCTTGATGATATATCGATTTATTCCTTAATTTTTTTTATTTATTTTTTTTTTTTTTTGTGAAAGCAACATCCTGTACCGTGTTTAACTGCTGTGGCTATTACAGTACGAAGATGCGCAGTTTGTTTTTATAGATATCTGATTATTCCGCTAGTTCTGATAAATTGTGTTATGGATAAAATTGCATCGGGGGAATTCTCAAAAATGTTGGTGACTGTTTTGTTATTAATTGAAAGGGGCCGGTGAGGTGATAATGCTGGACAGTCGCATAGTATATGAGGAGTTGAGGGAGCAACATCTTGGCCACAGAAAGGACAATTCGTAGGAGAGGGGGTTCTTTGCAAAATAAAATTATGCGACATGGCCGTATGGCCTATGCGCAAGCGGCTAAGTGCACAGAAATCTCTGCGGGAGATGCTTTTTTCTGGCCACCATGGTTCCGTTGAAGGTTTAATTAACCTCGAGAAAGTCTGACACGAGGACCAATGGGTTTTCCATAAGGACGTAAGATTATGTTCGAGAGATAAGGTGGAGGTGGGCTGTTACTAGGCGAGGGGCAATATATTTCTGCTCGGGCGGATGTATCGACGCGTTCATTTCCAGGAATCCCTGCATGGCTGGGCGCCCACAGAAAGGATACGGAGCACTGTCTCTTAATAAGTTCGTATAATACCTGCTGGGTTCGAATTGCTACAGGATGTTTGGTGAGGGGATTAGAAATTGTCAATAAGGCCGCGGATGAATCAGATACCAGCAGGGCTTTCTGTGAAGTAGGCTCTGTAGAAAGAAAATATTCCAAACAGAAAAATACTCCATATATATTTCAGCATCCAGTACCGAGCAATTGTCATTCAGTCGAATGCTTCGAATCACGTCGCAGACTTCAAAGGAACAGGCGGTTGGGGAAGAAGTAGCCTCTGGGGTAGCCTTGGCAGCATCCGTGTAGAAAAAGAGGTGGTCGGGATATTTTTGCATTGTTGCTGTTGTCAACTGAACGATATTCGGGTGCAGGGGTTTATTATACTTCGTCAGGGAAAAGTTAACATCAATGTTTAAAGGGGCCCACGGCGGAATCATGATGTTAGGAGCTAGGTTAGGGAAAGTCACGTTGTGCTGCGATAGGAGAGTCAGGATTTCTGGGAGAGGGTCATTAGGGAACTCTGGGGTATTGGGGAGGTCATTTGTGTCAATAGGAGAGGCGCGTTTACTAGAGAAAAGAGCGAGGGTCTCACGGTGGTAATAATAGGTTCGGAAATACTTTAGTGGTGGAGTGCCTAACAAGGCACACAAACTCACAGACGGGGAAGTTCTATGTGCGCCAAGTATCGTGCGGAGCGCCGTGTGGTGTATTGAATCAAGGGATTTAAGTAAAGAGGGACTGGCTGACGCATACGCCTGGGACCCGTAGTTTATTCTGGAAATGACTAAGGATTTGTATATGGAGAGGAGAGTTTTCGGAGGTACATTATACTTTGTGTTTGATACATATTTAAGAATAGATAGGAATTTATGACATTTAACTTTAAGATTTGATATGTGGGATCGCCAAGTTAGCTTTTGATCGAACAGTAGTCCAAGGAAAGTAGCAGTAGGGTGGAAATGAAGTGAGGAATTTTCTAGATTGAGGCGAATGCTGGAAGAGTTTTGACGTCCCCTATAGAAATCAACACAGATAGACTTAGATGGAGAAAAAACAAGACCATTATTGTTACACCAGGATGTAGATTTGAAATAGTTTTTTGTAGGATTTTTTGAGAATTTGCTGGAAAACTGGAAGACAGGGAAATGTTTAAGTCGTCAAAGTAGAGCCGGGCGTTTACAGGCGGAGCAATACAATCATTTATATCATTGATATAAAAAATAAACAAAGTTGCACTAAGGGCAGATCCTTGTGGTAAGCCATTCTCAGTTTGAATGGTGTTCGATGTTGACGAACCAATCTTAACATGGAACGTTCTGTTTGTTAGAAAATTATTCAGATACTTGGCCATGTTTCCACTTATACCAGCTGTTGTCAGCTTGGATAAGAGGCCGTATCGCCATACTCTGTCGAACGCCTTTTCTATATCGAAAAAGACGGAGTATACATGTTGGCGTCTGTGAAATGCTGTTAATATTTGCCTTTGTAGGCTCAGCAGATGATTAACTGTAGTACGCTTCTTACGCCCTCCGGCTTGTGACGAGGATAGGAGATTATTCTGTTCAAGGAAGAAAAGGAGACGCCGATTAACCATTTTTTCCAGCGTTTTTGCGAGGACACTTATGAGGGATATAGGCCTGTAGTTTTGTGGAAAAAGAGGATCTTTATTTTGCTTCAGAATAGGAATAACAACTGCTAATTTCCATGGCTCAGGGATCGATCCGGAGAACCATATTTGGTTATATATATGTAAGAGGAAGTTTTTCGCTGACGGAGGTAAGTGTTTTAACATATAAGGATGGATGGAATCGGGCCCGGGCGCGCTGTTTGCAGTATGGTACTGGAGTTGATAGTCTAGTTCAGAAATGGTGAAATGGCAATTGTAGGAAAGTGAGGAGTCAGAGATGATAGTTATTGGTTGTTGTTCCGTGGAATATTTCTTTAAAGAGAAAGCAGACGAATATGACGATGAGGATGACTCCATTGCAAAATAATTCGCAAAAGCATTTGCGACTTCCAACGGGTTAGATAACATGGAACCATTCTGGTTTATCGAAAAGGAAGGGGTCGCACGATTAATACCGTTCAGTGCCTTAATTTTGTGCCAAATATTGTGACTAGAAGTATTTATGGAGATTGAATGCATAAATTGCTGCCAAGATTCCTGTTTTTTGCGCCTAATGAGGCTCCTCGCAGCTGCGCGGCGTTTTTTAAATTCGATCAAATCAGGATATAAGCCTGTTGATTTAAACTTCCTAAGGGCATGTTTACGTTGGCGTATGGCTGTTCCTATTTCGGGGCACCGCCATGGGACCCGTCGGGATCTGTTTGTTGGGACAGACCTAGGAATAGATGCTAGAGCAGCATTCGTAATAGCGTCGATAAAGGAGTTGATGTTCTCTGATAAAGATTCGGATGGCTCGCTGGGAACGTTTACTTTAACTGAAAACATATCCCAATCCGCCTTGTGGAATAGAAATTGAGGCTTAGGTGGGGGGGGGGGGGGTTTGGGTAGGGAGGGCTTTGGACGGGCATATGAGTATAGGAAAATGGTCGCTAGAGCATAAGTCCTGTAGCACAAAAGTGCTCAGGTGAGGGAAGATGGATGTGGAAACAAGTTGTAGGTCGATTGTTGAGAATGTATTATGGGACAGATTGAAATGGGTGTAACCTGGGGAGGGAAGCAGTATCATATCGTTATCTAGGACCAGTTTATTGATGACAGAGCCATGTCTGTTTTCCAGTGTTGCTCCCCACAGAGGTGAGTGGGCATTAAAATCACCGAGTAATATTAGTGGCGGGCTGACCTGTGATAGTACTGACTGAAACATATCTGCAGTGATTATATAATTCGGAGGCACATAGCAGTTACATAGAGTTATCGGGGTGGCAGATATCTGAGGAAGATGGACGACCACTGCAATCATTTGTAAGGGGGTACTAAAATTCAACTGTGTTGCTGGGACAGAGGAGTGGACCATAATGGTAACCCCTCCATTTGCTCTAGACCCTTGATCATTGCTGAAAGTGAAAAGGGAGTAGTTTTGTAGGGCTTGGTTATCTGTGGGCTTCAAATGAGTTTCCTGTAGACATACCACAGCAGGGGAGTGATTTGCAATAAGCAGCTTTAATTCAGCAAGTTGAGGGTAGAATCCTCGACAGTTCCACTGCAGGATAATGTTACGAACCATGACCACTATTAGCTTTCAAATATGTTTAGTCTGCTGTTTGATCTGAATCCGACTGTCTAGCATGTTTGTTGATTAGCTTAGTGAAACGTGTCTTCATTGATCGGTTTTGAAGTAAGGAGTAATTATCTGAGAGCATGTGAATAAATCCATCTATGTCTTCAGTGAAGTTGGCTACTATACTCGCCGGGTCGTGTTGTCCTTGAATCGTTTCCATTAAGGCTACGAAGTCATTAAAAGACAATGGATAGTCTTTATTGTTGATGTTGCTTTCTGCGGGCTTTAGGAGCTCAACAGTAGGCAATTTTTGTTTTTTCAGTTTTGATGGTGGAGGTTTGAAATCCACGTTTGCTCCATTGTCTCTGGTTTCTACCGCATTTGGATGCTCTCTGTTTTCTGGTTCGTTTGTCTGCATTTGTAGAGGGAAAAGAATAGCTCTTGTGCTATTTGTAAAGTCGGGCTCCGTAGTCTTCTGAGAAGCATCAGGGGTTTGTGGGTGGGGTCGCTTAGTTGCTGCTGGGGTTTCCTCGGTGCTGACTGTTGTGTTATTTTCAAAGATAGAGGCTTGAGTGTTTTCCTCAGCGATGGCGGTTATGTTTTGCGGGGCTGGAGCGGCTTTAGTGTCTGTAGCGGGGGGGACACTATCTTCTACAGATGGGGCAATGGACGGCGTGTTCTGCACACCCGTTTGGATAAATATTCGATGTTCACGTTCATTATGAACTATTATGAAAGAGTCGGGTAAGGGTGGGAGATTGGCGTTATCAACATACAGCTGCCTCCTCCAGCTGATTATATGGTCAAACTCTGGATCATTGGGTTTAACACGGAGCAGAGAAATTGCCGAGACTAGTTTTAAGTTTAATATTCCCTCAAGATAGGCTTTGACAACAGAGTTTGGGATGGTTGGAGATACGTTTGATAATATAATTTTTTGAGTAGGGTTTTTTAACCTTTGACCGGTGATTGTATTATTATTTACGGTAATAACGGCTCCGTTATGAAAGAGGTTTTCTGTGATGTTTTTCGATTTTAAAAAAATGAGGACTCGATTGTTGCTAATTTTGGAGCCTGCAATTATGTTTTTTGGACCTCCTACTAGGTTTTTAAGGGCGTTAAAATAGTCTAAAGGATTCGCATTTTCGACGTATGGAAACAATACGCCTTGGTCTTCTGTAGGAAAATCGAAATCTGTTATAGGAGGGGTAGGTTTTCGAGATTTTAGTTTGTCGGAAAAAGAGATTGAGTTGGTCACGATGTTTGTGCTTGGGGATGTTTTATTTATTGCTGTTAAGTTTATTGTGGTAGCGGTTGGAGTGTGTGAAATAGGTGTATCGAGCTTGTTTTTTAAGTTTGCAGGCTTACTTGTTTCATTTGCCGTTAAGTTTGTTTTTAGAAAGGCGGAAGAGTTTTGCGCGTTAGAAATATTTAGCGGAACGATCTTACTTGTGTTTGATGAAGAAGCCGCGTTTTTATTTTTCTTGTTATCGGACGCTGCAGGTGTAACTGTCCGGCCGGTTGGTACAAGAAGAGATGCTGCTGTTGTCTTTGTAGAGGTCTGCGACGTTGATAAGCTCGCTTCACCGCGCATCGTTAATTGTTTCCGGGTTGGCGGGGGGGTCCGCTGCATACTGATAGCGATGCGCGGAGTTGATGATAATACGAAAACCGATAACGTTAGAGGTAAATTAAAATCAATTAACTGTTATACTAGATAAAACCGAAACGCACGAAAACGACCGATTGAATCGAATTAAATAACAACACAATAAAAATTCAGTCCGTGAATATGTCGAACAATTGAAGAAACCGGTCGAACTATTTTATTATATTTATTGTTTTTATAATATATTAATCGTTCATTTTTTAATGTGTTTTACAGTATAGGTAATGCTATATATATTTTTGTGAATGTCATATGTCGTTCATTCTAATATACGAAATATAGCATCAGTAACCGAATATTAATGGCCATTTTAAAATTGTTCACATTTATAATTTCAAATAGGTTTTTGTAGCCGTCGGTTGACTTTTTTTCGCTGAAGATTGAATTTAGGTTGATTTCACGCGATTACGGTGGTTTGCGAATGTTAAGAAAAACCAATGACAAGATAATTTCCAGCGCCGCCGCGGGGAATGCGGTGGTTCCTTTAATCGAAATTCGTATGATCCTATAGATTTTTTTTTCTTACCCCTTCAGGATTTACGGCTTATAATTTAACACACGTTGGAAAGACTTAAGGGAACAAAAATTTCAAACTTCCTTTTGTTCCATTTTTTCTGCTGAAGCAATCTCCATTCTCCGTGCTGTCTCCTTTATTTCCTCTTCGAGAGAGATCTGTAAATTTCACATTGTTTCTGATTCGAAATCTGTGCTGCAAGCTATTTCTTCTCCTTTCCACTCGTCTAATGATATTATTCTTTTCTATTTCCATCTTGCGTTTATTTTATCCTTATTGACTTTTTATGGGTTCCACTCTGGCATTGAGGGCAACGAAGCAGCTGACTTCCTAACTCGCTCGGCGTCTCTTAATGGTCCACTCCTCCCCCATTTTCCTGCCAAAGACATCATTTTTCTCTCCTCAAGTCTCCATACCAGACTATGGATTGACATCTCTACCTTTCTTTTCTCGCCAATCGTTCCTTCTTCTATCTCCTCCTACAGCGGTTCCGATTTCTTCCCTTTTCTCGGCGCTTGTCTATTGTTTCCTTAATCAGACTAAGACTTGGTCATTCTCTCCTTTCCTCTTCTCGTTTTTATTTTTCTCTTTTATCTTCTCTCTTTTGCCCTCTCCACTCTGCTGATACTCTCTTTATATGCCATCCCAACCATATCCTTTTTGAATGCTCTTTTTCCCGAATGCTCTCATCTATACGCCGAACTCTTGGCGTTGGATCTTCCTACCCCTTTCAATGCTTCTTTTATCCTTTGCTTCCCATGTCTAGCCGTTATGTCCTTCTTACTTTCCTTTATACTCTCTATCTCCGATCGCCTCAGAATCTGAGTAGGTGATCTAAGCTCATGTACATAGTTGGGTCAGTGCTGGAACCGAACCCATTTAAAAAAAAAAAAACAAGGGAACAAAAAGTAGTCTTTTTATTATTGTATTAACAGTAACTTTTTTTTTTTTTTTTTTTTTTTTTTTTTTTTTTTTTGGCTGTTTATGTACCATCACGCCGGCGATGGTGTAAAACTAGAAAGCAGAGAACGGTTGTTACGTGATCAATAGATTAAGTTCATTTATAGTAGCGAAATTTCAGACCAGGTTACACATGAAACTATTACAAAATAGTAGCGTACTTGGCTCATTTTCCCTTTCTATCGTTAGTTAATATTGCTATAAGCTTACGTTATGTTATTAAAAGTATGACTCATTTGCAATTTTGATTGTTTAGGGTTTTATCTTTCCCCTTAATAATATTTAGGTGTTCTACATTTTTTATTGCAGTTAGGTCTCGTTCGAGCTGATATGAAGTGCGTAATTTTGCGTGTCGAATTAATTTTGGCGGATATCTTGCTTTCTTTCTAATTAAATCTTGCAGGCCGGGTACGAAAATAAGGAAAAAGATTAAACTGTTCAAATTTTATTACTGAAAAAAAAAAGGAGGGAAAAAGAAGAAACTAAATAAGAAAAGTTAATTTTTAATTTATATCGGCAGTGTACGTAGATTTTATTAGGTACTTTTAAAAGTTCAAAACACTTAAACAAAACGCAAACTACACTTCACTTTAGTAAATATAATTTTTCACGATTTTTATAACGAAAGTTCGAAAGAGGTACTCATTTTAACGAAAAAAATGTTACATTTACCGCTTAGCGCTGTTTAATCACTGTCGGTTATAGACCAAATTAGGGTGCACGGCGAAAGAATTTTATGAAATAGTCGAATAAATTTTAATCGTATACGCGTAAAAACGAAACTATTCAACTTGCACTGCCTTTTTTCTAGCGAAATGAAAATAAATTTCCCGATTAACTTTGTCCGCCGTTATTGAACGAAATTAATTTCCGTCCGGATAACGTTGAAATTTTCCGCTTTTTTCGACAAATGTAAAACTTTAAAAAAACGTTTATATATTTAAAATCGAATTAAAAAAGGGGGGCGAATAAATGTTGCATTACTACGGGCAAGAATGGAATTCTGCGAAGTTTTTTGATTTCTAACCACTCCACTTTAACAACCCATATATTCTTTATATTTGATATAATATAATAAAAACAAACTAGTATTATAGCAAACAATATAATAAGGGGGTAACAAATAATTTATAACGATAAATTAGATAAATAGCTTCGTTTTCGGGTATAATCCATCATCAGCTAAAACGAACTTAATCGAAACTTAAAACGCACACTTTTAAGTTTTGATTAAGTTAGTTTTAGCTGATTATCATACCTGAAAAAGTTCCTAAAAATAAGGTATAATATTTATCTAATTTATAGTATATAAATTATTTTTACCCCCTTATTATATTGTTTGTTATTAAAGTTTGTTTTTATTATACAATTCATAACAAACAGGCATGTGTATTCACCTACACACTTTATATTTCATATTTTTAAAGTATAATTATCTGTAACACATGTTTTTATAAATTTCTAATAAACCCATATATCCGTTACAACCAAACGTGATTAGCGAAACTGGTTTTGTTAAACGAAACTGATTGAAATTTCTCTACTTTAAGCGGTTCCTTTAAATATTAAGCGGTATATTTACTTTAATCGAATTTCTTAAAAGTATTTGCCTTTTTTTTTGGTTATTATTAAAATCCGTATTATTATTCGGAAGTGCATTTTTTTCTACGAATTTTCTGACTTTTAACAATTTTTATGTTTTATCATTTTTTTTTTTTTCTTTTTGGAGTTTTGCACGTATTTTCGTTGATTCTCTACATACATTTATTATTTTTCACGCGTTTCGCATATAAATTTAGCCGAATTTTCCGTCGCATTTATTTAATTTCGCAGTTTTATTGTAATAATTTCTCCAGTACACGAGTGTGTTGCTCTTTCGATTTACACGACATTGTAAACGTCGATAAATTTAGTCCGAATGGAGGAACAGTCGTCAAATATTTCGAGGGAAAGTGAAATTTTATATCGAATCTGAAAATTTATCGTCGTTTAAAAATTATTACCCTCGATATAGAAAGATATTTGTAATTGAACCAACCTGGAAATCTGCTCCACAGTCGTGACTATTAGTCCAAAAATAAATTCTGGCAAAATTTTCGAAGAAAATTCTTCTCTACATTCGCAACACGTAGGGGTTCTCCGGCTGCGCTTAAAATTGCCTCCAGCAATATTGAGAATTATAATCGATTCAAATGGTCTTTAGGTACAGAGATGACCAGTCGTTTTCCAGCCGTCTACGGTTTTGTTGTTCCTGAAGCGCCTATGCTTCTCTCGCATCAATTAAATTTCGAAAAATGATAAATTTGGCATTAGCGATATATTCCATGTCTTTTCATTTTCACTTCTGGTTTTATGTCGGAACTAATTCATTTTTTTGTTTAAATTTTTTTGTTTAAATTTTTTTTTTTCATACCGGCTTTTTTTTGTTGTTAAATTATTAGTCGTTGTAATCACATCTGTTGAACAAAATGAAAAAAAAAATTCAAAATGTAAATTGAATAAAATAAAAAAAAAAAAATGGTGCAGTCATGGGGACTACGTATCAAAAAAAAGTGAAAACTTAAAACTATGAAATAACAGTGTTTTTTTTTGTTTTTTTTTTTGTTGAATTTCCAGATTAAAATTATATAGTGTTAAAAATTAAAATTTTATAATTTGTAACTTGCAATTATTAACATTAGTCTGGTTTCCACATCTTACTCAGAGGAGCGACAATTATATACATTTTTATAGGGTTTATTAGTCAAAATATATGTAGGATGGGCTGCGCAAGCCCGGTACAAAATATAAATTCAACTTAATTGAAATAATAATTATTATACACTTATATTATTTATCGGTAGCGCGCCAGAGGACACGGGTTCGAGACCTGCCTCGTTCCGGATCCAAGTTATATAACTAATCTGAAATTGAATATTGGTTATATCAGAGAAATCTGGGAAAGTAAATACGGATTCCCCTAAGAGAAGAAAGGAACTGGCCCCCCCAGTATTCTCATCAGATATCCATTAGGCTTCGTACCATTATGAAAAGCTTAACTTCACAATCCATGATACTCTGTCAAGGACATATGGGACTTGCTTTACTTTTACTTTATATTATTTATACGTATATTTAAATTTAAATGAACTTAATTTTCAACGTGCTTTTCATTATTTGCATCATTAAAATCATTAATTTCAACAAACAATTAAAATAATAAATACTTTCATCGCTGCACAACCGCTTTAAAACTAACAATATCGATAAAAACAGAGACGACAACGTCAACAGTATATGTATGGAATTAGTGTAATAAAGCAGCTATAGAATTTTTTCAATATACTTCATTATTAAATCATGTCGACGATAATATTTATTGGCATCATAAACTTTTATTATTCCCCACATTAGTGGTGCTAATATAATTAATTAAATTTTTATGTCCCTTCTTGTAGCGGAGATGTGTTACGCGGTTTTACTTTTCGCACTATTCGATACCGTTAACATTGTCCCGCGACACGCGTGACGCAAAACCCATAAGTTTTTCCCCTACCAAAACACTTCAAAAATTAATTAAATAATTGGAATTAAAAAGGAACAAAAACGACCATTTGAGTCAGAAGGAACCACTGTTTTGGGTGTAATTACTCAGGCACGACATGGTGTGCATATGCTTCCCAAATTGTCCGCGCTCTTATCCGTACTTCATCGCATTCGCGTCAAATACTTCAAATTACCTTCGCTCATCGGTATAAAACATCTTCTTTCAGCACTATCACACAGTATAATCTTGTCTTGAACCAAACATCGTCGTTGCTTTTTCGATAATGCGCTGTTTTTACGTCTACTTTCTTTTTCCAACTCGACGCCCTTTTTTTTTTCTTTTTTTTTCTTTTTTGCATCGTATCGTGTAAAGCGAATCTGTCGCATTATTATTTCAAAGGGCTAAATTAAAAACATAGGTGCAAAATGCCTTTTCGTAATGAGCGCTATTCCGAAAGGAAAACATTTAACCTGCCGGCTATAATTTTTATGAGATACTCTTTGCTGCTCGTAAATTTACAGATTAAAATTACCGTGCAGTTCGCGTAAACCATGCGGATAAAAGGCTAAATTCCAGTCGAATCCAGCGAAAGAAAAATAGGATGTTTCCAGTTTGTTAGCCATTTGGTGTTGCCTGTGTGGAGTTAGTGGTCCCGTGGCACCAACGGTCGCCGGTGCAACATTAAAAACAGCATCATATATTGACCGCACGTGACCCATACACAATTCTAATTGAAATTCTCCATTCGGGTCGGTGAAATTCCTGCTGTACAACTCGTTTACAGAAATGTAGTTCCTGTTCCCTTGTGCCGGACATTCGGATGTAAATTTTACCTGAAATGGAAATGAAAAACCAAATAAAATAAAACTTAAAACTATCCGATGAAATGGAACGTAATTAATAATCGCGCTCGCGGTTCAACAGATAATGGGGTGACTGCTCAACGGAGATGATACGAATTGTATCGATCCGTTGATGGTAAAAATATCTAATCGATACCGTATGTTTTTCGAAAATTTCCCGCTTCAACAACCTCAATTTCGACGGTTTTTTTTTTAAATCGACTGTTCTTGATAGTGCCATTTTAGCTAAGGATTTTTCAGGGCCCAACGCTATTGAAACGAAAACGTAGAATTGTAATTACTCATATGCGGGGAATCTTTATCTTTTAATTGGCAGAAATAAATATTTTACCATAACCATATGAAAAAACCATATATATATATATATATTATACATATATTATGTGCGAATATATATTCATATTTAAAATTAATACTTTAGAACTCGCCTTAGGAGCACCCTTCCAGATAATTCTTATAGAATAGTCAGTTTTAATCTACTATATTATTTTTTAATTTGTAAATTTTTAATTCTCGTTAATTCAATTTCTGTTGTACGAAACGTTATATCCAAGGAATACGAAATTTTACTTATAAATAGACTGTCAAAATCGGTGTCCCAAGGCACGAGCCAATCACGGGCCAGTATTTAGTTATGAACCCCACATCCCTTTCTAACCGGCCAATCGGAAGCCACAATTTAATAGCATGACTATGTTACTTTTACAACCGACCTTTAAGTAAGAATTTACTACCATACCGCGTCATGTACTGACCACAACTTTTGCTTGTTCTATACATAGAGCTTAGTGTTATGTATGAAAAATGGCATAACTCAGTAGCCCTCAATCCTGCTTGTACTTTAAAATACATTCTATACGGAGGACACCATTATAATGAAGTCTTTAGAGTGTTAACCTCGGTAGCAGACCTAGGGTTGACACAACTGTTGTCATATCGGTACAATATTCAGCAATATTAACTACGCAGGCAACCCAACACCATTTCATTTGTATCTAATCAAAACTAATCACTACACAACCGCTTTAATTGCTACAAAAGAGTGTGGGTAATGTAGACCTTGTGAGAATTGCTTTTATAACATGCGCCGAGTCTGCTCTTCTTTAAACAAGCATATTTTTACAAAAATTTTTTCAATATGAAGAACCAAAACCTACCATCACGCTAACATGTGCAGAGTTGATACACTCTAGGTATTTATGATATATGTATAATATATAGTGTGATACGCATGCAATGTTCTGCTAATGATAACGATGATAACAGTGAATGACAATGATGTGTGTAAACACACCATTGTTTGTACGTGCATGTATGCAATTATATTGCACGGTAAGCAAATATTAATTAATTTTTAAACTAAGCCGCCCACAGTAATGTGTGAACATATACACTGATTCCCATCTCCACATTTGTCTCTCTACCATTGCTGCATAATCAGACAGGATGACCCACCGACTAACTTATTCAGTTCCATTATACAACATTATTTACCTAATAATGTGTTTGTAGGCATAGGCTTGCGCGCACAACTCACACCATACGCAATATCTACAACAAATTGTCAGTTCATATACTGATTTGTCACACTTGTTTGGTATGTTTTAATCCAAGGCCTATGTTTCCCGAGAAAATAATGCTGACGAGAGGTATATTTCTACATGTCTACAGCTATTTATTTTTAAATAGCATCATGTAAAAACGAATTGAGACAGCTCAGGCTATAATTTTCATCTGGAATGAATACATTATGCAATCTCAAGTTTTACTATAGAACTCTATTAGGGATCATTTCACCATCTCTACAATATCACTGATGGCTTACCTTAATCACATTGCACCATTGCCTGCTACACAACCGTTAGAACTCAAATATTGTAAACCCCTATAATAATTCATAGTACAAACATCGGTTTTAGATGAGGCATCAAAATCACCTGAACAAAACTAATACTAACTACTTATGTCTCCGCATACCCCGAATTTATTAAGTTAAAGAAATAAACATGATTGCTGGCACAACTTTATATAATGATGACATTATTTTCCTTCACGCTGCCTTTAATCCAAGCTCTACTTCTATGTAATCATTCGATACATTTGATTTACACGTTCTTAGTTCGGCTAAAATAGTATGAAAAACTTTTCGCGGAATCGACTATACATAAGAGTTTCACGTGCTACTGCTATTATTACTACACATAATTATTTTATCATCTACGCCACTTAATAAATAAAAATACTCGTAAATCGCGATTTTCTATAAATCAGAAATTCTAAACCTCCGCCAATAATGGTTAAAAACATTTCAAACTTCCATATTTTCAGAACCTTTCTTTTAAGTATACCCGATGTCAACTTTTCCTTGAAATCTACGTTGACAGGAATCACTGTTGAAAATCCAACTAGCTATAGAAATATCATAAAATCACTAAAAAGGATAATGGATACACTTCTATTACACATATTCATTATCGGAAGACAAACCATTTAGAGTTGTTTTAAGAAACATGCATTGGTCAACTGACATAACAGATATAAAAAATGCGATACTGGAAAATGGGTTCGAAGTTGTACGAACCGTAAACATATTAAAACATAAGACAAAATTACCCCTTTCGATGTTTTTTGTCGACATTGAGACTAATAAATGCGAAAAAAAATCCGGGAGAACCACCCAAATGTGCCTTGTGCGAGGGCGGTCATCTCGTTAGTTACAGAAGATGCCCTATGTATAAGGAGCAGGTACATTATCAAAATAAAGCAACAAAGCGATACAGATCCGACTTAAAGCAAATCGCTCCACGGGCTTATTCTGCAGAGGAATTCCCTCCTCTAAAGGGAACCAGTCGCAACTCGTATGCAAGCAGAGTAAAACTCCAAAAATCATAAATCAGGCTAACACAAATTTCATAGACGAATCGGCCAGTAATTCACGTAATAACATCTCAGATATACTTACATCCTTCCTATCAGAATTCAAATTAATGATAAATCCCCTAAAGTTATAAATCACATAATACCATAAATGCAATCAAATAGCATTGTCACACAGTACTACTCCCTAATGATATCAACGTGGAATGCAAATGGTATTTCACAAAGAAAGAACGAATTAGAAATCTTCCTAAATCAAAATTCCATTGATGTTGCATTAATCACAGAGACTCACTTATGTTATCGAAAAAACTTTAGGATGGCCGGCTACACAAGCTACGGGGCACAGCACCCGGATGGAACGGCCCACGGCGGTTGTATGGTATTGGTCAAAAATTTTCTTAAGCACCACTTTCATTTGTCTTATTGTACATATGCGTACCAACTAGCTGCAGTAAACATCGAAATAAGCAAAAAATATCTGACCACAGCTGCAATTTATTGTCATCCTTGGTATTATATATATATATCAGAGAGTGAATATATCCTGATGTTTAAAACCTAGGTAACATCGACTACAACTCTAAACATCACTCTTGGGGTTCGCAGAGAACTAATAAACAGGGCCGGATATTATACAAAGCAATGCAATCAAATTCTTTATCCATCTTGTCGCCAATGACGCCCACTTACTGGCTGCAACATTAAAATAGAATACCGGACATACTAGATTTTTACATTTGCAAAAATCTACAAGGATATTATAAGTTGTGCACAACTAGCATCGATCTGTCGTCGGATCACGTACCGGTCATTGCAAATATTGATATACAACCTATAAATAAACAGAAGAGCTATCATTTGACCAATAAAACCACCAACTGGAATAAATTCGCTATGCTTATTGAGGACAACATTGATCTAAAAATAAGGCTTAAAGATGGAAATGATATCCAGGAGGCTGTTAATAACCTTACTGCCACCATTCAAACTGCATGCTGTACCAAATATGGCGAAGATAGATATAGTAACAAACCTATACCAGCCGCAATTCGCAATCTTATTAAAGATACACGATCAGCAAGGAAAAAAAAGGCAGCAGTATCGGTATCCTTCACATAAAACCAAGTGAAATCAACTTCACAATAAATTGAAAAATGAAATCAAAAAATATAAAAACTTGTTTTACAAATACTATATGGATTCATTAAATATACAAGATAACTCCTTGTGGATAGCTACAAAAAAACTACTTCAGGATACATACACACACCATGTATAATAATATTAATCTTAGTAATAATGAGTGGGCCAAAACAGATTATCAGAAGGTGGAAGCTTTTGCTGGTTCCTTAGAAAGTACCTTCACTTCATACAGCTCTAATGAATTGTTTTCGGAATATGTAATAAGCTCATTGGAACAACCGCTTCAACTAGAACTTTCAACCAAATCATTTTCTCCAAAAAAAAGGTATACAGATGTCTCAGAAGGACTCCTAAGAAAAAGGCACTGGGTGCTGATAAACTAACGGGAGAGATTTTGTCGCAACTCCCAAAAAAAGCTGCAGTCATGATTTGTTATATATTTGATATTACCCGGAATCATGGAAGAAAGCAATTACCCTAATGATACATAAACCTTACAAACCTGAGTCAAATTCATCATCCTATAGGCCCATCAGTTTACTTAGTACATTGCTAAAGGTCATGGAAAAACTCGTCATAGATAGAATGTTTCCAATTCTAGAAAAAAAGAACATAATCCCATCTCACCAATTTGGATTTCGGGCTCATCACTCAACAGTGCATCAATGCCATAGGATCGTAGATGCAATATCAGTGGTGTTGGAAAGAAAATAAGTTTGCTCAGCGGTGTACCTGAATGTGTCTCAGGCATTCAATCGTGTCTGGCACTCTGGACTTCTTTTCAAAAGAATTCTTTCGCCGGATTTGTACCTATTCTTTGTCTCATATCTGAATAATCGAATCATTATAGTTAAAGTCAACGACTCAAACTTTGAAGAAAGGAAAATTCGTGCATCCGTTTCGCAAGGTAGCCTACTTGGTCCTATGCTGTATACTACTTACACGGCTGATATGCCTACATCAAACCAAATAATATTAGCTACGTTTGCTGATGATGTGGCCATCTTATCCTCCGATGTCAACCCAACGTTCGCGACTATGGCGGTATAGCAACAAGTAAACAGGATTCAGGAATGGGCGTATCAACGAGCAGAAATCCAAACGGTTTATGTTTATAAATAATCGGGTAGTGTGTTCCAGAGTAAAAATTAACAATATGGAAATACAAGAATTGGAAACGGTGAAGTATTTAGGAATCACGTTGGAAAGGCGGCTCACATGGCGATACCATACAGCACATGTGCGAAGAAATTCGTGCCAGGACGTATATCCGCTACTAAGTCGTAACTCACCACTAAGTCTTAAGTTAAAAAGGCAAATATACTCAACCTACATCGCACCGATATGGAAATACAGAATTGAGTTGTACGGTAGTGCTAGCAAATTAAACTTGCAGCGGATACAACGGCAAAAGTCTAAGATTTTGCGAACGTTGACAGCAGCTCCAAAGTATGTGTCTTACGAAACCCTACATAATGATTTAAGGATGCCATTCGTTGAAGAAACTCATAAAGAACAGTATGAAAAATTCTTCAACAAATTATCATATAATCCAAACATCAGAAAAATGTATAGAAGCACTCTACCGGGAAATCTAGCCAGGAGGCTAAAAAGGAAATGGTGCCGAGATGCGATTCCAATTACCTAACTTTCGTTTTCATTAAACATAATAAGAAGAGAGAAATTAATCCATTACATGTCAAAGTCTTTCAGTGGATAGATTGGGCTGTACTCCGGTTGTCTAAAATGGTTTTCTATAATATGTTACAAACACCGCTGTTTGTGGTATGAATGCATACCGGTAAAGGGTAAATAAAAAAAACACTACTTTAGCTTGCTCTAGAATGTGTATTTTTAATGCTTTGTGTGCTATAACATTCCTTACAATTATCGCTTAATTTACTACACGCACCAGTCACACATTTTGCGGGGTTCTTTTGTATAAATTTAATGACGAAATTTTCATATAATTTTTATAATTAAAAAAATTGTTCATATATGCAATTTATTTGTACGCACGAAATTTTAAGCTTTTATTAAGATACATCTAAAATTTGCCGTTCGGTAACATTTTGTCGCAATTTTTTATTCCCCGGTGTTTAACATTACATAAATTTCCGTTTATATTGAAGATTTGGGAAGAAATAGTGATGATGAAGACGCTATAATTGAAAGGGTGCATACAAAAAAATTTTAACCAAATATTTTAAAATAGTTACTCTGTTTGTTTTTCAAATATACGTTGAATGTGTTTTAACGTAGTTTTAGTCGTAATTACCAATTGGTAACACGGCTTCATCTCGAAAAACAGGAATAGTTTGTACCCGTATCTATGAATACAAATATTAAGGAAGAAGTTTCTTAAAAAAAGCGGAAAAAAATGAGCGAATGAAAAGAGGTGGTCATTGTTGTTGTTCGAAAAATGATTTTGCTGTTTGAATCTTTTCAAATCATCGCCGCGAACTACAAATCTCATTCGGGGTGGGACGATTTTTAAGCAGGAAAATAAGAGACACCGGCGGAATTACCGCTTTCTAAAGAAATGAGATGATGAACGGTCCTTTTGCTACTCACTCTTATTAGGAGGAATATAAAATTTTAAGGATCGTTACCGAACAACAGTCAGGAATATTATGCGTTAGTGTTGCCATTTTGCCCTTTGTAATTCTCCATCATCAGAGGGCATCGGTGCAATTCAGGGGCTAAAGGAAGGCCGGTTAATACAGGTAATTTTTTCCTCGGTAATTCAAACGCTTAATCACATAATAGCAAAGAAGTAGGAGTAGCGAGCGTTACGGTCGTCTCGGGCGGCTGTTCGGTAGTTAAAATGAACCCCGGTGAATTGTCTCTGGTTCGGAAGAGACGAGAAAACAAGGTAATTTACAGGGAAGAACCGGGGTTCCTGGGCCGAACGAAAATGGGTGAAATTTTTCAAGAAAAATCGTCGAAACCCGGTAATCTCACGTAGACCTTTCCGACTAGGCACATAACGCGTGCTGCTGCTGTTGTTGCTGCTGCTGCTGCTAGAAAATAAAGTCGAAAACGTGATACGGTTGCAGATGAAAAGCGTCACGATTTCGACAGAGAAACCGACCTGTACGACGAACACGGTTATTAAGTTAACTGGAATTCGGCTCGTTGGCGGAAAAAAAAAAAGACAAAACTGGAACAGTGAAGGAAAAGTCTAAAATTCCGCTGGAAAAGAAAATTTAAATACGTCCTCCGCTGGAACGAATGACAAAAAACTAATTTGGAGAAATATTTCCGCGAATAGCGCCACCGGCGTGGAGGCAAAAAAATTATGCGCTCTGTAGACCGTTGTGGAAGCGCTTCGGCCGAGCAACAAGCTTGTAAAATGACGTTATCGGTATTCGGACTGAAATTGCTGTTTCCTTCGTTGCTACGCGGCAGCAGCGACCAGTTCATATTTTTATGCCCATTTCTTTACCGCTTTTCCGTTTCCATTTTTCATTTTTATTCGATTTCTTCCTTATTTAGTTCAAAAATTAATCCTATCTTGTCTACACGAGTTTTAGGGAATAATTTTATTCTCTTTATGGTATATCACCGATGATTTTAAGGAAAGCTATTTCGTGCCAGTTCCAACAAAGCGGCTCGTTCACAGGCGTGCTCCCAGTACAGATAGATTATTATTAATGGTAATATGAAAATAGAGAAAACAATAAGTAAAGGCCTGCGCAGTTTGGATTCATAGTTAACCGGAGGACGGGAGATTGCTTATAGGATAATTATTCGGCACGCTCTGAATAGGAATAATGAAATTTGGGGGTTCGCTTTACAGATTATTAAAGCGTTTGATGGAATAGACAGTGGCAGATTAATTAATATATCGCAAAAACGGTGTAATCTGGATGAGAAAGATGTAGAAGATTAATCCGAAACCTATAGTGGAAATTAGTCGACTTGCAAGAAAACTGCAGACCGATATTTTCGATTATTTGTAAGGAATAAAATATGTACAGATGGCGGTAAAGTTAGGCCTCCCTCAAGGATCGAAATTAGCACATTTGCCGTTCAACATATATATATATATATATATATATATACAATGTTAGTGACATCCCCAAAACTATTTGTAAGAAGTTTCAATATGTAGACGATTTAGACGATACAAGGAAAGAACTTACACATATGTGTGAGGCCACGATGGAAAATGATTTTAACGTGCTAGAAGAATATTTTTACAAATCGGACTTGCAAAACTGAAGTGGCTTTCTCCCATCTTAATAATTGCTCAGCTAATATGGAAGCTTACGCTGTTTTCAAAGATGTTCGGCTTAAAAACTATAGATTTCCTAAATATATCGGCGGTGTGGACGTTCGTTTACCTGCAACAAACATTTGAAAAACTTATCTAAAAAGCTAAAAATCCGAAAACAAACCTAATAAAAAGGTTAGCCAGTTCATGCTGGGGTGCAAGACGGTGCTGCTGACTTCCACACTGATGGCACGCTTATACTAAAAAAGTTAGTGTAGTTCTAAATGAAGCTTATCGTACAATATCTGGTTCGCTAAAATCATCACCTGTCCCCAGTGTGGTTACCAATTTTAGTTTACGAAGAAGAGAAAATAATTCGGGACCGGAAAAAATTTAATCAGAAGTCTCCCTAATTCAAAGGTGGAAATAAATACTGCGCCTGTTCAGCATTTAAAGTCAAGAAAACCGCCTTGTATTTTCAACACAAATACTAAGATCCCCCCATGCTTTGAGAAACGGAAAATAGCATGGACGCAGGGAAAGAATAACAATTAGCATTGAGTGCAAGAAAAGGTTGTGTGCATTCGAAATGTAGACGTATCAGCGCGATTACTCGAATTTCTCCTCTAATAGAGTATGCGCAGAGTCGATGCAGCGTCGCTGGATTCCATATTACAATAAATTAAATATAAATAAATAAAATTGAATTGAATTGAAAAAAAAAATATACCATGTATTGCTGTATGTTATTTTTCGTTACGCGAATTAAAATTTACGTGTCGCAAACATAACAGAAGAAATAAGACGTAACGGTCGGACAGGATTTTATGTTTTTTGTTATTTTTATTATTTCTAGAACGTTTGATTATGTAAATTTCGTTAGTTCGTTTAAATATTTGTAATGTTTTTAAGATGTTATTTTCGTCGATAGTGAACTTTTTAATATTCGTGTAACGAAAAATAACAATTTGGTTCGTTTTATTTATTACAGATTAAGCAGATTACGGAGAATCGAAACTTTATAATATTGAGATTGCATTAATTAAAAGATAAAGTAAATACATCGGACACAGAGTATGAGAAGAAAGTGTACACACGTTTCTTTCGGCGATACAAGACTAAAACCAACAAGAGGAAGACAAGGCATGGAATTCCTAACAACAAATGTGCGAATTAATAAAATGAAGAAAGAAATAAATAGAGGTATGAGTTGTTAAATAGCCAAGCTCCTGTAAGGAAATTCAGTTTATCGATGATGATCATTTTAATAGATTTATCGCTCGCATTACTTTTGATGCATGTAGGTTTTTTTGGGATCATCAACCGATTGGTGAATGTAGGTAGAGACGAACCTTTCAGAAAGCAAAAACAATAAACGATAAAAGAAATGGTGACGAACAAAATTCTATTTTAAAACAGTACGAGAACACGCAAAATTTTTTCATTGCTTTTTGATGATGATTCGGTAGAAAATTTTCCTTGTACGAGAACATTTTTAATTCGTTCGGTAATTTCGGAAAAGACACAACGTTTTCGACTATTTTTTTTTTTTAACCCCTAC
This sequence comes from Icerya purchasi, assembly GCA_039619475.1. NCBI lineage: Eukaryota > Metazoa > Arthropoda > Insecta > Hemiptera > Monophlebidae > Icerya > Icerya purchasi. The sequence continues at coordinate 420,335,633 of CM077115.1, read as the reverse complement.
GTCTTCTTTAGCACTCTGATTATAATGTTTAAGCTCGACTATTTAGAAAGAAAAGTAGGAACAAATAAGAAATAGAATATACCTAAAAAAATATTATAATTAAAAGTTTAAAAGTTTATGTAAAACCTTCTTTTTACTTTTTATAATATTCTCTTTTCGTGCACATACTCTATTGCTCGCGATTTTTTTTTTTTTGGGCACGTGTGGAATTTTATAATAAGAATATTTGATATTTGACATTTGAAAATGTTTTGGCAGTAAACATATAGCCGTCGGTGATTAAAAAAATTGGAAATCAAACAGCAACCCTTATAACGGTGAACAAAATTAGTAGTTTTCAGTTTTGCACGATACACAATTTTCTTTAAATTTCATAAATCAGTAGTTTTACTTGCAAACTGTTAATTTTAAATTTCTAGTTTGCGATATAATAATTTTCTGAACGGTTAATTTTGTTTTCTTTAAATTACCGAAAAAAGTAAAATAGAATAATAACTTGGCGCGAAGAAACTGAACCGATTATACTTTGGATAAATTATTAAAGATACGAGTATGTTTCAAAAAACCCGCCAAAACATTTCTCAGAGCAGGCGTGAATCGAATGACAAACTGTCGTGTGCGAAAATAAGAATTGAAGAAAATTGATGGTAATTTAAAAATTGTAATAGAAAAAGTGAAATATACAGCTTTAAAATCTAGGCTAAATTAAATTGCAGGAAAATATCGGTAAGAACCTCTGCAAAGATTAGAGAACAATACGAAAGGAGAATATGAGTGACACTGGTAAATAAAGACGAATATTGCAGCGGGAAAAAAAGGAATTACGGGATAATGCAAGAATACGAGATTAGCGGTAAAATTCTTTGTAAAAGCAGGAAAAGAGTATAAAGTGCGATTCGTGTAACTCGATAGCACACACTGAAACAAAAGAAGTAGAATAGAAAATCCCCTTTTACAAAAATGTAAATTAAGAGAAAGAAAGAAATATATATCATTATATCTTAGATAAATTCTGAAAAAGGAATTTTTAATATATTTAAAGGAAGAAAAATAACACATATTTCTTAGTATTATCATAGATCTTACCACTCGGAAAGCTAAAAAAAATAGCGCAATTTAGCAAAACCTCTAGGAGAAATGTCGTGAGAGTTATTCAGATTTTCAACGATGATGCTCAACTGAAAATTTATATGATATACCTAGTAGTTGTGTGACACAAGATTAGTGAATAAATGTGCTTCCTCCGAGGTACATATAAAATAAGCTTTTCAAAAAAAACAACTAAAACAATACTGAACACTAACATTGAATATGTGTAATTCTAACGTGTTTCGAAACTTACGCCTTCATGATCACGGAATATTACGAAAAATCGATTGAAATAAAAAAAAAAAAAGGTGTATAAGGAAATCACGAAATATAAAGTGAAAATTTTAAATTGAATATTTAAAAAATATATATAATTGAAAGTAAATCAAAAGTTGAAACGGCTACGATATATATATATATATATATATATATATATATACATATATTATTTTAGTAAACGTTCGATATTACTATTATCGTGAACAATCAGTAATTAGTGAAAATATGTATAACTAATTATGTTTCGGAAGATTAGTTAATTATTTATAGGACGACCTCAAAGGTTGGTGAAAACTTAAAACACGAATTCAGCGAAATTAGTATAATGAGCTATATATAAAACTTTGTCTTTAAATATCGCATATGTTGCGGGGTACATACATACATTTACGGCTATCCTATCCGCGATTATTTATATTACCCTTAATTGATATTTCTCCAATTATCTAATTATCTCTGACCCCATAAGTGCCCTTTGAGCTATCTGTACACCTTTTCCTAACCTCGTTCTTCGTCTGTATTCTCTCGTTCGTGATTACTTTTTATCCCTCCGTCATGTTTATTTGCTTCAGATTTCTGCTTATACGCCTTCGATAGATAATAAAAGGGCTGATGCTTTCTCCCGTCTTACGCAAAAAAATCTCATTCTATGTTTTAGTGCTGAATATTTGCCCTTCCTTCTTTACGATTAATCGCTCCTTTTATTACTCCATTCAACCCAGTCTTCCAGTTCTTGGGGTTCTTTCCTTCTCGACGTCATTCTGTTGTTGTCTTTATCATACGCCTACGTCTTAATCATACACCGCTACCATCGTCTCGCCACTGTTTTTTCTTTTAGTACTTTCCCTCTATTGTCCTCTTCACCTTAATGATAACCTGTGATTCTTAAGTCATAGCTTTTTTCAAATTTTTTCTTCTTTTCGTCTGTATTTTGTTCACGTTTGTTGAAACTTGGGCTTCCTGCTCCTTATTTTATTTCCTGTAACTCGTATTTTTTCTTTCTCCGTTCCATTCTTTCCGCTATCAGAGTTTTTTTACGTTAATTATTTCCGATCGAATTAAGATTTATAATTTATTCCTCTCTTCCATCGCTTCGGACAAACATTTCTGACTGATGAGCTCTTTAAAAAAAAAAAAAAAACAAAAAAAAAAACAGCATATTCATAAATTAAGCCAGGCTTAAATAAAATACGTGTCTGACTATATCTATTCGGTGACTTTTCGTACTATTTTAGAAATACGTAGGTAAGCACACGTAAACTTACCTGTTTTCCGGAAAACGATTCGTTGACGCTAAAATGTTGCCTATTTAGCAAAGTGAACGAAAAATCCACGTAGACCCTCATATTTTCGGAAGCACTTTTCCACACTAAATAAACGCCTAAAACTTTTTCTGTCCTGGAAAACGTTATCGCCCACCTGTGATGACCACAACTGAATTCTTTCGAAGTAACGTCACGTTCCAAATCCCTCGTTACCGATCTGGTCACAACAAAAGTAAATACGTGAGTATGTGGACGGTCTTCTATTTTGACGAATCGGTACAGTAACGCCATCTTCACTGTTACTAATGATTTGTTTAAAATCTGTAAAGAAAAATAAGTACAGAATTCTTATTATTAAAGAAGTTTAAAAGCGAGCTCAACATTTCAATAAAACCCTTTCAAACATTCTATATATGTATACATATACATCTGTATAGATATATATGTATATATACATACATATATATATGTGCCCCTTCACCCCTCTTGCTTTTATTTCTGTCTCTTTCTCTTATATACTTTGTATAAAATGATCAAAATTTACAATGTAATTCTTATGGCATCAACGCAAAAAAAATATAACATAACCACAAAAATCCTATTCTAACATTTAACTTTCATTATATAGAATTAAGACATTTTTTCGTTACATTTTTCGTTGCATGTTTTATTACATAAAATTGTGACATTTTTTAAATAACAATAACAAAAATCCTATAAAATATAACAAACGTTACATAAAATTGCAACATTTTTTGGGACATTTTGCGTTACATAAAATTGGGACATTTTTTCTAATGGGGGGTAGCCTAAGAATTACGTTGTAATTAATATATATCGGTCATGGATAGGTAACAACTGCACAGTTCGTTTGCCGTCTTTGTGGTTTACAGCCTCTGTATTAGCTTAATTTCGCACCTTCAGCCTCAAGATAAATGAATTAGTTCGTTAAATTAATGGTTTCTCTGTAGCGCAGATGATTCATAAAACTAAAAATAAAAATACAGTTTAACTGGTTACAAGAGCTAGTAAAGAGCCCCATGAAATGAATGTATTGCTAATATTGTAGATGGTATATATTATCGCTAGTGGTAAATGGACAGGAATATTAACATTTAAGTGTCGGAATAGTTACAGGGGCCGCCTTAATAAAGAACATAAATATACTAGTTGTAAATTAGCCGAGTATTAGACGAAATGGATAATTGTATAATTAGGCCGAAAGAAAGTAAAAATGCCATATTCTGCGCCACGAAAAGTACGTAATGACAACGTTAAAGAGGAATAATGGAATTAAAATAACTATGATCGAGAGAAACTCCGAAACAGGTTGATTTTCATTTTTTGTGTAAAAATGTAGTATATTTTCGTTTTATGATGTTTATTTACTCATACTTAATCACATACAGAAAATGAACTATTTTAATATTAATCGAAGAAATTGGTTAAGATGTCGCCTAGCGATGAAACAATAATTCGTTCGTGTGAAAATAAGAATGGGCTTATTCAGGTTGCATTACTTACCAGGAAACTTTTTGAAACAACCGTATATATTTAAAGTAACTTTTTTTTCTCTCAAGTAATTGTTGTAGCTCTGAGTGTGTGTGAATTGATGTTATTTTTGAAAAAACAAACGAAAATCGTAAATATATATACGCATAAGCGTACGCGTGTGCATACTAATCAAGCCGCCCCTTTAACGTAGAAATACTTATAAGCGAATCGAAGAAAGTAAATATTAGCGTATATTTCGTCTTCATTATTATTTAATGTTAATTTATCGCGTATTTCTATCAGTCTTTTAGCTTGTTTAAATTATTTAATTTTTTATTACTATAACCATTTTTTATTTTTCGACTATTTCTAATCTAATTTTCTTAAATAGTTTCTTTTTTTTCCCTTTTTTGAAGCGCCACAATTACATTCTTTTTTTTTTCTTTAAATTTGTATGGTCCATGTGCTGTGTATAATTGCCGGGATTATTACAGCACACGGATCAGTGCAGGATCAGAAGTGTTTTAATAGGTTAGCCACTCTAATATGGTTTAGTATATCCTGGACCTGTTTTGGTTCGTTTGACAATGCAACCGTCGGTAAGTTGGAGGTGCCTGCAGGCAGGCAATGTTCTAGAACGTGTTCAGCGGTTGGTGAAATTGGGGAATTGCATATGGAACAGGCAGAGGGAGGAGATGTTCCTTCCAGCAAATAGTTGTGGGATATTGCTGTGTGCCCTATGTGGAGTCTAGTTAATGCTGCAAACTCTCTGCTGGACATGGATATCGGTGGCCACCAAGGCTCAGTGCTCACCTTAATGGATCGCAGCCATGATGTGTGAGCCGACCACATAATTTCCCATGTCTCTGCCTTATGTTGCTGAAAAAAGGGTGGCTCCAGCTGAGGCAGAGGGGCACCTTCGGGCATTGGACTATATGTTGCTGCCTTAGCAGCCAAGTTCACACGCTCATTCCCCGGCACACCGGTATGACCCGGGACCCACAAGAATGTTACTTGTGAGCCAGCCCGGAAAAGCACGTTAATGATGCGCTTTATTTTTCGAGATAATGTGTGAGAGGTTTTAGGTGTCTGGAGTGTCCTAATCGATTGCAAGGAATCTGTGATTAGAAATGCATTTCGACGTTGGGGATAAGACTGCAGATATTCTCTCAAGCAGAAGAAAATACCATACAGCTCCCCCTCCAGCACTGAACAGAAGTCGTGGAGCCGAACCGCATGAACAACTCCCTCCACCTCGTAGGCGCAAGCCACCGGCGAGGACCCATTGAGGGGGTTTGCTTTGGCACCATTTGTATACAGCTGTCTGTAGCTGGGAAAAAGTTGCATTTTTTCCGCCACGTACTGGGATGGCAGTATGACATCCTGGTCCGAGCGATCGCTCAGCAGAGATAAATCCGCAACAATCGGAGAATCCTCCCAGGGGAGTTCAACATGCTGATGTGCCAGGTCAGAGTTCCAGTTAATTCCTCTTTCCTTAAGGAGGGCTAGTACACTGGGAAGGGGATCGTTTGGAAAAGACGGTAGTGGGATTTCTGAATTATCGTTGCGGCGTAATTTAGCTTGGTACCAGTAAAATAAATCTCTGAATTCATAAGAATTTCGGATAACCGTTAAGGGTGGAATGCCCGCTAGTGAACAGATTTCCAACGATGGCGACGTCCTATGCGCTCCCAAGATAATTCGTATAGCAGTATGATGGATTGTGTCAAGTGATTTAAGGAGTGCGTTGTTTGATGAGGAATAAACTTGGCACCCATAGGTCAATTTACTTAAAGTGAGAGATTTGTACACAGTTAGCAGGAGCTTAGGATCTATGCTATATTTCGGATTTGACAGACATTTTAGTATATGTAAGGATTTCATGCATTTATTTTTAAGATGGTGAATGTGATGTGACCAGGACAGTTTTTCATCAAACACAAGACCCAAGAATTTAATTGTGTGGAGCAACGGGAGTGGTGAATTCCTTAGGAAAAGAGTTATGTCGGAATCGGGATCACGCTGGCGTCTCTTGTGAAATTTCACAAATCCATATTTTGTCGGAGAGAATTCCAGGCTATTTATATCAGCCCATATTTCTAAGTTATTGATCGTTGATCGAAGGATTGATCGTGCATTGGACGGAAGGTTAGAAGGAAGTGATATATTAATATCATCAATATATAAGTGGGCTGTAACTGGCGGCCATATAAAATCTGCCATGTTATTTACATATAGTATAAGTAATGTTACGCTCAGCGCTGAGCCTTGTGGTATACCATTTTCGATAAGGAAGGAGGAAGATATTTTAGAGCCAATCCTAACTCGGATCGCCCTATCAGAAAGAAAGTTAAGGATGAAATTGCCCATGTTTCTACTGATTCCGGCGTTCTTCAGCTTAGTAAGCACACCATATCGCCATACGCGGGATTTCAAGGTAACAAAGACCGAATATAAGTATTGCTTTCTGTTTTGGGCTGTAAGTATTTGCCTTTGGAGGCTCAGAAGGTGCATAATTGCGGATTTTGATGTACGGCCACCGACCTGGATTGCAGATAGGATCTCCAAAGATTCTAGGACGGAATAGAGACGCCTATTCACCATTTTTTCCAGAGTTTTTGAAAGGACCGATATTAAGGAAATTGGCCTGTAACTTTGAGGAAGGAAAGGATCTTTGTTTGATTTAAGAGCAGGGATTACTAAAGCAGTTTTCCAGGAGTTAGGGATGGATGATGAGGACCAGATTTGATTATAAATATGCAGTAGGAGACTTTTAGCGGAAGGAGAGAGATGTTTCAACATGAGTGGGTGAATTGAATCCGCGCCGGGCGCACTGTTTCTCGTTTTATTTAGTTGGAAGTTCAATTCATCTATTGAGAATGGAAGGTTGAACGCTTCATCTTTCTCGGAAAGGAATGATATTGGTTCACTTTCCACTGATGTTTTTTGTTCTAAGAAATTGGGAGTGTACGAGGCAGAGGAGGAAACATTTGTGAAGTGGAGCGCAAAAGCACCCGCCACCTCGGATTCATCTGTCACCAGCGTCCCATTTATAAGTAAGGAGGGGGTCGGAGTGGAGCTAGGGTTACCATTCAGCGCCTTTATCTTCTTCCACATTATAGCACATGGTGTGTCCTTTGAGATGGAGGAGACAAAGGCTACCCAAGATTGCCGCTTTTTAATTCGTATAAGCAGGCGGGCTTTAGCTCTATATTTTTTGAAATCGATTAAGTCTTGCTGCGACCTCGTTGCCTTGAACTTTTGAAGTGCTCTTTTCCGTTGGCGTATTGCGGACTTAATTTCTGGGCACCACCATGGAATAATTCGATGTGGACGGAATCGTTGCTCGGGCTGCATTATTGATCGCATGAGTGAAGATGGACAAGTTTTCTTCTATACTTAGTGCAGGGCGACAGGGTATTATAGTTTTATCTCGATAAGTGCTCCAGTCCGCCTTCTGGAACGCGAATCGTGGTTGCACATGGATAGGGCGTCGCGTGGGTGACAGAGTAGGAAAATGAATAAAAATGGGGTAATGGTCACTGGAGCATAAATCCTGGTGCACCATGATGTTTACATAAGGGATCAGCACCGTTGAAATGAAGGCAAGGTCTATTGTTGAAGACGTGTTGTGAGTTGCATTGAAGTGTGTATGGGACGGAGGTCTCAGCAATATTAAATCGCTACCTAGTACGTAGTCAGAAATTACTTTTCCCCGCGCATTGGTATAGGCAGCACCCCATTGAGGGGAATGAGCGTTAAAATCACCTATCCAAGTCACGGGAGTGGGTAACTGACGAAGCAACCTCTCAATCTGAACTTCAGAAATATTTACTGAAGGAGGAAAATAACAGTTACATATTGTTATAGAAGGGAAAGAAAGGGATGGCAGCTTTACTGTAACTGTTACTGCTTGTAGCTCTGTGGTAATACTAAGGAGTTGGGATGGGAAAGACTTATGCACTAGTGTGGCGACACCTCCACACGCTGATATTCCTTGAGAGTAATCTGATCGGTAGACTATAAAATTTTTAAGCGAGAAAGACTGGGTTGGTTTCAGATGCGTTTCTTGAAGACAGATGATGCCCGCCGTCCAATCACTAATTAGTAATTTGAGTTTTTCTATATGCTTGAAAAGGCCTCTGCAGTTCCATTGCATAATACTGTCTCTAGTAGCCATTATTAATTAATTTATTTATTTTGAGAATGAGTCAAATAATAATTGTAATACTTTATGGACAAGGGAAGTTTATTAATTTGTGTTGGATACGTTGCCGTCGCTATGATGTCGTTCGTCTTCAGACGTTGTGATCGTTTGTTCCGATAATTTCCTTATAATTCGGAAGCAGCGACTTTTAATGCTTCTGCCGATAAGATATGGTTTAACTGCTGCCAGCATGTATACTAGCTCGTCATAACTCCTTGTATAATCAGTTCCATAGGAGATGTACTTTGGGTTCGTCGCTACTGCCTGGATAAATGTTTTGAATTCTTCAAATCCCATCATAAACGTTGGTTGTTCGGCGTTGAAAAGGTGCTTGGCTTTTTCAGTTACGTCTCCTGGCTCTCGGGTTGGCTGTTCGTTATGCGGCTCAGCTGGTGCATGCTCTTCTTTCTTATCTGGTTGATTAATGTAGAGAGCTGGCCGTTTTGGTAGCGGCCGCGATGGGAAAATCGCCGGCCTCGGGTCAGCAAGTGCATCTGGGGTCTTGGAATGAGGCCGTTTCAGGGGACTAGCGTCCGTGTCCATCTCTATTTCCGGCTGCTCAATTGTGGTATTTGAATTTATTTTGTCTGTACCTGTGGTGTCTATCGTTAAGGGGGAGACATGGGTTTCCTTCTGTACTGTCTGGGGCAAATTGCTATCATGGTCCGCGGTTAGCTGTTGAGGTTGGCAGATGATGTCTGGACGGCTGGAATGACTCTCTTGTTGCGTGTTCACCAGTTTATTCTATTTTCTGCAGTTTGGACATACGTGGTCTTCAATTTGGATGAAAATTCTATGATCGTGGTCATTATTTCGTAATAAAAATGATCTAGGAATATTTGCACAGTTCATATGCTCGATATACACCTGTCTTCGCCAGCTTATTACGTGTGCAAACTCATCGTCCGAGGGGTTGACTCTTAATATTGATATTGGTGATAGTAGCTTAAGGGATAGTGCTGAAACGAGGTATGACGAAAGTGTTTCGTTCGGTATAGTGGCCGATACGTTTGACAGAACAACTTTATTAGCTGGTTGTTTAATTCGTGCTGCCTGAATTGTCCGTTCTGCTAATGTAATCGTTCCGCCTCCGGCAAAAAAATTGTCAGTTATTTTTTGCGATTTAAGGAAAATAATTACACGGTCTCGATTGATACGGGACCCCGCAATTATATCGAGATTACTGCCGGTGACTGCTTTCACCGCAGTAAAATAGTCTCTGAGCGTATTTGGCGGGAAATATGACAGAATAATGCCCTGTTCGTCTTTTGGATGATTAAAAGCTGTTAGCGCTGTTATTTTCGTTGACTTCACTTTATCAGCGAAAGAGATATTTTGTTTATTTAACGAATTACGATTTTCAGAAGACTCGGTTTGAATTTTAATTGTATCAACTAACGTGCTCGATTTCGGTTTTGTGTTATCAGGGGATGTATTGATTATATTAGATTGATTATTATCTGCATCCGCGGCGCGGGAGTGTGTAGTGCTTTGTTTGACGGTAGTGGTTGACGATAATGTTACGGCTGCGGTGTGAAGTTAGTGTGTGTTGTCTGTTGATCGGATGATCGGTTGCGTGTGTGGGGTAGGTACTTGTGTAAGCGTGGTAGTAACATGTGTGTTCGGGTTAGTTGTGTACGTGTGAGAGGTGGTTGTGTATGTAATTATCTTACTGTTCGCGTTACTCTGGTTTAGAGCGAACGGAAGAGGATCTGCAGAGATCGACTGATTCTTATCAGCGGTTGCGGTGGCCGGCTTATGCGGAGGTATGTTGTGTGTGTCGGTGTGGCTCTTACCTGGTTTGTGTGCTGCGTACTTACTACCGGTGGTCGTTTTGCTTCCGTCCGGTTTCGGTGCGGCGGCCAGCGTGTTTGCTGGAGGGGGTGAGCGGAGCATCTCACGAGACAGCCCCGAACGTAATATTTCTTATCAACAAGACGAAACGCGAGAAACACAACTGTAATCTAATACTTTAAGTAGTAAGGCTCTATTTCTAAAATTTCCGCTTTAATCTGTACAATACTTTTAAGAGCTTTCGATTGTTAAAGTCTTCCGGGTATCTGTAAGTTCGTGATCCGGTCGACGATTTAACATTACTAGTAGCATAATATATTTACGTTGACTTTTTTGTGCTTTTGTCGGTATGTACCATTGTTTGGATCTCCTGTTTTAAAAGTAGCAGTAGTACGAGAAATTCTGCATTATTTTTTTTTCTTTTATTCATAAAGTAACCGCAACGTGTATGGCGGCGAAATATAGAATACGCCGTCCTCGAGTAAATCCTACATTTGCAACCGGAATTGTACTAATCTCGCTTACCTTCTGTTTATTTATCTCACTTTTACGCATTACCAATAATAGAGATCGGTAAATGAGATTGCTGATAAAAAACGCTGCAACATGCGACCTTGAAACTTCTAAAAAATCGCAAATAATTTTTTTCTTCTCCGACGCGGTCGTTTTAAAGTTTCAACATTTATCACAAGTTCTGAAATTCCTAACCAATCCGATAAACCTTGTTTACGCGCAGCACATGGTTCGAAGGGAATGGCATGTTGAATAAATTCCTCGAATTTAAAGTCTCGCGATTTAAGTTTTTGAAAAGAAATGTGCTTAATTCTTCCACTCCGGTTATAATAATAATAATGCGCCTTCCAACTCGCGCAGCGAAGTTCGTTAAACTCGAACGACATCTCCACTTGCGATTTAACGAATTCAAAACATGCGTTTTTGTAAGTCGGCCGAAAAATTGTTAAAAGTTCTCGTCTTATCTGCGACTTTTTTTTCGATATATGATAAAATTTGTTTGTTTTTAAAAATTATAAAAGGAAAAAAAACGACAAGGAACATCTAATTTTTTTTTTCATAAAAGAAATTGTACATTGAGCAATATTGTCCCTGATCCCATCACGCCTACCAATATTTATTATCAAAGAGTAATTACATTGTATAAATATATAGTTTATTAGTTCTATCGGTAATAACGAAGTATCCAAAAAGGTGAGTACATATAAAAGTGAATTATTCGATTTATAAATGAGAACGTATAATGATAATTACTTCAGAAAAATAAGATCAGCAGAAAGGAAAAAAAAATATACATATATATATAAACACACACATATATATATATATATACATATATATACATATCTATATATATATACATATATATACATATCTATATATATATACATATATATATATATAACTCGGCCATTTTGGCCTCGCAAAGAGCTATGCTCCTTGGCCCCTCTTGCTTACATTTCTGTCTCTTTCTCTGCTATATTTTGTATAAAATGATCAAAATATACAATGTGATTCTTAGTCCAGCCCCCATTCGATTTTATAACGAAAAAAAACGTCCCAATTTTATATAATTATAAAAAAATACAACCAATAATTTGTACCATAAATTTTATTTATTTATCGAAACAACTTAACATACTGCAATACATATAAATAGTACTTTTTTTGATGTTTACCGATTTTCATCATTACTCACATGGTGTACCTCAGTTGAATGGTAATTTTTCTAATGGGCAAAGCATCAGTAAAATCGGTCTATATAAATATGAGTTATGCGCGAACAAACACTTAAAAAAACAAAAACATACGTGACGTATATATAATCTTCTTCTTTTTGGAAATCGGTAAAAATGAAAATATAACAAACGTTACATAAAATTGGGATATTTTTTCTAATGGGGGTGGGACCAAGAATTACGTTGTAATTAATATATATATCATCTAGTACTAAGAAATGTTTTGTCTATTTCGTGCATCATTCTATTAACCACGTTTTTATTTTTCCATGATCCTATCTTCTTTCCCTTTTTTATATCTCCTATGCTATGATTTCTATTAGTTTCGTACGGTCGTGCCTTCAAGTCTTGAGTCTCTAATTTAGATGCAATCCAAAATTCTTGCCTTTGTCTATGTCTTGGTGCTCTTAAATCCTTTCAGTTCCAGCAGTCCTTGTTGAATCTAATACACCACCCCTTTCCATTCGCAGATTACATTTGGGCTATCGTTTTCTTACTAAGCGTCTTCCCCACTCACGTCTCCTACTATTAACCATTTCTAGGTACTGGCGTTTCGCACCTAGGAAAACCCATTATCCCTCATTCGGCTTAGTTGATTTTGTTCTTACACAATTTCCTTTGACAATCCCTTCTATTTCTCTTTTAATATTCTCCTAAAATTTTTACTACACTTACGCTCTCAAAATTTCTTTCACAGACCCTAATTAGACAGGAATTCCACAATACCATCAATTCTCAATTTCCATCTCATGTAACCCGGTGTTTACAGCTGGTTCCAAAAGGTCGGGTGGTGTCGATGCATCTTTCATCCTCCCAGATCTTAACATTTTAGAATCTTTTCATCTTCCTCCTTTCTGTTCCACATTCACAAACGAATTAATGAGACTATCTTACGTTCGATTATTTTCATTTCTTCTAAAATCACCTTTCCTCTAAATTTTCGATTATATCTGACTCCATGGCCGTCCTTCAATTTATCCTCCCTTACCTGATCACTTATGCGATTTTCTAATTCTCCGTATACGCTCATTTGTTCTTTCTTTCCTCCATTCCATTCAGATCGACTTGCTGTGAATTACTAGCCATTCGGACATTTTTGGTAATGAATCAGCTGATTCTTTGGAATTCGGGTTGCTGCTTTTTCCCTTTTCTTTTCTTAAGAAAAATTCCATTCTCTAATCTCCTTCCGCTGTGTAAAAGTTTTCATCTTAGGTTTTGGTCGGGTCCCTCTCTTTTTTTTAATAGTTAATCATTTCATCCGTCAGTTCAGCCTAATCTTCTTGGTTCTCACTGTTCCCCTCACTTTGTCGTTTTGTTATTGTCTCCACTATTCGTCTGCGTTCTTAAGCCATTTTCTATTTCTTCTGTTTTTGTTTTCGTCGGTTCTTTTTGTATTGTCCTCTCTAATGAAGCGCGAGTTTGCGATGCTGATTACGTGTTTATTAACTCTGTTGATCTCTTTCGGTTCAACGTTCTGCTTTTTATTCCAGTTTGCTGCGACTTGGTCTAACTATGCATTGGCCTTTAATACCCTGTCTTTTCCTTCTCCACCCATCGTTCCCACAGTTTGTTCCTTCCTACTAATAATATTTGACCGCAGCAAGATATAATCGACTTCTTTCCCTTTCTAATTATTTCCAAGTAAAAGTCCTTGGTTAACGAGGCAAAAAAAAAAAAAAAATGTAGTGTTTCACTAGTATTAACTTGCCGCTATTTTCCACTGTTTATTCCTTTAGGCCACATAAAATGCTTTAGAACTCCTTGCTATTCGTTCTTCAGTGCATTTTATATTCATAAAGTATGTAGAAAAAAAAAAAAGAAAAACATTTTTTAGGATATTTATTTTTCATTCACGAAGCAGAGCCATTTTTATCTGTTCTCCGATAAAGCGAAATTAGTTTTAGACACATCGTCGCTGCGGATTGCTTAATCTCAAAACAGCTAGCCGAAATGTGTCTTGCGCGGTATTTCAAAAGCGCGGAGCTTTCCTTAATCTTACTGATATGTCCTCGTTAATTCTCGGAACGTATTTTGCAACTAAAATCTTTACCGGAATTCGCTGTTATATATTACGTATTAGACTAATCACCATGCGTGAAAGGCCGAGCAAGCTTATAAGGAATCGTCTACAACTGTTTCGATCGGCTTTTTTATTTATTTTTTTTATTTTTTTATTTTTATTTTTTTGGGCACGTTAACAAGGAACCTGGGAACTACAGAAGGATGAGCTTTAATCAAATAACAGTACGATTAGATATTGCGGAAATGAAACAACTAAGGGAAGGGATAATAGACACAGAGGGCCAACGATAGGATGTAAGAAGTACAATAAGGGACAGGAAGAACAAACATTTGAGCATAAAAAAGACACAGTGTTCCATTGCAAGCGAAAGACATTCATAAAGGTCGTGGTTAAATTCACAGACGACTTCGTCATTCGGATGAAGAGGACAACACGAAGAAGGTGCAAGCAACCGAGTAAAAATCTATCTCGCTGCTAATTAAAAAAAAAAGAAAAAAGAAAAAAAGAAAAACAATTTATCGGCGTCTTCAATTAACTTGGTACGCATCGTTGCACGTGATTTTAATGTAAAACGCAATATGAGATCAATTACAAAAAAAATGAAAAGTCTGTTGAACACTGTAGCCCAATGAACTTTTCCTTACAACAGACAGCGTGACCCGCTCGACTTGTTTAATGAATCGCTAACAGTTACCTAGAAGTAGATGAAATTATATCGATTTGTCGTCAGGTAATTTCAGTGATCAAAAGAAGAAAAAATATTCATCTACACTCTCATACGACTCCCAAACGTAGAGTAACTCGGTTAATTGGAAATCCGTATTAATAAATTTGTTTTAAAATGAACGATGATATACGCTGGCTGCTAAGTAATGTAAAAAGTAAAACAATAACATAGCGATGGGGCAGCATTTATAGAAGAGAACTTTTATGGTATTTACGAAAAAAGGTGAAATAAAGTCACAACGTGGATAGACACAACAGACAAAAGTGTTCATGAAGTATTAAACATTTTTGCGGAACTGGCTTTGGAATAGCATCGACTATATATGATGACATTATGTATTACGCATGTACATAGACTTTAGTACTCGATAAAACTAACAATTAGCGGGCCGAAAAATAAATAAAAGTGAGTGTAGCCGAAGTACTTCGTTTTTTACTTTTTTTTCTTTTTCGGATACCATTACAATACCCTGCTTGAACTTGTGTGCATAGCTTGAGATTCACCGGTCATTTTACAACCGCCACTTTTACCTGAATACTTCAAAAAAAAAAAAAAAAAAAAGAAGGGGTATAGGCAAATGATTATATTTTTTACTGTGTACTTCTTTTTGCATCTTAAAAAAAAATCGCCTGGAAAATCTGACGAAATTCAGTGAAAAAAATTCAAGTAAAAAAAAAAAAATACAAAGGAAAATAAAAAAAAAAACAAAACAAAGTGAATCTAGAAAACTCTTTTTACGGACTCTTTTCCGAGAGAACGGAACAATTTTCGATTACGCGAGTACTGAACTAGGAAAAACGGAAACGGTCTCGTTTTTTTCTTCTGACAAATAATTTATTCGTTTCGAAATTTATTTCTCGAGGAGGACTGCTTCTTCAGCTCATTTCGTATTCGAAAGTTCATTTGTGCTGAACCGTTCTTCACACATAATGCAGCGTAATATATTGAACTATCCCCAATTGCGAACGCATAACGCCGTGACAGCAGTGTCTGCAAAATAAACTGGCGGCTAGAGAAGCAGTTGCGGTTCGCGCCATTTTATAGTTCAGCGACACCGAGACCGTCGTTATGAAGGAATAAATTGTGGCTCGGTTCGGCATTGAAAAAATTTACAAAAAACTACATTCGATTGACAGTTAAAATTAATCTGTTTGCCGCTTTTTTTTCTTTTTTTTTTTTGTTTTCGTTTTTACGCGAAACCCGCGCGCTTTTCCGGAAAATAAGAAATATGCCCAACTTTGTCTCTTTCGTTCCCCGGTATAGCAGCGTGATTCTTTCTGAGCAACTGGTAATGTTTGTCGCTTCCGAAATTCCGCACGTCAATAAATCGAACCGTCCGTTTTTAGCTTGTTCCCCGTTTTTCATCTACCCTATTCTCTCGATCGTGCATTTAGTCTCTGCTTTCGTCGATGTCATAATATCTTCCCATTGACCATCGATTTTCTAACCTTCGATGTCTTCTCGTACGGATTTTTTTTTTGGAAAAACGAGAAATTAACGTTTTATCGTCAGTCGAATCCGATTTTCTGTTTTCAGTGCCAAACAAAGACACATTTTATTCCGTCACAATGGCGGTCTCGGTGTCGCTGAACCATAAAATGCCGTGAACCGCGACTGATTTTTTTATTCTGCAGATAATAATACTGTCACGACATTAGGCGTTCCCAATTGTACAGTTCAACATACTAATTTTATGCGCGAAAAACGGTTCAGCACAAATGAACTTACGAAAATACGAAATGAGCTGAAAAATCAGTTGTCGAGAAATGATTATTCGTCAGAAGACAAAACTGTATCCGTTTTTCCTAGTTACTTGTATCATCGAAGTGCCCAGAAAATTTCCATCTTCCCCGGTATCATTAAAAGACTCTGATCACGCGGCCAAAATAGCTCTTTTAAGAAATGAACTGGAGATTTTTTTCTTTTTTCGGTGCGGGCTCTTTTTGGAAATTCTGAATTTTGTATCGGGTTTTGTTTCATATAAATCCATATTTTACACGCTATGGAGGTTTCCGCTTTTACACTGTACAGCGTAGATCGAATAAACATAAAAAAATTTACCTCGCGCTATTTAAAGCTCGATCTGTGTAATTGCTTATTCGTTCAGAAAAGTCGCTTCCCGGAAGTTTTAACGTTCGATTCCAAACACCTTTTAGAACTATCTATTACTTATGTATTACCGTTTTTTTTTTTTATTCCTTCTAGATTTGAAAAGAGGATTTTATCCACTTCTCGCAAGCCAGTTATCGTCTTTTTAAAAACTTCTTCTAAAACCTCCAACTTGCATCTCCTAATGATTCTTCTTCGTCTAATTTCTATCGCTTTATTTTCTGAAAGGTGCTTCGGTCTGTTTTTTCGGTGTACAATGTTTTTTCAAATGCCACTTTGTATTACATACTTTGCTTTAATTTTCAATCTTATCCAGCTTTAACGTATTATACAATAGGATACGATTTTTATCAGTTGTCTTCCGATAACCACTAGAGTCGTCGTCTTCTTATTCGGGCACTCATATTTTGCGAACCGAACCGAAATTGTCACTACGAAAATATATATTAAGTACACATCTTTTGACATTGAGAAATGTTTTACTACATATTGTTCTGCTGAGTTATATAATAGACAGGGAGACCAAGTGAACCACTAATAATTGATCAGTACGATTTGCAAACCATCACAGGGAAACGATGATCATGAAATCCTTTACGAGTAGTCGGCGTAATGGCAAGACTGGAACCGAACCACTGTCAGACTGGAATCGGCGACTGTAATTTTAATAAATCTTTCCGGTATTATGATTTTCAACCGTTGACGCACGTTGTTGTATAATTGAACTGAGTGAATTTGACGATATTAAAAACGGGTTGTACGAATAATCTTTAGATATGTAGGTGAATACATCCTGTTTGTTAAAACTGTATAATAAAACATACTTTAATAACAAACAATATAGAACAATAAATTAGATAAATACCTTAATTAGAAACGTTTTCGGGCATAACCCATCATCAGCTAAAACTAACTTAAAGGAAACTTAAAACATACTCCTTTAAGTTTCCTTTAAGTTAGTTTTAGCTGATGATGGGTTATGCCCGAAAACGTTTCTAATTAAGGTATTTATCTAATTTATTGTTCTATATTGTTTGTTATTAAAGTTTGTTTTATTATATAATCTTTAGATAAACCATCGATTGCGAATCCGTGCTAGGAATTTGAAAGGTCTTCAATTCTATTTCCCCAGACAGGGTGGATTCTTTCTTTATGGTTCTTTATAACCCTGAAGGTAGTTTTGGCACGAGATTCATTGATTTCTTTTCTATGCTAACCTGGCAACGTGTTCTTAGCATTATTGCGTTTTAAATTTCTTCTGTTAGTTTTATAAACTTGATCAATAGGAATTTGCGCATTCATTGCCAATCCGAAAAAAGCTGATGCAATTTTTTTTTTTTTTTTTTTAATAATAATTTGCGGGTCCCACAACACATTTTGTCTGTGTGGGTTCGCAACATAATTATTTCATTTATACAATATAACAGCAATTTAACTTTTTTTTTTTTTTTTTTTTTTTTACGAGTAGCTAATGCCTTTTAGGCTATTACTCGATTTTTGAATTATCTAAATATACTTAGAAATTTTTGTATTAATTATAAAGTCAGTAAGTTCTTGCAGGCAGTTTACATCCGGAATCTGTGTATTCAGCTGATTTCTGCGATGTTGGATGTATTTTTGGCAGGATACCACAATATGATGAACTGTTAGCGGCTCGCGGCACACCTCGCATATAGGCGGCGGCTGATCGTTCAGCAGGTACGAGTGAGTGATGACAGTGTGGCCCAGGAATATTCTATTGACTGTTGTTTCCAGCCTCGGAGAGTAGGTATTGCCAATACTTGCTGGCCAGGCATCCAGGTTCTTCTTTATATTTCCAAGCATACTTGGGCGAGCTTGGAAGGACTGGTTCCACGAGTTTAAATTGCGCTGGATATAATGTTGAGCTATGTCCTCTCCAAGCATTACCGGCAGGGAGGCTTGGTTCTGTCCTCGTGCCGCATGGTGGACATCATCATGGCTTTCTATCCCTCGGTGGCTCGGTATCCAGACAAAGGTAACTGCAGTATTATGTTTGATTAACTCCAAGATGCAGTACCATATGTGGTGCAATTTAACTTAAGTACTACTTTCTGTTACAAAATAAAAAGTGTTAACTTACATATTACTATACTACAAAATGCACACTCTCATTATTTACCAATTTATATTACAGTTATACCATCATCTAAAATAATATTTCACCTTAATATGTTAACCTATATATTACGATAATACAACTTTTATACAACTACCACTCTCTCATTAGCAGCTTAAAACTGGAGATAGTAATCTCATGTCAACTTAGGGTCAATGTTATTATAGGTGGTTATTACTAGTATTACGATACTTTTTTTTTTCTTTTTTTTGTTATTATTTCTATTGCTCTTTACACCATGCTATCAGCCAAATTTTAACCTTGATTTTACGTCTCTCCAGATTTTTTTCATTTCGAATTTCCTTCGGTATCTTCCGCGTTAATATTATCCCTCAATATTGTGTTTATTTTACCGTTAATTCCCCTAGATCGTACATAGAAAGTTTTATCGTAATTTCTAATGCTGTACGTTTTTGTTCTATCTTCGAGTTTAGCAACTCAGTAATTTTCTGTAATAATATAAAGCATTTTTGGTGACATTTCGTTATTTTTTTTCCACCAAGTGATGTTAGCTAATGCGTCCATTTTATTCTCGTTGTGTAAGGCCAGTTTTAAACATTTTTTTTTTTTGCAATTTGTTGATTTTCCTCATTTCTGTAATTTTCGCCTCACCCCAAATTCCGATTCCGTATTTAATTCTGGACATTATTACAGCTTCGAAATATATATCCTTAGGCTTTTGTATGTCATACCTTGTTTTAATTTATATAGTGTATGAATATAATTTACCTGACTTTGCCCGCAATATTGTCAGTGCGGTTTCTCAGACCTTTATCTAATGTTATCCCAAGATATATAACATTTTCTGACTTTTCATAAGTATTTCCTTACTATGTAAACACTTTGTATTGTGTAAAATTAATTTCGGACGAACGTTCTAAACCGGCTTGGCGTTCTTATATGCATCACTTTTGTTTTTTTAGACTTTAATTAATGCGTCCATTTGCATACATTATTCAGATCTTCTTGTAACATTTTTCCAGCACTTTCTATGTCAGAGTGTTCAATAACTAGTGCGATATCATCTGCATAAGCATAAAACATACACTTGGTTAATCTTGAAACAATAAACCGTCTTTTGACCAATTCCGATGAAAATTTAATAATAATTCTTTTATTATTCCATCATTTAGATATCTACATTAGTCAGTTCGAAGTTTGTTTAAATGATTTCTTATAATGTGGAAACGATAGTTTTAAATCATTGGCTACATATCTCTACAGCAGTCCGGGGTATATCTGGTCAGTTTGTCTTTTTTATCGCACGCATACTTTGCTATAGTCGGTTGTTTTATTTTTGTTTATTTACGGCGTTCATAAAAATTAATCCGACAATCGGGCCTCCTTTATATAGCGTTCACGAGTTATTATGCGGGGCTTTGAAATGTTTAAAATCCGAAAAAAATTATGTCCGTTGTCGAGTTTTAAAAATTTTGTGACGTGTGTGTGTGTGGTATGCTTAGGGCGCGCTAGTTCGCTTGAGAAGAAATGCTTTAGAATTTGGGTAAGATAAACGTATTATGACATTGAAATAAAGTACACTTTCAAAGGGTTACAATTTAAAGGGTAAATAGGCCTCCTCTATTTTGTTCAATAGAAGTGCTTGTATGTCAAAGGGTAATTAATGTGATCTGCGGTACAATATTATTTGCGTCCGTACTTATTTTTCGACTTCCGTACATTCAATTTTGAATTTTGTTTCCTTGAATTTTCCGATTTAGTGGGTCCCGTGATTTGAGAGTGCCGGCGATTTCCCGATGAATTTATTTCGAATTTTCCCAGTAAAAATCAAAAGTCGTTGTTGAGTATTTCTTTTTTGCTTTTTTTTTTTTTGGAAATCTTTTTTTCCGCAACCACTATAATTTACTAAATCTCCGTACAATTAAAAAAGTGATGGTTTATTAACGTTTGAAAAGAATGTCTTAATTTTAAAAATGTCGGACGCCTGAACAAATTTCACTCGGGCAAGCGCAGAGAAACATTAAAAGGTATTTGCGAGATGTGCCACGTTCGATCGAACGAATTTGCGGCCGTGTAAAAGAGTTTTCACACTTCCATAAACTATGCACGTACAATAGTCGTAAATTTTCAAGCCGTTCGGAACACATAAAAATTACGAAACAATTTATCTAAATGAAAAATTGACCTGCCTGTCTAAAATACCAGCGAAAGCGCCGTTACATTAACCGCTTAATTATTACTAATATGTGTAATTTACAGAGTACTGACTGAAATTTTATTGAAATTCTTCCGAGCGCTATGAAACAATAAAAAGAAATAATAAATAAATAATAAAAGTTACAAAAATATCTAATTTAATAACGTTTAACGGTGGTAGAAAAATCGCAAAGTACCATATTTAAACTTTACCGCGTCAGTGACCAAACAAAAGACACAATCTTTCAAAGAAACAAAAAAATTGATCAGATTTTACTTTTCTTTCGGCCGAATTAAAAGAGAATTTTCAAACATGTTAAATAGGAAATTTGCGAAAAAAAAAAAAAAAAAAAAAGAAAAAAAGGTAAAATATATCGCTAGAATTAAAGGAAAATTCGAATCACATGGAGAAAATACGAATAAACAGATGGAGATGGTTTTTCTTTTTAATTTCAGCAGATTATCGCAGTGTTTGAGAATATCGAGCAAAAAGCTTTCCCATTTTGCGGTTTCCAGAAGAACCGGAAAAACGCGCGCGCCCTATCTAAAAACCGCGTTAAATAAATAAAAATCAGGGGGGTAACGGCGCGTTCTTTATCATCGGTCACTCACGTTGCTATAAAACGCGGAAGATTTTAATATGACTGCTGGTGATGGTGGGGCGGTGGTGGGGTGGTAGTGGTGCCGGTGGAGGGGGGGGATTAAAAAATTCCTCGAATCCCCTTGCGAACCGTACAAAATTCGTCGGAGCTGCGATAAGAGCGCCGGTAAAAGGGTTTCAGCTGAAAGTCGGTCGCCTGCAATAATTTGAATGTGGGACCTCAAGGGAATTCGCAGCTGTTCATACTACGATTTCGTAGCGTGAACTTTTTATGTTGTGCAATTGTCGGAGGGCTCCGAAATCATCAACAGCGTCGACGATGTACCGTTCTCATTAAAATTATTCTTACCCGACGACGAACGGAAGTAGTCCCCGCTCCTGCTGCGAAGATTTTATCAGTCAAGCCGAAATTCAACAGGTACTCCGAAAGCGTTCGCGAAACACATTTTATCGCCACCGAACTCTCTACACACATGCGCCTAGTCCCCCCTAAATTGCTTTCTCCCTCTCGCGATAGCAGCAAAAGGTAGCCGAAGCAAAATAACCCAAAAACAGCCTGAGACGAGCCCAAATAAATTAAAAGAAAAAAAAACCAACAAAACAACTATCGAAACCTCCGCTTCAGCTCTAGTATTTCGAACTTAATTTCGCTAATGCCGTTTTTTTTTTTAAAAGTTATTTTCCTTTTCTTTTTTTTTTATACAACTGTGGAATTCCGATAATTTCTTGCTCAGATGCGGTTTTTCTTTTTTTTTTTTTCCATTTTAGGGTACCGAAATTATAACGAACTTAAATTATTTTATCGAATATTAATCGGTCAGGGTAGTTAAAAATAGTGCTTCAGTTGACACACAGTGTCGGACATTTGGCAAACGGCAATTAGTTGTTGGGGCGAAGGCATATTTTATGCGCAACTTTTAATCTTAATCGATGTTAATTCTTTCAAAGTAATACACTATCGATTCACTCGATTAATCGTTCCGTCTTAATCGTACATACGGTTAATTATAAACATTTGCCTAATGTCGGACGTGATAATGGCGCTTCCTTAGAATTATTCTGCGTCTAACAACTCTATTCTCGGAAGAGTAGCTCTTTGTAGCGAGACGCGAATAATTAGCCGTAGGATGTGGTGTATAAAAGTAAAAAGATACGGTAGATCGTGAAACGCGACGAATATTAATAGTTATGTTTTTCTGTACGCCGCGGGTCAACCTTTATTCGTTACTTTTCACCTGCGGTGAAATAAATGCTTTTATTAACTAGAAAAAGGCAAGATCGATAAATTGTTTGCGGTGTAAAATTGACCTAAATATCAGGTTTCACCGAGGAACTGTTGATTTCACCGCGGGTAATCCGGTTATGTTCGTGTACAAAGAAGGCAAAAAAATTCTGCCTTTAGCTACGATGTCAATACCCTCATCGGAATAAATCTTCTTCAACAGCTTACTACTCGCATTACGTTGACCGAAAAGAGTAATAACTATTCTCCGAAGTAAAATTCGTTACATTTTAATGGACGAGAAATTTTTCGAATTTAATGTGTGTCAACGCGCTGCAATAATATAATTAATACATTTTCGAGAATTATTTTCGATTAAAATTTCTCTCAAATGTGTACATACATTATTTAATCACGTTTTTGTAATGGAAATTAGTTCGAAATTGTTCCACGCTAACATACGAATTTCTATGAAACAAGATTCATTTATAAATTTTATTACTTTTATTATGCAGTCGAGTAGTCGCATTTAGAAGATTAGTTCGCAAAAATTTTTCCAGATACTCGTAATTTTTTAATTTAGATTGATCTACTAACTATTCTCTGGCTTCAAAACTGAGACGAAAATCGGCAAAAGAGGCAATGTATTTCGAAGCGCCTTCTCACGAGTTCAGTACTTGTCTCGGATAATAATTTATCAAAATTGGGTGGCGCCTGTTAACAATAGTATAACAACGTAGCTTTAAACTTGTTTAATAGACTTTCCATTTAATTATAATATTAATTAACTAGTTTGCCTTCCGAGTTGATTTTTAAACGATGTCCGTCATTTGCATTATTTTTGGTTCTTCGCTAAATGTTAAAGGTAGGTTTACGGTAAATAGGTCTGAAAAGCTAACCGGAATTTATTGTTATTCTCATAATACTGTTAAAGTACGACTAGCACGGTCAAGTTATTTATTGTCCGAATTTACGATTTCTTTTTACGCAGTAATCAACTTCGGTAAATACTACCTCTGCATTGTATCTCTCGCTTAAGAAATAAAAAAAAAAAAACAAACAAAAAAAAACAAAACATCTTCAAAAAATTAACCTCTAAAAATCGTTACGTTAATTAACGATGAAGCTCGTTCAAAATTTTACTCCTTGAAGGAAACGGATCTTTTTTATTTTTATTTCTATAATTTTAATTTCCTTCCTTCTTATTAATATTATTTCGTGCTCCGTCATTGTTACTTGATTTTGTATTTAATATTCAGGGGCGGATCGTGAATTTGTGGGGCCCTGGGCTAATGCTACTTAGGGGTCTACCTAATTACTCAACTAGTTGCTGTTTTATCAAAAAACTGTTTTCTATAGTGATGTTACGGTGTATAGGAAACAAATAGGGCAAGAAAATATTTGATTTGATTTGAATATGACTTAGTGTTTATATGTATACAAACAGAAACTGTACGACATTATTGCAAAAGACATTGACAGGTTAGAGTAGTTACGTTCTAAAAAAATTATAAAGCAACCTTTCTTATAGACCTAGTACCATAAGTAACAGACTTCAGAAAGCCTCGACACGCGTTTTAAAATACTTTACCAGATGGCAAATTAATATTAATCCGTCAAAGACCCAAGCTATATTCTTCACCCTCAGGTGATTGCCAAGGAAACTAATCATTTCTGGAAATGACATTGCCTGGTCTAATCATATCAAATATCTTGGCTTAATATTAGACAGCAAACATATCGAGTACATCTCGGTTAAAACAAACAGAGCTATCTCGCTAATATATCCCTTGCTCAATCGCAAATCCTATTTAAGTGCAAATAACAAACTTGTCATCTACAAATGTCATTTATAACACCTATTTTATCACATACTCTTGTCCAGTATGGTCTTCTGTTAGTAGGGCGCATTATAACAAGCTACAGGTAATCTAAAATTGATGCTTAAGATTTATTTTTGGAGCAAATATCGATATACACAAGAGAGTATCATCTATGCGTGACATTTTAGAGTTACCGCAAATCAGAGATTAAGTTCTAAATGCAACTACTAAGTTCTGTGATAAATTTATAGGGCACGAGAATTTACTTATCAGCTCTATTGATGATTCCAGGTAACTACGCACTATGTATACCAAGTACAAACATCGTAGACTTAAGCATAATATATTATTCTGAATTATTTGACGTTAGTACACTAGTTTTATTTTAAAATTATTCTATTTGATAATCACTGTGTTAATATTTATGTAATGTGGCACTAGCCACCAAGTCCTCCCCTCCTGCAGTCGTTCCTTTTCCTACTAACTTAAACGTCGCATATCATGTCTTATTTGTTTGTATATTCATTAACTTAGTTATGTGGTAAGACTCGTGTCGATACACATATTAATAACTATATCATGATGAGTGTAATGTTATTGTTTATGCAAATAAATCTTTCTTCTCCTTTCTGCATTTTTGTGCTGCAAATTCCTTTATTTGCTTATCACATCATTGTAAGTCCTTTGTTAAATCACAATTTATGGAAAGAATTGATAAATGATTTAGTCGATAGTTCGACAGTGTTGTCCTATATTTGTTAAAACGATTAAAGAGTTCATTTAGTATTGAAAAATAAAATAAAAACAAAAGAAAATCATGATTTATTATAATTCTTTTTACTTACCTAGTATATATATATGTAATATGTACTATATTTATTTTGAAAAATATTTTATCTTAAATGTCAATCCTTTAAAATAGATTCTGAAGCAGGATGATATATATTACGTAAAAATAATTTTGAAAAATTAGAGTTAAATATATCTCTGAATTTTAATTTTAGATAATATTTATTTTTACTTCACAATATCGATCGTCTATTGTTTTCAATAGGGGCTGGGGACCCTTTGTGGCTGCAGCCCAAAAAGCCCTTAAGTAGATCCGCCCCTGTTAATATTATAATATTACTTCAAACTAATACTGGGAGGGGGGGCGAAAGCTAAACCTCTCATCATTTACGGTTCTATGGCAACTATCAGCGCCAGTTTAAATAGAATTCGAATATGGTTTTACATCGATTGCACTATTGCCGATGATCAGACTCCAGACCGATTCCTAGTACAGCTGGAGTAACTTTAGTCATCTCAGTTTGCGCGTATCGTATTGTTCAAAATAAACTTTCGATTTAGTAGCGAAAAACGACGTAATTAATGCGATCCGAATAAGAGTTTATTAAAATATTTCAGGGAATATCGTGGGTTCGCTAACCGAGTTCCGTGAGTGCCTGGGGCGTAATGGTCACGGGTGAAGTAGAAATTGCTTCAAGCGGTAATAGATTGCAAAAAATAATTCTGAGATCGGCCAAATAGAGTGTATAATAATGCCAGGCCGGAAAGGAGAAAAAAAGGTAAACATTCTATTTCATTTTTAGTTTAGATATCGATTACGATGAGGGGCAACTATGTGGTTAGTGCTTTTTTTATTATACGAAATCAGAAGCTTGACGTCATACTAATTCTACAGTTGCACTGATAATAACTTTTTTCGCTATCGCGCTATACCTGATTAAACGAGTGACAAGAGAAATTTTCCATTATTTCGCAAATTTTTGTTGTTCTTTTTCTATCTTTTAGGAAAA
The DNA here is from genome assembly GCA_039619475.1 of Icerya purchasi. Lineage (NCBI taxonomy): Eukaryota > Metazoa > Arthropoda > Insecta > Hemiptera > Monophlebidae > Icerya > Icerya purchasi. The sequence goes on along the minus strand of CM077115.1, from coordinate 420,309,156 downwards.
TATTATCACTTCGATAAAACATTCGATTACTTTGCAGTATTATTCCCGTTTTTTTTTTAATCTGCGCGGTTAGTAACAGAATAACGATTTAAATAGCAGCGACGAATATGGTACATAGAGTAATGCTGATACTTTTTGATGACGTAATTTTTTGATATACGTATTTAGACTGGAGAAGTTAAAAATACTTTTTAGAATTATTCTAACGAGATGATGATTCGGAAATTACAAAAAAGAAATAATAATCGAATTTGTTGGTAACTTCGTAATAAATTTGAAATTGTGTGTATAATATGTTGTTCGGAAATGGCGACTTTCATTTTATTTCCTTACCTAAATTTTAAGGTATAAACTTTTTTTTAGCACTTGAAGCGGATACCGGTAGTAGGTGACACATTTAATTAAGATAAGAAACACGTAACTAATATTAGGACTTTTAGTTTGGTTTCACGAAGTTTGCTTTAAAATAGTATTTAATTAATTGTTGATTTTTGAATTTTTAACACATCTGAAACGGAGAAAACAAGAGAGTAGCGCGCGGTTGAGAAAAAAAAAAATTGAAAATTATCGCATTCTTGTGTTTCAATCGATCGAAAGGAAAAAATAGAAAAGTTACAGATAACGTTGACGACTCACGAACGTATTCCAGCGGTTTTCATGAATGCAGAGATAGGCAAGTGGAAATCACAAATCAAACAGCGGTTATAACGTAAAAGAAGGAACAATTAATTTTTTGGAAATTATACATTGTAGCGATTATATATTTATAATTAATTATGGATGACGCGCACTGAATTCATTCATTTAACCTATACGGGCATAGTTCTTTATATACATAGTTATAATTCATGAAAAAATAAAGAAAAATTTTGCGCTATATTATATAATAAATGATAATAAGAGTGATGGGAATCCACGAGCGGGCGCACTTACCTTGTGGTGCGACCCGCGATTTATTTATATATAGAAGAAAAGAAAAAAAACACAAACAAACACCGTATTTTCAAGTTGAAAATTATAAACTAGTTAGAACAGTGTATTAATGAGGTTTTCAAAAAAAAAAAAAAAAAAAGAAAAATACTTCAGTGGAAAAGCGAATTAAAAAATAAAACTAATTAAAAAAAAATAAGAAAAATTGAAAACGAATAAAACAAACTTTCGACAAGAAATTTAAAGTTTCAAATGAAAGAGCAAGTAAATATTCAATACTCTGTAATAGTTTTGAAATAAACACTTTTTAAACCGATATATTTACCGTACGGTTTCCGTTCAAAGACTTCTTCGCGAAATATTTTACAAACCTTATACGGAAAAATATTTATTTTATTGTTCCGGTGACAAAAGAAATATTGAAAAGGAATCCACGACCGCTTGGTTTTGTTGTAGTGATTCACATTGGTTCTATGAATTTTTTCTTTCTAATAAAAGTTTTTGATAAGGTAAGAAAGAAAAAAAAAACGTCTCGTGTGCTATTTGCGCATCTATATTTTGAAAAAATACGAAGATGTTCCGAAAACTATAAATTTTACTGGAGATGTTTTAAACTTTTTCGCAATGAAGTGAGAGAAATGCGACTTACTTTTGAAAGTTGTTCGTGCTTTCCTATTTATTTCTTTCGTGTGTGCTAAGTACGAAAGATCTGGAATTTTTTCTAGATTATCTTTTAACTTTAAGAAGACCGGCTGTGTGTAGATTGTTTTCAGATTCCACAGACTCGCTAAAATGACGGAAAACGTCGTAAAATTATTTCATTTTCAATACGAGATTGATCCTACTATACAATCAGACGCGTGCGCGCTGTAATTTAAATGATTCGATGATTTTGAAAGTTCTGTCTTTATAGCCCGCGGACGATAAAAATTGGTGTTTAGCCAAAATACAAATTTACTACTCTGGTGAGAATAGATGAACAGAGATTTAAAATACACAATTGAAAATTATCGATAACCGAACAAATATAGTAGATTGAAAGAGAGAGAAAACCAAAAAAAAACAAAAAAAAACAAAAAAAACATCAAACGTTCAAACGTTATTTGTGGTGTTTTTTAAAAAGTGACAGATATTTTTCAGAAGAAAAACACGGTGACCGAAACGGGGGAGAATACTTTTTAATTTAAATATTCAACAGAGAACGTCATTTTTTCTGATTTTTTTAATATTTCGGTCAAATTCCGAGGCAACGAAAATAAGGGAAAGAAAAATGTATCAATCACTAAAAAAAAACCCCAGATGATTCATACACATTCCTTCTTCTGTTAAAAACAAAACCGGATTAAAATTACTCTATAATTAACGTGGATTGCCCCCCCCCCCTACTCTCATTAGTGCCGTTGGGCTTAGTACATTGTGAACCTTAACTTCACAATCCCAACGCCCTCTCAAGGGTATGGAACTCACTTTACTTTTTATGCGGTAAAAATTACCGAAGTGCGTAATAAAATTTAGTGAAAAAGTAGAAACTTTAATCATCGATGATCTCAGTGAACTTTGCGACTGAAATATTCTTGATAAAAGTTAACGGTGTGTTATAATAATCTATTAAGCGTCGTGCTTTTTGATTTGTTCAAATACAGTCCCGATAGGAATTGTCTGCAGAATGTCAGAATGTCCGGTTCAATTATATACATATATAGATATGCTAAATGTGATTAATAGATTAAACACCATGCACGATTCTGCGCCTTAAGGCACTAATCTTAAAACGATGCACTGCAGCCTAATAGCTATAGCCTACATGCAGAAACTAACATCTTGCCACTCCAATTCAAAAGATTTCTATCTCTAAAATATTGCGTCAATCTCGCTGATATTAGTTTGTTTGATTTTCGTCAGAACTGACGACAATGAGTCAGATCGTTGCACCATTTTGTTTAAATACAGGTTTTAATTTTCGACCGCCAGTTTCGGATTTAAGGTAAAAATTTCGGTTATAGTTTCGACCGAATCAGAAAAAGAACTCAAGTAACACGAGTTATAATACTGAGTTGGCAAATTACAAAAAAAAAAAATCCATTCTTGTAATTAGAATTCATAAATTTTACACATAAGAAAACAAAAATAAAAACAAACTTGAACTCTTTATATTCGATATATTAAATATTGCAATTGTTCCCTTCTTCATCATTAACCGTTACTTTATTTCAAATAATTCCGCACGATTCACTTTGTGTATTTCAACAGACATGTTACCTCACTTGTTGGTAACCTTATTGTTTCAAAACTTACAAATACACTTTTTATTTTTGAAATCTTGCTTTAAATCGATGTGTGAGCGAACCACCGCCTTTTTCTTTTACCAAAGCGATTAGCATTCTCGCATTCTCTATCTCGTATAACAAACAAGAGATGACAATGCGCGTATATTATAAAATTCGATATTCGCAATAAAAACGAGCTGAAAATTTATAGTAATTGTATTGTAAATTTCAAAAAGGTATATGTACTTGATCGCTCGATAAGAATTTTGCTGAACACCGATGAACTGAATTCGGTAATGACGACAGGTACCGTTAACGGTCTCGAAGAATTTATGCGCCCGGTAACGAAGTGTATTAACGCAACGATCGTGAAATATGCGTGTAAAATTCAAACTTTAGCAATTATAAAGCAAAAGGAAATGGAAAAGTTAAATGCCCCGGAGAAATACTTCAAAGCGTATGAATCTACAAAAAAAAAAAGTAGGATCCAAAAGAAAAGACAGTCAGAAAAGAAAGTAACCCCGAACGGGCAAGAGTGGATGTAACGTTTTCTTATGTGCGCAGATATTTTAAATCGTTGTTGCTTGTTCGCTGCCAGCACCGGCGTGAGGCTAATTGAAATAACAAAACCCGATTGAAGGGTTAAATTTCATAAGCTATATTGCATTTTGGTCGCTGTTGTTCCACTAGCCAGTCGCGCTATCCACACAAAAGGAATTAGAACATTTAATTTCTTTTATTCTCCGGCGGAGACCCGTTAAAATGGGGAAAAATGCTCCAATTCGGAAGAGGGTGTCAGTGAAGAAAATTACCGAAATGCAAATTTTCCGCCAACTCGACTTCTTTTTGTATTTATCTTGTATACGCGTGTGTATATGTGAGGGTACGGGTGTCGTTTCGGTTTTTTCGGAAATGTTTTTATTACGTTAATTGTACGTTTCTCCGCTGCGGAACAAGCTGGTCGGTTTTTCGTGCAAGATGGAAATGTAATCGTATTTCGCAAATAAAAATTTTAAATTCTCAACGACATATTTCTAGATGGCTTTTTTTTTTTTTTTTTTATTGTTCTCTTTCGTAAACCTTACTTTTTTCCTTCCATTCTAATTTGAAGTTGGTGTGCAGTTAATGGGATTCCTAAATAATCCGTGCGGAAGAAAATAATCGGTTATTAAAACCGGGCGGGGTGGGGTGGGAGGGGTACTACTAACTAGCTAGACGGCGCGCAAAGAAAAATAATAAGTCGTGCTAGGCAAGTAAATTAGTTTTCGTTTTGATCACATGTTTTGCAATAGTTAGCAATCGTGACTGCTGACTGTAGCGCACGCAAACTCCTCGTCTTTTTTAAATCGTTGCGTGCTCGGTCGAAGTGTTGTGTCCCTGCGTGTATATATGTGTTTCTGTGCGCGCGTAGCGCCGTTGGAATTATTTTTAAAAATTCGAAATTTTTCGGAAAAACCGAGAAAAGTAAAAAGAATCTGAACGCCATAAATAATAATATTTCAAAAGAAAAAGAAAAAAAAAAAACAAAGTGAAAATTAGTTTTTCATTATTATTATTTATTTATTATTTGTTTTTGTTTTTTTTGGTTTTTTTTTTCCGTGCCATTTGCGATTAGACTTTAAATTTGAAATAAAGGAATAAAAGACACTGTGAAAAATTTAAAAAGAATAACGAAAACGCTACAAAAAGAGAAAATCAGATCCGGAGATAAGAAGAAGAAAAAAGTAAAGAAAATTGAAATTCGAAAAATGGACTAAATAAAAATGCTTGCCCGACAATCTAAACGACAGCAGCTCTGTTTAAATTCTGAAAAAAAAAACAAAAAAAAAAAAACAATTTCATCGTTGACTTGTTGTTTAATGTGCAAACAACAAAATATACCTGCTGGTCGGAATTTTCTCATTCAAAGTTAGAAAGTTCGCCATGTTGACATTATAGAGTTTCCGATGATATCGCAATTACAACTTTTTTCCGCAAAAGTTCCTTATCCGTCTAGCATCAATGCGGAGCGTATTAACGAATGTTTTTCAAATTTAGCGCATCATCGGGGGGTGGGTATATACTATTTTAGAACGTGTTGGTGAAAAGAAAAACAAAAAATTCACCCGTAATCGAGAATCAGAATTTTTTTTTAAGAAATAACGAACAGCGGCCGGTGTACATATAATTCCGCGTGTGTCATACGTCTGCAAACTGGTGCACTGTACATATACCGATTAAAGAGCAAGGGTGCCGACGCAAATGAATTGAATAATCTGCGACAGCTAAAAAGGATAACGGCAGAATAAGGTTTCGCGACACGAACATGTTAGCCCAAAAATGGCGAGTGAAGATTTAATCGGAAATTGATGAGACATATAAATTTGATCAAAAGTGGCGGTTTGAAAACCGATTTAACCGCTTAAATGCACGAGCCATCCCAAAACCAATCTTAAATCTTTGTTTCCACAAATCTCTCAAATTCTCCTGACTTCTCTAGCTACGCCAGTCTTTACTAATCCGCCTCCGTGGCTTCTATCCCCTGTAGATATAAATTTACTTAATGCATCCAAAACCGTCTTAACATCCGCCAAAATTACTGCTTCGAAGTTTCAAAATATCCTAATCTTATCTGTTGATTGGTTCAAAATCTGATGATCGTGTGCTTTTTCAGTCCCCAACTCCGTACGAAATCTTCCCAAACACTGTTCTATATTTACCGCTAAACTCTTCGTCATTCTAAAATGCCTCGAATTTTTAACTTCTTCTGATCCTCACTCCGCATATCTCCTGACTCGCTCAGTCGTCTCCTAGCACTACAAAATCATCCTATCCTACAATGCATTTTCCTTCTATTCAACTCCCTCAGTCTTGCTAATGTCCCGATCAATTACATATGTATCCTTAGTCACGTATGGATATCATTAATCAAGCAGCCAGGACGCTTGCTACCTTCCTGAAATTACCTCTCTGTCTACTTCTTTCGATATCAGATCCTATATGAAAAGTACCCGATTTCTCATTCCTGTCAATCAACTCGTAACGATTAAACCCCTAATGCCTTAGTACCTGCTATCAGTCCATTCCGATCCAAAAAGAAGAACATCATCCTTGCCCGACTTAGAATCTCCCATACCGGCCTCACTCATTCTCACTTAATCTAACGTCTTGATCCTCCCACATTTGTCCTATTCTGTTAAAATCACCTTTTCAACATATCGCACATCTTATGATCGTGTGTCCTTTCAACGATCCTCTCTTAATTTTCCGCACTCAATTCCCGAAATTCTTTCTGAAGATTTAACTCACCTTGACAACCTCTTTCCTTTTTTTTTTGAAAAACCTTAAACTTCAACACCTAATACCTTTCTTAGTCTCCGGTTGCATGTGGACCGATGAGTAGCTAAAAGCGTCATTTTTTTTAAGAATAATAATAATAAAATCGATTTAAAGTTATCAGTAAAACGAAGAGCAGTCTATTCAGCAAGTCATGATCGCTGAAGGCCCCTTTACCCCGGGGTTTCCTTTTTCCAATCCACTGTGTTTTTTGTCGATGGGTTAAGTACATTTTGAAGGTCAATGGCGAATGAATAACAACTAGGAATAAATTTTAAAATTTATTTTTTTCCAAATAATTAAACGCGAGTTTTTTGTTTTTTTTTTTTGCTTTTTGTGTTAATCATTACAAAATTTGACTCGGCGATCAAGGTTTTCCGTCCGTTTGATCTGTTACCTCTGAAAATATTGCGTCGCTGGAAAAAATTGTGCGGCTTCGCCAGAGACGGGTCATTGTTGAATTAAGAAGGAAGCAATCCAATTCCCACAGTTGCTCCGGGAATGTCTGCAATTCTCGTCACGTGGGAATTTACTTTTTTCTATGCCCTCTGTGACCTACGGTCAATTTTGTAACTCTAGCTTTAACGTGAATTTAATCGAATTATTATAATAATAGCATATTTACGGAAGTTCTACTGTAGTGCGTATGTTGTAATACGACGCTATTTTCTTTATTACTACATTCCGGTGTGCCGTTTCTGATGGCCAGCTGATTAGTTTCTTTTTCGATTACGCTCAGTTGACGTAAAGGCCACCACCACACACAGCATCTCAGTTTACTTCTGGTGTCGCGATTGGTTCTGCACACTAATCATATACTACGATTTTACACGTTAATTACCGGGAAAAGAGCTGATACTAGATGGCGGCGAGTTAAAGATTAATTAAAAGTAACGTCCCTTAACGATAAATAATAATTAACGAATTATCAAAATTTCGAAACCTCCCGTCATACTTATTTCGGAAGCAATAGCAATTCGGCTGTAAAAGTGTAGAACAGAAAGACAGAAGAGGAAAGGATCCGGAAAAATTAAAATCGGAAAGAATAAAGGAAGCTCCGACACCACCAGCCTGCTGCTCCCTACAGGCGTCATTGAAAATTAATAGATGGGAAAAGAAAAAGGAAACTGTGATAGTACTGTGAAATTCCTGTTTAAAAACCGTCTGCGGGCAGAAACCTGCAGAAGTTAGAATGCAAAAATATAACACATCGTTCAAATGAGTCCCGGGATTAACTCACAGATGACGTTAGTAATATCAAATCCATTTCGTTTTTCGAAAGAACTAACCTTGAATCGACACGTGTCTAATGTTCAGGTCAATCGGACCTTAAACAGTAAAGCTACTGCGGTGAAAATGACGCTACTTTTGTGTTTGTGTAAAAAATGGAAAGAAACGAGTTTCCTGTGTTGATAAAACGTCGCTATTTAACGGGTAAAAATACCGTACAAGCTCAGCAATGACTTGAAAAATGTTGTCCGGACTCTGCTCCGTCGGAAACAACAATTTGCCGGTGGCACAAGCTGATTTCAAACGCGGTCGCACTGATACAAATGATGCGGAACGCTCGCGTAGGCCAAATGAAGCGCAGTAACTCCAGAAAATATTAAGCAAGTTTTTTGGAAATCGTGATGGGTGACCGCAAAAACTGAAAGTTCATGAGATTGCTGAAATGGTAAACATATCAACTGGAAGTGCGTCTACGATTTTACACGAAAAATTGGCCATGAAAAAAGTATTTTCCAAATGGGTGCCGTGTTTGCCCACAACGGAACAAAAGCAACAACGAGTCGACGATTCAGAGAGCTGTTTGTCAATGTTTACTCGCAATAAACAGGATTTCTTGCGTGTCAGTATGTGACAATGGACGAAACATGGATCCACCATTTCACACCGGAGTTGAAGCGGCAGTCAGCTGAGTGGCGTGCAGCCGTTGAAAGCCGTCCGAAGCGCCCGAAAACGCAATTGTAAAGGTTTGATATTTTATTAAACAAGAATAAAATCCTAATTAAAACATATAATCTTCGTGGGTTTAAATTAATCTACTATTTTGTTATAAAAGTCTTCCAAATTGTCCATGACTACGCGCCTATAAATACTAAAGTTTCGAGGCTCCAGTAAGTGGGGGCAACGACCCTCCCCCGCTCCACCTACGGTAGGAAGGGATAAGTTGAGAGGAAATGAAAACTTTACACTAAGAAATTCTAAAAAGTATAATATTACGAATGGATGCAACGATCAGAGAACTAACTAACAATCGTATAAGTCCGCTTATTCCAGCATACTTTCAAAAGGATTCGCAAACTTATAGTTATACTCTGGAAAACTAACCGATATTCCAAGCCTAGGTACGAACTAGAATACATATATAAATATATTGAGACAGATTCGATACCTGTAGCTCCATCTTTTTGACGGTGTTCAAATTATAAAAATATTCTCGCTGGTAGAAATTAATATTTGCCGCGGTCTATCGAATACAACGGTATATTCGGCGTCATCGCGGCTTGCAGGTATCGAAGATGCTTATCGGTTAAAACCAAAATTCTCCCTCGTTACACGGTCGAACGGACGAACGTGTCGGGGTTGCGTGCGTGCGTACTGTTGGTAGCGACCGCCAGCGGAGGTAACTAGACGCGCAAGAACTGTGCCGAGCAGCATCGAGCCGAGAGAAGATTTATAACATTCCGTGAAAGTCAGGTAGGGCGGCTAACGCGGTATCATTCGGAAGATGTCGATATAATTATTACCGTTATCGCTTTCATTAATTGTTATTCGGTAATTTTAGTCAGACAGATAGTCAAGATACATTGTTCTAGCCGATCGCTAATTGCCACTGTGGCAGCGATAAATTTTGTTCCAGGCCTAGTCGCCATTGAAACCTATTCTAGTCGTCGTCGTTTCAGGTAACGCGTGATTTTCCCGTCAAAGCACGCCACGATTTCGAATGAGCCGTAATTTGGTTAATTTTCGCGGTTAATCTAGTCGTCAATAAGTTCGTATCGTATTTCGTGAAAATCTGCGCCAATTCGAAAATATACGCGCTTCTCTGATAAAAACGTTTATTCTAATTGGACACGTGGCACGGTGCCACCGTGACATTCCCGCTCGCAGGAGAGGCACGATCGCTCCATAGTGCAGCGAGATAGTTTTCTTTTCGTTTCCGATGTGCCACTGCGTGCGCGATTGGTGCCAGTTTTGGTTATTTCGTCGAAAATATGAGTTCTTAACAAGTGGCTCCCGGAACTCGACCGACGAGGTTGAGTTCTTATCAATATCTGTTTTATAAAGCTGCAAGAAAAAAACAATTTCGTACAGTCCTTTCTATAGTAGCTAAAGAGTTAATTTTCTTGTCAATCGACGTATTTTCTTTTTTTGAATATTACGGGTTCGTCTACAAGGACATTAGCCCGAGAACAAAGGAAAAAAGTAGACTGTTTTTTTTTTTTTTTTTTTTTAGGAACGCCAACCGAGGGCGACCCATCATCAAAGAATTACGAAAACAGGATTAAATTTTGATATATAAAGAAATAGAGGAAATGAACTCCGCTAAAATTGGAACAACATCTGGTAAAGGAAAGGAAACTCAGATCTTTACACGATCAGCGATAGTTGACAAAAAATAATCAAGAGCATGGACAATAGAAAGAAAAGGAACGGAGAAAATGAACGAAGCACTATCCGGAGTGGGAATACCGATTTGTAAAAGGGAGGAGTAGAAAGATGCTTGATTTTCTTCGTGAGATCATAAGAAAATTATAAAACCCTCAACATTTTAAAATTAAAGGGTCCAAATTTTGAAAAATGTGAAAATTAAGTTTTAAGAAAAATATTTTTTAAACAATTCCACAGCCGGTTCTGCATGAATTATTGTTTGTTTTTTTTTTCCAACTTGCACATTAAGGTCTCCAAAATACGAGAAAAATATAAAATTCGAAAAATTTTGATATTTAGGAACCAAAATTTGGAAAAATACACGCTGAAACGGTAAAACTGGAAACTAAAAAAAACGCCACAGCTTTTTCCATGGTAGCTGGAGGGTCATTCCCTTTTTTTTTTTTTTTTTTTATTGATGTATTTCAATCGTTAGAATATAGGAAAAATACGAAAATACGAAAATTATAAAATTAAAAGGCCCAAAATTGAAGCGTACAAATTCTGAAACGACTAGAGTGATGGTCAACAGCGACTTAATATATATTATTGCTTAGATTCTAATAAAAAAACAAATTTCATCATTGCGTTTAAAAAAATAAATACTGTTAAGATCTTACTTTAAAATAAAATAAAATTTAACATATTACTAATTTAAATTTAAAAATTTTTTGATTGACGTATTAAAAATATATGTGAACGCTGCAGTCTTCACGAAACTTCACGAAGTAAAATTAAAGTCCGAAGGAACGACCGCCCGTTCAGCGCGACCCATCCCCTAGTGTATCTATTAATTACAAGGTAATTCTTAGGAGAAAAAATGTCCCTATTCTATTTATGTAACGTTTGTTATATTTTATAGGATATTTGTAATTATGTTATTATATTCATATAGGCCGATTTAGAATTACATTGTAAATTTTAATCATTTTAACAAAGTATAGAAGAGAAAGAGACATAAATGTAGGCAAGAGGGGTCAAATGGCCGAGTTATATATATATATATATATATATATAGTAATTTAAAAATACATCATTTTACATTACACCCACCATAGCACAGTCCAGGGTGGTACAGCTGTAATGGAAACTCATTAAATACAACGTATGTGTCCAAAATAAGAAAGATCTACAGGACAGGTCAGATTTGGAATCTCACAGAGCATACTCGCTGTTTATTGTACAGCTCGATTTTCACTCAGAATGGCCATACAGAGTTCTATTTATCGAGTTGATAATCTGTTTTTTGACTCGTAATCGAAGTATGTTCTAATATGCGGTCAAATATTATGTATGTTTTATTACAATTCGTTCGAACAGTTGCCAATTATTTAAAAATGGAAAATCAATTTTTCGATAAGCTTAACCAAATGCGCGGGGAAATTAAAAGGAAACGCGTGGGGATTACGTGTGAAGAAAAGGAAATATTACAAAAAACCCAGCAAAAAACGATTTTTTAAAAGAAGCTTTCAAAAAAAGAATTAGAATCAACATTCGAGAGTGGATAAGGCGATGGTAGGTGAAGGAGCGAATGTAGAGTAGCTAAATGAAACAAGAACAAGACTATGCAGTTGTTTGAATAGAGTACCGGATGTGTTCGCCTACACGGAGAAAAAAAACTTCAGCAGCGACGTCGAGAATAGTGAAACTTGCTGATAGAGAGACAAAAGCGCAACCGCTAAGTAACGCGATGAAGGTAAAAACAGTGACGACCCTATCTCGTTCTGCTTAGTACCGATTTATAGAGATCAAGACTTGTTCGTTCGGGCACATTCGGTGACTTTTTGAGACTAGAGTGTAGTACAAGTCGAGCATCGTGCGCAGATAGTAAACAAGCTAAACGAGCCGTAATATCCAGCAAATCGGATTTCGAACGGGTAATTTCAACCGGGCGAGTTTACCGGTAGCCGGAATATTAGCCACCATAACCAGAGACAACTAGATAAAACCGCGATACACAGCATGTTCCGTATCGGAACAAGCCTTCATCAGTGACCTTGGCGCAGTCTAGCACATTTACGTACAAAAGACGAACGAAAAGACCACCAAAGGCTAGACTCCATTCGCAATGCTAAAATTGATACTTTGCAACGCTTCACGATCGCATTGTTTTTATATATAATACTATATTATAATATTTTAGACCTAATTATTTAAGTGAAATAGTGGTCTAGTGGTAATTTGTGCGAGTCTAATGCTTAAAACATTCATTATCACATGCGTGTACTATAGGTCAAAACCAACAGAGAAGTTATCTTTTTATTTTAAAATATTTAAACAAATGTTACGTATTTTATATTAGAAAAATTTTCTTAATATTATAATAAATTATGTAGAGAGTATTAATAGTTGTTTTATTTTTAAACGATGTGAAATATTTTTTATACACTTACTACTAACTTTAACTCAAAATTATTTAAAATACATACGTGCAAAATAAAAATTGTAAAAATAAAACTAGTCTATAATAATTATGTGAAAAAAAGCGAAGGTTTAAAAAAAGATGTGAATTGGAGGGAAAAGCAAAACTATAATTTCAACCGAAGTAAACATAAATTTAATAATTATTTTCGGGAGAAAATGATTTAAAAAAAGTTATTTACGTGAACAATTTCCACAGAGATTAGCCGTCGGAACTCACATAACATTTTATTAAAATCGTCAATGCTTTGCGAGTTTTTATTTACTTATTTATAAAAAGACGCGTCTTCCTTATCATAATTGTACATTAACTTACATTTGCATAATTCTGTTTTTATATTTGCATATCTGAATATGTAATGATGATGTTTAAATAGACACAACTTTCAACTGAATGTAATTGTAAACATTATGTAAAGATCGTTTACCATTAAATTTTTTTAAAGCACCTTAATTACTTCCGAAATCCTGTGTCTCAGTTTGTATTACATTTTTCGATGTACTATACAAAATGAGTTCATAAATAATAGACAACATTTTTTCTACGTTCGAGAGTATACATAATTATGGTTTCTGAGATTGTTGTTAGTTGAATAATTTGTTGTATTGCCGTAAGATTTTTCTGAACTTTATTTCCCTCTAATTCTTTACTTCATTTATTACCATTATTTCTGCTCATCATTATTATTACAAAATGCTTCTTAAAAAAGTATATTTAAATAATAACTGTAATGTTTTAACTATGCATTTATAAATCGACAACTTTTTTTTTAACATTCAAACCCCTATGATGTCGAAACCATGACTTGAAAACCATTACATACTGCATATAGAAGATAATTTCTCAAATGTTCATTGTTAGTCGCTTTTATAACTCTATTTTCTAAATATAATCTTTCGCTCGATGGATTAATACCGTGTAATATCCGAGCTTCTTCAAATTAAAGTTAACTATAAAACTTTATTTTTATATCGATTACAATAGAAAGGGAGTAATGTAGTAGAATATATCGTACGATATTCGTAGTTGTGCTTTCGGATGCAATTAATATAACTATGTAATACAGGTGTGGTACATCATACACTTTATAATATATTAGAACATTGAAATTCAAACTCCTATAGTTACAACAAAACCGGCTAAATGTTAATTGTTAACAGTTTTAGGACATCGAGCGTACAGCTAACATCTGCTGGCGCAATCTACTGGCGCAGATATGGATAGAAGCAAAAAAATTGGTACGATCGTGTCGCGTTGCAAAGTATCAATTTTAGCATTGCGAATGGAGTCTAGCCCACCAAAGCCAGAGTTTGATCAATAATTTCGCATCGACACCATCTACATCATGCACATACACCGCCATCAACGTCGTACATTTTGCCTCTCACACACAAACACAAACACAAACACAATGGCCATTCGCGCAAAACACAAACAGAGTATTAGATGAGCGTTTCTCGGTAGACACGCCGCGAAGCGAGGTTGAGAGCCTTCCCTTCACCACTGCCGTTACTTAAGAATGTCGCCAATAATTTAGTCAAAATCGAATGAGAAAGAAAAAGTAAAAGTGTGAAATAAAACGTTTAGAATAACACGAAAAGAGTGCATAATCAAACTTTAGTTTCGCTACGCGAACTAACCTATCGGTCAATTTTAGATAATTCCGGCTGATATCTGATCAATACTAATCGGCGAACTCGATTAAAAATTTTAAAATTATACTAGTTCATTTTGGTTGTCCATCTCAACCATCTCTGGAAACTAGTTTGGACGTCTCTGTCGAGGATCTACTCTTCGGACTGTATCATTGCGGTAGAACAATTGCCATGAAAAACCTAAAGCTGCATTCTAAAAGCACGCTCGGCTAGTATCAAATGAAACGTATCATGCGTACGAAGAGACACCGACACATAGGCAATAAGATGGCTGGTTTGTACAATATTAAATACGTAAACGATATAACAACTGCAACTTTATCTCGGATCTGCAAGACTGCGACGAAACACGGTAATGAAAACGATATTCGAAATATCAAACTAAGTTTTAAAAGATAAAAACCGTGGTGATACTTTTTAGAAAATACCATCGCCAGGTAGAGTATCGTTATTCGTATCTTTATATTTGAAAACCATTTATTTAATTAATTCAATTAATTCAATTAATTCAATTAATTCAATTAATTCAATTAATTCAATTAATTCAATTAATTCAATTAATTCAATTAATTCAATTAATTCAATTAATTCAATTAATTCAATTAATTCAATTAATTCAATTAATTCAATTAATTAATTAAATCATCCCACTATACAACAAATTGTAAACTTAATAAAAATTAATAATAATCATAGAACAGGTTATTTATATCCTCTTTTTAATACGACTACCGTAGAAACGTGAAATGAATAGAAAAAATCGGAATGTACCACCCCATATATGTATATCCTGTTCGTTAATAATTAAATAAAATACCGAATAATTGTGAACATAAAAAAACAATTAACATGAGAATACGAATAGAGAACTCTATACGTTAAAAATGTTTTCGCGAACGCATGTCGCTAGGAAAGAGAAAGACATTTAAATGGTCAGTGTTTATAACGCACCATTTTTGTATGTAATATTCGCTATTTATGCATTCGCTATTTTATTGTAATTATCTAAAATGGTAATAGGAGGCTCTGGTGACATTCTTAGAAAAAAAGTTAAAAAACAGGTAGCCAGAAATTACTTCTTTGCATTATTTCTTGGTGTCACGAAAACTACTTTGCCGACTTCCTTAATAAAGTCCGATTAATTGAAAGTCATTCATGTAGATAATGTAACGGACATCGGGACGTTTCTAATTGCGAACAAATTTATTCAATTCGAGAAAAATACAAAATTAGAGATGTTAATTTCATAAAACATTTTTTAACCTTGAAGTGCAACAAGGCGTAATTAAAAAGTTTGTCGCAGAAATTTTGAAGAAACAAATAAAATTATAATTTAAATTTTCGGCACAAACCAGATCAAAAAACAGATCTAATATCTGAAGGTCTTTTGAAATAGTTAACGTTAACATTATGTATCTGCTTACAGAAGACTATTATTATTTTACACACTTTCCCCGGGTGAAGTAGCAATAATTACGTAAATGATTTACGTAAGTAAGACGGGGTTTTATATTTTTATATTTAATGGAAAAAAAAAAAAAAAAAAGATAAAACATTACGAAATGAGTTTATAATATCTAAAGAACGAATCTTCGCTCAACAGACACACTCGAAATTTCTTCTTTCATCACACTTGCCCCTCGTCATTACCAATATAAAACTTATTTATTCCTCAATAATTCCTTTAATAATTAAGTTCGCGATCCGAAATCATTAACTCCGCCTAATAACGAAGAATTAAACTGCTTGTGTAAATAAGTATGCGCCGATACAGTCTTAAATATCGGGTCGTTTCGCTTAGTCCCCTCATTTAGTTCATCTTTCGGCCGTTACTTGTTATCAGTTCATTTTCATATATTCCGTTCGATTTTAGTTTGATCACCCAAAACTGGATCATTAGTGCTTATAACCTGCGTTAAATATAACCTCCATTGACTGCTCAACATACTAATATTAACTCACTATGAAAAGTTGTAATATATGATATTTAAGTTATTAGTAGTATTTTATTATGATTTAACAAAATTATTACAATATGCAATATTTTTTTTTTTTTTTTTTTTTTTTGAGTGCCGTGTACAGCTAACGGGGGGCTATTACGACACTATGGCAATCGGAGAGTTAAATGGTTGGAAATAGGTTGGTTGTATAAAGAAACCGAATAGTGTCTGCAATGTTCAAAGGCGAGTTGGCCAAAGACGACTGCAAAGACGCTATCCGGTGCTTGGCGCGCTGAAGCGCGAAGGAGGGGCACTCCAGGAGCAGGTGTTTTACTGTAGGAGAGGAGGAAGGGAGCAAAAGGGGCATTCGAAAGGGGGCTCGCAATTAAGTAAGAGATGATCATGGGTCAGCGAAATATGTCCAATGCGGAGTCTTGCCATCATCGCCACAAAGTGAGTTCTGGGGAGGTTAGAAGGAGGGAACCAAGGGTCAATTCCGTGTTTTATCTCTCTTAGAAAGCAAGATTGTCTAGTGAGCCAATCTTGCTTCCATTGGGATTGCACAAGAATTTTTATAGATTTTACTATGTCGGCGGGAAGACGAGGGGAACAGGGCATGGGGCACGACAGTGTTGACTTAGCAGCGATGTCAGCTAAGTAATTACCCCTAAGTCCGGTGTGGCTTGGCACCCATAAGAAAGTAATTTGGTGGGAGGATGATGTTAATTTTAGGATTAGGGATTGTATAGAGTTGGTTATGTAATTCGATGGGGATTGTTGGGGAAGGGACTCCGAAGCTGCTAGTGAATCAGATACAATCAAAATGCGGCTGTTGGGTGGAGGGGATTTAATTGTGGATTCGAGGGCTAGGAAAATGGCATAAAGTTCGGCATCGAGAACGGAACAGTGGTCATGGGGGCGGGCGGACGACGAAACTAGGTTAGAGTGAAAGGAACAAGCAGTAGGAGCCGATTCGGAAGCAGGGCATGATTTCGCGCCGTCAGTGAAGTAGGCTTGGTGATTTGAATATTTTTTAAGGGTTGCGAAGATTCTGGTGCAGAGGAGGGAGGATGAGATTTTTCCCCTGGAGAAATGTACAAGGGAATAATCGATTTCAGCTGGTAGGGTAGCCCAGGGCGGAAGAGGAGGTGGTGTATTGAGGTTTTTGAAGTGTTGGAGGTCGATGTTGGAGTCTAATAGGATTTTTGTTAGACGAGGGAGCGCGCCATTAGGAGGTGTGGGGTAATTGCGAAATAAATTCTTTTTGTTTTTTAAATTAATGATTTTCATATATATTGTTTTTAGTAATAATGTCGTTATAATAAATATTTTTCTTCCGTAAACCGCACTATATTATAAATGTAAACAATTTAACAAAATCACCATTAATATTCGGCTGCTTATATTATATTTCTGTTATACGAACGACATATACATTATAAATTGTTTACATTTAAAAAATAATGTCGTCGCTTATTAGTTTAATTCGACGAGAAATTAATACGGAAGAAAAAGCAGTTGAATTTTTGCTAGAAAGAGGATACATAAAAAAAAAGAGTGCGCCTAAATGGTCATGAAATGAAACTTTTTTAAAGTGACAAAAACGATCGATGGAGATGCGGTAAATGCAAAGGTGAAATTGGACTTAGAAAATTCACTCGGTTAGAAGTTAGTAGATTATCTTTAAATGTAATTAATATCGTTGTTGTAAAGTATTTTTATAATCAATACTATTTATTAGTAACGATTTCGCGCGCGAGTGCGAAAATAAACTCAACTACAAATGAACTACGAAAAGTGAACTATGAAGAATGAACTATATGAGAGGACCAAGAGAAAAGGCCCTAAATATTTAGCCGTAATCGACATAATTATACAGAACCTTAATTTATCACCGTGTTTACAAGTCGTAGCGAAAATAAAAGTGCTCTATCCATATTTTACAAATTAATTACTCTCCAGTAAGTGATGTAACGACATAATAAGGGGCGAAAAAAAAGTTCGCACTGCTGGAAAGCTGGTCGAATTTCGCGGGGTTAATTATTCGAAGAGCGCGAAAAAAATGAAAAAAAAAAAAAAAAAATGAAAATGAAAATATTGCTCTTATCGTAAACTACACAGTTAGGTAAAAAAGGTGCCTGGCAACATAACGACAATTTCCAAGACCGAGACCATACTGCATTACAGCGAGCCTAATAATTACATTAGTGGCAAACGCCATTTTAATGTATTTATTGCGGGCGACAAAAAATGTCCACAGTGATTTTTAGTTCGTTAGTTCGAAATTGTACCCGTAAAAAATAACGGTGGCTGAAACGCCGCGTTCGTCGGGGGCTTTTTTGTCGGGATAATTTCATTTATTTCGGTTTTTGATTTTAGCGGAAAAAATTCTCATTTAGATAAGATCTGCGATATAAATTTTTAAAAATGGCTACCGGGTATTATGTACCGCATTTCCAGACTCCTAGCCTAGCAGGCGTAGTTTATATTTTCGCTAGCAGCTAGAAAGAAATTTCTATTAAAGAAATTTTCCTTTTAATTACTGCGACGTAAAAGAAAGCGACCCTATTAGAATATTAAATTTTCTCCGCGCAGACACTGGTCTTTCTCACTGATATTTTGCTTATATGCATCGGAATTATATTTTTCCTTCGGAGACTCTCAGGACGATATTGAAAGGTTATTGACGGAGTATTGTTTGCGCAGAGAAGATAGTTCGAAAATAGAATTACGACTACTAATGCAAAAACAGGAGTAGGACGAATGGAAAAACGCTTCAAAAATTAATATAATAACTCTAGTGCTTCTCCCTCCCCCCGCATATCAAAAAAAAGTTTTACTTTTTATTATTATAACAAAAAAACCAAAAGTCGTAATTTACTTTGGTCATTTTTTATCCGAATTTATTTTTTTCGTAAATGTATTGTTTAATTTCTTTTTTTTTTTTTATAATGTCACTCGAAATAAAATATCTATCAGTTCGAAAAATCTAACAATTCGAACGAGAACTAAAATGCCAGTGGCGCGTTAAACAAAAAAAAAAAAAAATTGGCAGCAAGGTACTATTTCGCAAAAGACGCATTTTGGAAGTCTAACAGCCAAATCAACTTATAAATAAACATATAGATTACACCAAAATTCATCAGATTAAAATTTGATTAGCGGTGGAATTAAACAGAAATTACATGTAATAAAGGGGGTATGAAAGAACATGGGGGGGGGTTCCGTAAGCAGTATGATGATTGAAATTCAAAAGCCGAGAGTAAAAGGGGCGAGCGCCCGGAGAAGGATAAGAACTTTCGAAATAAACGTGATTGTACACTGATAAAGACGGAATTGTTGGAATGTAGAGGACATCGGGTGTAGATGAGTAGAGAGGAAAAGGATAAAGAGACGAACGAAGAAGCTATATGTCTGACACGAAACCAGCATTTAGCGGTAGTCGGAGATTGACAAAGGGTAGAAAATTTCAGTTACCGAGAAGTAAGATAAAGTAAAAGCTCAACAGAAAGGTGAATGAAATTAAGGTTGTTGAAGAAAATGGAATAATAAATATCATCCGACAGTTTGAAAACATGTTTTCAGTTTATATTGTGTCGAAGGAAGTAGCCAAGCCTCTAAATGAGCCCAAGGATCAGTAATTTTCATGCCTCTCAATTATGAAATTAGAGAATAAACATAAATCGTAGAATAAAAAAAATATTAAGGAGTATCACAAATGAAGGCGGTGATAGCAGAGAACGCTTACAAGATACTTTCGCGAGCAGATTGTAAAGGAAATTTATTAGAACGAAAGGAAGAAGATCATATGAAAAAAAGTTGCATAATGGATAGCTGTAAAGTCAGTGATAGTGATAGAGCGGAAGAAGGAACATCTAAATGTCACTCTATTAAACTAAATATTACAATTTCTAAAAAGTTTTTATTTCTGACATTAGTGTTCCGAAATATTCATTATAGAAATCAAATAAATAAAGTTATTACAGAAATTTCATTAAAAATAAACTAGTTAAAAAATGCACGGGCTTCAAAATTTACCCTGAAAGTTTCTAAAAAAAAATTAAAAAAAAAAAAAATTACCCTCGGTAAGAAGATATATTGTACCGAGGAAAAATGCACCTTAGCGATATTACGATTATTCTTAAACAACATTAATCCCTATTGCAGTCTCGTTACATCGAATCACAAATGCAACACTATTTATAAATCCGTGTATACAACGCGATCACTCGTTTCCTATAAGCTGAGTATTGAAAACATCAGGCGTGGTTTTTAAAGCAGTTTTTAATTATTGTTGTAATTTTTGAATTTGTCGCCGACTTTAATAAGTGTTTAAGTCATAATATCTTTATGTACTTCCGAAATATATTATATTTTATAAAATCAAAAAAACTTTAAACTAAATCTCGAAATTAGTGCTTTTTTAAAACTGTTTTACTTCACAATTTTTAGTACAGATATTTCTGAACGATCAAATAGATCAACCTGAAACGATGCGACTTTTTTTATTTTATAAAAACCGGCTATATTGGTTTAAGAATATATAATGTTTAATAAATTTCGTTATTTAGTTTTTTAGCTTAGTTTTCCTGTTGTTGGGTCAATGCTGCTGGCGCGTCCACAAAAAAAAATAAATAAATTTCGTTAGTGTTTTACTTGATTTCAATATCTTTATTCGAATCCTGCATTTCCGTACGGCAAATAATATTAGTGTGATACTTTAAGCCACTCATCGCTCTTTTGTATGGTACGGTCACGGATGATTTCTGATGAAGAATACATATCGTTTGAGTCAGCCAACGTTGCCAAATTGCACGCACTAATGTTAAGGTACGTAATATTTCCGCCAGTAGCTTTTAAATTTCCATTATTCAAATCCATACTTATCCCCATGATAATTAAAATTAAAACTTTTTGTTTGACTGTATTTAAAATTAGTTTTCTTTATTGTAGTTTACGTTTCCATGATTAATTTATATTAGGAATACTCTTTAAGTGGTTTCTTGTTTATTATCAAAAATTTCGTTTTAAAATGTCCTTTTTTTAACGGTAAATGGTACTCTACCAGCTAAAAGTTATACGTGACCAAACGTGAAAAAAAAAGCATCACACGCGACGAACATACAACATACAACCTCTCTTTTTTTGAAGTCAGTAATCAAAAGTAAACATAATTCACGGAAATTATTAAATTGCGCATAATTTAAAAGGAGCTAAATTTCCGTACAGATGGCATTTAGATTTTATTTTAATTTTTTTTTTAAAGAGAAAGGAAGAATAAGAAAACCTAATATCCATTTTAGAACTTATTAATGAAAAAAATCGTCGCGATCAAATTAATTACTAGCTCTATGTTTTGTTTTTTTTTTTTTGCGTTAAATGTCTTTATAATATGATGTAACTGAATCCATCCCGAACAACATATTGGATTTTCCATATTGTTGCTGGTTGAAATGAAAACGCGATCACGATGCAGCACCACCAGATGACGCTAGTTTTGAAAATTATTTCGATTTATAATTTTCGATCTTACACATATTTTTCCCGCGCAAATTTTCTTGATTTTTTTTTTTTTTTTTTTTTTTTTTATATGGAAATAAGTTTTAGGTTTCACTGAGCAAGTATGCCCGTTATGTGAGTGCCCAACCTCTTATTATCGTTTATTTGACATACAAAATTTACATGTTATCATTCTTACATCTAACTACATCTTAAAACTAAGCTATTTTGCTAAGTACGTCTTATACAAAGTTGCACACATACCTAATGCCACATTTGTGCTGATTATCACATACATCCGCGAATATGCGAGAAAGGAATAGAATCGGATGATAATCTAGTTAAACAGACCCCGCCTATCCCGAGCAGAGGAACAAGCGGGACCTCTCAAGTATCGCACCATTCCATCAACCACTTCGCTACTTCCTTCTTCCAAATACCAATTTTAGTTTCGTTAATTATATGTTTGGGAATCTTACACATCAACCTGATAAGCACCGCCTCATCGGTATTATCGATTCGTAAATTGACCCCTCTAGGGTGAACATAATAAACATCATTTGGGTTCCTAGTTATCCTATTTTTAGGTCTGGTGGGTAACTCTACGTTATTGAGTTTATATTCTAAAAGTCTATAATAATAAAACTGCATCTTAGGAGACATCTCATTATTAACCTTCCACCAGCTCGATGTCGCGTCACCTCGCTTCCAATGAGGCCGTATTATTTTCAGACATCTTTTCAGAATTTTACCTATCTTAATGATTTCTGTTTTTTTCGCCTCACCCTATATTTGTATCCCATATAATACTCTGGACATTTTACTATTGCATTAAAGTATAACCGTAAAGTTTCATACGAGAGTACCATCTTCAGTTTATATAATGCATGGAACGTGTTACTATGCGAATTTCAACGGGTTACTAATATTAAAATAAAAACGGTAAATGTTTTGTTGTTTTTTTCCCGTTTCGTTTAATTTCTAGATCTTGCGGTGGTAGGTTGCTTTTACTGCAAAAGTGAATTTACAACGTGCTCCGTCAAATCTGAATTGTAATTTAATTTCTTAATAATAAAACGAAATAATGGCATTTAATAGATAATTTTTCTCCTATTAACCTGTGTATATGAAAATCCGGAAATGTATGGCGGTAATAATGATGCAATAAAATTTCGATTAAAGCTCGTTCGGGGTCATTTAAGTATTACGCAAGCAGGCTTAGGCATGTTATAAATCTTACGTAAGATAAAAAAAATTATAAAATAATAAAAATGTTTCCAAAATAATATTTATAATTTAAATTAATAATTCTATTTTTATTATTTTACTATAGAATACCGAAGTTCTTTTCGTATTTCTTACCAAAAATAAATAAATAAATTTTCCGAGAAATTACTTAATTCTACATTACAATATATAGCCTCACAAAAATATGCAAATTATCATTTGAAAAATGTACATCAAAGACAGGGATGTTGTAGAGTCAAAGAAGTTCGTTCAATGCAGCTTCTCGGCGTGCACGAGAATTAATGTGCATAATAAAAGATGCAGATGGAAATGAAGACGCCGAATGGTTGAACGGAGATGACGTTAATAATACAACCGATTAATGAGTTTAAGTCTAAAATTATTAGTGGCGTAGAAATTTGGATACGGAGTCTTTGGACAATAAATAATTCTTGATTTTCTTCAAATACTAATACTTGAAAAATAACTTTAATAAGTTTTGATTTTTATTAAAAGTTTTGAAAAAAACGTTTACGTCTTATCATTTGGGGAAGGGGGAAGTTTGTAATTTTCTTATCTTTGCTTATACAATGTATACACTGACGAAATATTCAAGGAAGCAATCTATGAGGTCGAAAAAGGTGTTAAAGTGAATGGGAAATGGTTAAATAATATAAGGTATGCGGGGGATACAGTAATATTTGCTGATTTGATAGAAGACCTACAAGAAATAATCAATAATACGAATGACGCGGATACAAGATACGGGCTTAACATAAATGTGAAGAAAACCAAATTTATGGTGATAAGCCGGGAAGAATATCAACGGTCAGGAAATAGAGCGAGTACGAGAATTCAAATATTTCGGATGTTTTATAACAGAGAATTTAGAACCTGAAGTTGAAATGATACGTAGAATCGGATATGCTAAAACAATTCTGAAGAAGCTAGGAAATTTATTGACGAATCGTTTGATTAATTTGAAAACCAGGCAAACGATGCTCGCGTATGCTACGTATATTCAGTTCTGTTATATGGTGCGGAAATGATAACATACACAGCTAAAATGATTAATCATTTGAAAGCTTGTGAGATGTGGTTCCACAGAAGAATGTTGCACATCCCATGGACGTGGAAGTTAAGCAACAGAAAAGTATTGCATTTGGCCAAGGCTGAACGAAATGTAGTCGAAACAATACAGAAATGCAAGATAAAATACTTAGCGCACGGGAAGATTTCTCATGGTTAAGTAACGTACATCAATGGACTGGGATAAAATCAGTGGAAGATTTAATGAGGGCTGCAGAAGGGCAAAAAATTTGAAAATTTGAGATGCGCAGTCATGCGTAAGACACAAGAAGAAGAAGAGGGTTGGGGTCTAAAATCATTGAAAGTTTGCTTACGTAATACTTGACCCGCCCTCTTCGGTTAGAATAGTAAAAAACCTATTTACGAAACTTTGATTTTCTTGCCTACAATTGATATGTCGTCGCTGTAAAGTAAGAGATGAGAGTGAACCGAAGAGTTACAAAACACGAAGAACTGGTCATTCTCCTTTTAATTTTCACCTGCTTCGTTTATGGGATTCCGAAAATGCTCACGAAAACCCTAAATTACATTTTGTAATTAGCCTCTATTAATTGTCGTACGGAACCCATTTCTCCGCACCAATGTAATTCCATTTTCGTAATAAAAACTAACCGACTTAACACACGTTTTATAGTTCTATTTCGGAAATATTTAAATGTTTGGCGAATATAAAAAAGAGGACAGTGTAACGGAAATGACTACTTTATCAAGTTTAGTCCCGTTTCAGTCAGGTCGAAATACCGTATTAGTCGATTGCTCTGTTTACAACTAAATCCATTTCTTAAATAGCGCACAACAGTCAATTCGTGGATAACTTAACAAAAAAAGTTACCGAAAATCGGAGATGTGAACAAATTAAATATCACTGGACAGATTACGTACATACCGTTAAAAATATAGTAACAAATAAACAAAAAATTAATTTTGAACAGAATAGCATGAACAGTGGAAAATATTATTTCAATATACAAAAAGAGCAACAGATTAAGAACCCATGGTACCTTCAAGTGAACGAGAACCTACCTAGCAACTACATAAAGCAAATCATCCGGCTTAGAACGGGGCATACCAGAACAGCAGATCGTTTAAAAAAATTGAACATTATCGAATCGGATAAATGTCAGTACTGTAATAAAGACTATGAAGAAAATATTAACCATCTCCTATGACAATGTGTTCAGTTCCAAAAACAACGAGAAGAACTTACAAATAGATTAACTCAAGTATATCACACGTTACCGATAAACACAGTAACCATACTCACAAATCCACTAGGTCAGGCATGTAAACAACTTTATCAATACCTCAAAAAATGCAATATTGAAATTTAAGACTTGAATATTATATTACATGTTTAACATATAAACTGGCTAAAAGGTTAAAAGATAAACCAAGCAAAAAAAAAAAAAAAAAAAAACAGTCAAGAGTGACGCAGCAGCTGTTAATGCGCAATACAGTTCGTTTTCGTTTAAAAAGTGAACGAAACCATTTTTGAACTAGTCATTTCGTTATAAAACGATCGATGTTGTCTGACTAGTTCGGTGTGAAAGGAAATGCGCGTAAAAATCGATGCGATTTTAATCGTTTTAATCGAATTAATCAAAGGGGTTCACGACTTGGCTCGACTCATCCGCTGTGAAGTGGGCATTATGTGTTTAGTAGTTCTTTTTTGCCGTCGCGTGAAACATTCTACACGGACAAGTCAAATCGATAAGGAATTTTTTAATTGCAAATGTATGAAAAAATTGGAATTATTAACCCCGCGGTTTGCGTTTAGTTATATTTCGATTTATTCGGAAGAATATAAGACGAAAAATCAATCAACTCTGTATCATCTTAGCGTGGCTTCGGCTAGTAAATTTTCTGTACACGCGAACAATTGCCGAAATATGTGATAAAAATCACGCACAGATAATAATAATAATAATAATAATAAATAAGAATAAACAATAAATAATAATAATAATAATAAATAATAATAATAATAATGGTCCATCGAAATGTTTACTCCTGCAGGAGAGCAGGCTAATG
This sequence comes from Icerya purchasi, assembly GCA_039619475.1. Classification (NCBI taxonomy): domain Eukaryota; kingdom Metazoa; phylum Arthropoda; class Insecta; order Hemiptera; family Monophlebidae; genus Icerya; species Icerya purchasi. The sequence continues at coordinate 420,283,127 of CM077115.1, read as the reverse complement.
AGAATTTCAATAAAACGCCTCGTTGTTACATGTGTGTCTTTGACAGATCGTCGCACCTAAAAAATGAAGAAAGACCGACCCTTGTTCCGTAAATGTTCTACGACTTGATTATTTAAAAATTTTCCGCCTCCAAAAACAGCCCCGTTTTTTTTTTTTTTTCGATGCGACGCGATCTCGCTATTTTCCTGCAACCACTTATACCGGTAGGAAGTGGGCCCGGCGAGTGATAAATGAGCAATAACGAAAAACCAAAAGAAACAAAAAATACCGAAAAAAAACTTTGCGTATTCACCGGGGCTGACCGAGATAGTTTGCCGGGGGAGGAAAAATTTTGAAAAGTTTGTTTCGAGCGTCAACACGTTGACAGGAAAAAGTTGAGCTTTTTGATATTGTTAATTATTTACGGGCTGCTGCATGAGAAGCAGGGAGGCGACCACGACCAGATAAATCTGCGGATTTGAAAAGAACATCGCGGTCTCATGTGTGCGCGCGAGCTTTGCCGAGGCGAAGATATATAATACATACGGCGTGCAACTGATAATGAATATGAATGATTTAGCAGGCAGAACTGGAACGCTAATTAGCAGTGTTGCGAATTCTCATCCGGTAGATTTGCTCTGCGAGCGCCGGTACCAAGTCTGTTCAAGACGTTTTGCTCAATTGCCACCTAGAAAACGTCAGATATTCTTGGCAACTAGCGACGACAGCTAGCTGTGTATAAGCAAACAATAATTCCGACGCAATTTCCGAGACAATAACCGCCGACACAGACACCCATTAATCATACGACCGCCTTTACCTCCATACCGCAATCGGTGTAAAACCGGCCTTTAACACTGCCCGGAAAAATTGCTAGCTTTCACACCGGGCTCGAATTTTAAAAATGTCCCCTCTCCCCCCCCCCGAAAAAAACTAGCTAAATTAACAAAGAGAAAATTACAAAGCAGAAAAAAAAAAGACGAAAGAAAATTATAAATAATGAACGATAAGAAATTATAGAACACGGCCAGTTAGAAAACTTTTTGGCCCCTTTCCCAAAAAACAAAGACCACTTTTTAATTTCATCCTTCACCATCGGCGGCGCCCGTCTAGCGAACAGCGGCAATTTTTCTTAATGATTCTCCATTGTTCCGCTGTGTGGTTTTTTTTTTTGTTTAGTTTTTGTTTCATTAACTAAATTATTAAGCGGTTTTACTTCAATTATGGCGCCGGTCTTGTTTCCTTATCGAATTGGCCTCGGTGAAACTGATTGTTTTTTGTAAGTATCGGCGTTTAAAAATTCAGACGGTTAATATTTCACTGGAATATCTTTTTTTTTTTTTTTTATTTTTTTTTTTTTTTTCTACCGTCAAACAACAAGACAATTACACATGTTCGTCGCGTATGTTTTTTTTTATCCTTCTTTTTTTTTTTTTTTTTTTTTTAATTGGGCTCGTCAACCGAGGACCTTTACCCAGAAACAATTAAGGGAAAACGAAAGTTATACAGTGAGGCGATCAGCTATCGCTAATAAGAAGGAAACAATGGAGGGGATAATAAGTGTAGAAGGAAAAGACAGGATATAACGAGCACAAAAAGGAGCAGGAAGCCCCAGCCCAAACAAGTGGGAATATAGAGCCGAGCGCTCCACCGAAAGAGCAGAGCACTCAAAGAACACGTGATCGGTGTCACAAACAACCGCATCGTTTGAATGGAGAGGACAACATGGGGAAGAGGTCAACGAGAGGCGAAAGCGTGAGGAAGGTAGCAAGGAATGGTTTAAGCGCAAACGCACAATGGAGACAACAACAGAGCGAGGAAGTGAAGGAAACAGAAGGAACCAAGGATTTGAAGGAAGATTAGGCTGAACTGACAGATAAAAGGAGCGACAATTAGAAAAGGAGGAAGGGTACATATTCGACCAAAATCTGAGATGGAAATGTTTACACAAAGGCAAGAGATTAGAGGATGAGATTTTTTTGAAGAAGAATGTAGAAGAAGAAGCAGCAACCCGAGCCAAAGAATCAGCCTTCTCATTACCTGAGATGCCAGAATGACCAGGAACCCACAGCAAGTCAACATGGATTCCATGGAGAGAAGAGAGAGTCCAAATGAGAGAACGTATGCGGAGAATAGAAAAATCACAGGACTGCACATAGCGCATATAGACTGATTTTATTGATGCTCTATCAGCTGGTCGTGGTGCCCCGTCTAGGTTGGTATGTATCGGTGAACATTATTCCGTAAAAGAAAAAAAGGTGAGTCTGTTTAAATAAGTTTTCACTAGTACAACAAGCGCCGAGGACTCTTAAAATATTATTAAAGTACCATGGAAGATTTGAAAACGAAACAAATTTCTAACGAGATAAGAAGCGTAAATTAGCCACGGCGATAAATGTAGATTCGAATAGAAGAAGTGAATTTAAAAGCGGCAAAGAGTCCTCATTTCTGGCGGAAATATTGACGTAATTGAGTTGAACTTTTGATCATCCGGCTCCCCGTAGAAAGTGTAGTGGCCAGTGTTTTTACTAAACAGTCGTTACAACAAAAACAGGGGTGTACCTTTTTAATGATATACTATAGGCCTTTGCTTAATACAACCGGGCAAAAATTAGCCAAAAATATACCTTCAGCGGTGCATGTTATGACAATTCTTAAACAGCATTCAATATACCTTAATAATTAGAGTCGGCACGGAAATTATAATAATAATAATAATAATAATAATATATTCCCGATGCTTCGAATACTTCGCTTGTAGGAAACCAGTGTCCGTTCTCGTTTTCGTTAGAACTGTTCCTGGTTATTGTAATTTGAATTTTGCGTCGACTACAAAAAGTTCATGTTGTTTAGGAATTATCATAACATCCTCCATTTTTTAAGGGTGTACTTTATTGTAGAACATACATATTATTTTCTATCGAATAATTATTTTTTACTTTTTACCGCATTTTCATTAAATTTTTAGAGTAAATCTTGAGGTGTCAGTATTTAAAAAAAAAAGAAGTATATATGTGTATTATTTTTTCAATCAGTATCAAAACAATTGTGACGTAATGAGGTTCTGAAAGACAGTTCTAATGATTTTTATGAAATTTACGAATTATAATTTAAGGAGTTCCAGTAAGGTCATCATCGAGTTCGTATCGTCGAGAACATTCTTACCAAACGAGCAATTTCAGAAAAGAGGCGACTAATGTTTAAGTGATCATTTTTAAAAATAAGCAATTATTCACTATAGTAGTAATAAATTTATTTGCCCAATGGTAATAAAAAATAGATAACAACATAATTGTGTTTCGTGAGGCATAAATATACGTAATTTCATACAGCACGTCATCGTGAAGAGTCGTACGAGTGATATAATTTATAAAATAATATTTCCGGTTTATCAGTTAGAATTTATTCTATTATTTGTAAAGCGAGAATACTCGGACATATGTAATGCAATGAAATGTAGCTTATGCTGAATGGAAAATTGAAATTCGTGATGAATACATTGATTTACAGTTGATACGGCGATTTTAAATATTACGCAAACCATAATACGCCTTCAAAATTGAAAAATAGAGTTATGAAAATTGTAACTTTCGTGTATTTTTGCTCTATTTTCAGAAAAAAAAAACCCACGAATACATATTGATTTATCTGCTATTTTTACAGTAAGTTCGAATAATTCTCGTAAGTATTTTATTATATACATTATATATATATATATATCTGTATATATATTATAAATAGATATTAATTACAACGTAGTTCTTAGGCTACCCTCCATTAGAAAAAGTGTACCGAAAAAATGTCCTCCATTTTATATAACGAAAATGTTTAACATATATTTGACACCGTCCATTATTCCGCAATACGCATCGCAACTGGGGCTTTCAGAACTTCTCCATCAAATAGCCTGTTGCGCGAAAGCTGTGAGATTCCGTCGAACTGAAGGCGACAATTATTGAGTTCGAAACTATATTGCATACGCTGTTCTCGTCAAATGCACCAGCACATACCCTCCTACCAAAGGATCATTCCAACTCTTACCAGTTTTTCAATTATGCTTCTTGCCCATTCGACTCACATGATATGACTTTTCGAAATTATTACGTTTCATCGCCTGCAATTATTCCCCCTTAGCAAAATCATCTCCTCGACATAGATTATCTCTTACAGTACACATTATAGTATCATACAGGTTTTGGTCGACTTTTCACTGATGGATTTTAATCTACACTATCCTCTCCGAAGAGTTATTCGGAATATTTTGTTAAAGTATGCAGACTCATATTAGCTGTAATATAAAGAAAAATAATGCAGGATAACAAATTTTTTACGGTCTTTTGCATTTTTAAAAATGACGATGGAAAAGATCGGTATTTTGAAGATATTTATAAAGAAAATTAAAATATACTTATATTAAAAAAAAAAAATTAATATTCCATTTACGATTAGAAATTACAAATAAAACAAATTTATCATAAATATTTTGATCCATAAAATCGTATTAAAAAAATCAGCAAAAATTGAAAGATTCGTAATATGTTTTACCTTACTCATGAATTCGTTCTGATTTTCGCGATTTACACATTACTCAGATAAAAAATAAAATGTAAAAAATACATACGGGTTTTAGTGCCGCCCCTAAAATTATTAAATATCAATCACACATAAAAATAAAATCGAACGAAAATTTTAGTATTTACTTAAAATGTTTAGATAAAATAATAGTTCAGCTCTCCTATTGAATTGTAATAATTTAAGAGTTATTTTTTTCTTTTGGCCCGGACCAAATTACAACGTCCTTCTGGCCATTAATTGAAGAGTTGATTAAACCTAGATAACGTGTGTTATTCGTGCTATCAGTTTCTATTTAAATCGAATTGTTCACAATTTATTATCAGATGTTGTACACAGTACAAGTATAATGATAAAAACGGTGTCTAATGATTTAAATAGCGAAAAGAAAATGAATTATTTAAATAATATGAATTATAGTAGCCATAATTTCCGAATTTGAAAAAAGCATAAATTTTAAACAAAATTTTTGTAAATCAGATAAATGTATGCTTGAATCACTGTTTGTAATCGTAAATGATAAATTTAGACAGATTTTTTAAAAATTCCCAATATACCTTTTTATACGGATTTATTCATAAATTTTCAGCTGCTCTTTTCTCTTCGCTTTCATATTTCTGCCATCTGTAGTAAGAATGCCGGAATGCGTCAGCTGGTAACGTTTAAATAAAAAAGAAAAAAATTCTGGTTCGATTTGACTTCTGGTTCAATTTGCAGACAACAAGATTCTCTAATGAATTCGACATGTTTTTTGTTGAAGAAAAAAAAATGAGTACGGTGAGTGAGGGGAATAGAGAAAAATTTAGGCACAAACAAAGACTGCTGATTATATTGTTCAGTAAGACAGCGCGCTAGAAATTCCAATTCGAATGAATGAAACTGATCCACAGCAACGTCGAGTTTCAGTCGTATTGCACGAGAACAGCGTTGCTAATAAACAGGTGCGTACATGATTTTTCATTGGTTACGCCATTCAACAAAATTTTTTCGTTACTTTTTTTCATTAAATTTTCGTTACCTATTTCGTTACATCAAATTGTGACATTTTTTTGGGACAAATTTCGCGACAGGACACTTTTCTTATGGCCCCTGGCGTGAAAATTGCATAGCCATTAATATCTTAATATATATATTTCTTCTGTGCGTGTGTATATGACTGAACTCCTCCTAAACGGCTGGACAGATTTTAATGAAATTTTTTGTGTGTGTTCAAGTAGATTCGAGAATGGTTTAGATTCACAATTCGGTCCATTACAAAATGTTTTTACGAATTTATGAAGAAAATTCATTTTTTTTTGCCGTTTTTGGTCCAAAAGGGGGGTTTAAATAATTTTTTAACCGTAATTTTTGAATTTCCATAAAGGGCTCCTGTGTTTTGTTTTATATTTGAAATTTCGCTTTTAAAGAGTTATCTGGTGACGAATTACGAATTTTTTAAGGGTATTCGTTCTGAATTCCATATTATGTATTCTAGAGGTTTTTTTACCGCCCAGGGTAATCGCTCAGTTTAAAGTTGTAAATTGTCACAGATAGAAGTTTAATTGCAATTTATGATCCAATTGCGATAAGTTGAACCGTTTCTGAACTATAACAGAAATAAATATTTTTTGTCGTTCTTGAACTATCTTATTGGGATTCCGTCGTTTATAGTGTGTACGGAATCTTAAAAATCGGTATAAATTTACTTTAAGAAAAACACGTTTTTTCGTGTATAGCCCATCTCATCAGCTAACTGCATAGAGTACATACTTTATTAAAAAGTATATAAATTGAGTGTGTGCTCTGTGTTGTTAGCTGATGATATAGCCCGAAAAAACATGTTTCCAAAGTACATTAAATTTTTAATATAAATTTATACTGATTATTGTTATTAGAGATTAATGCCTTGCTGCCGCGTAAATTACATTCATTTCAAAATATTTGTCTTTTTGGTTTTTGCACATTTATTGAACTTAATTCATTTTCAGTATTAATTTTTTCTTAATAAAAAACTGAATTTAATTCAGCTAATAAGTTAACACAAAATTTACTTTCTAAGGCGGTACGAAGTTCGCCGGGTCAGCTAGTATATATATATATATATATATATATATACCTATAAATCCTAGCTGTTGCCGACGACTTTGTTGGGATATATTAATACTTTTAATACCAGTTTCGAACTTTTTTCTCCCTTTTTTGATATAACATATTTGCTTTCTTCATTTCCAGTTTTCTTTCTAGTGCGGTCTAGTGGTGAATTGGAGATTCTCGAGCTCCCTGTGACTACTTCTCTCACAATCTAACGAGGGTGCTTCGCTCAATAAATGATTTTTGTTTAATTTGAAAAGAATGAATCTTAAACCAACTTTTCTTTCTTCATCATTTTTTTATCATTTCTTAAAATGTTTCAAATTTTAACCCATACAATTATAAATGAAGAAAATTTTTCTTTTATACATATCAGAAATTAATGAGTTTTTTTGTTATTTTATCTGGAACTTTGCATTTACCATGGTAATCATTTCGTTAGTGTACTTTACCTAGCTCTTTTTTCTATGTCATTGGCAAAAAAAACTCTCATAAATCTGCGGCAAAAGAACTTACAAATTATACATTAAAACCTCCCTCAGGAGTTCATACACTGGCAAAATTCGGAACAAAATCAGTTCGATAGTTGCTGAGATTAGCGTACTTGCAGCCAACATGAAAATCGACTTTATCTACAGAAAGACATTATACAACAGATGTGTCTATAACGTAATTATAAGAATAAAAAAAAAATATAAAATCATTAGTTAATCAGAGCGGAAATGTAAACCTGATATACCGCAGAATTACTGGCTGATTTTTTGGCCTGCTACTCACCGTAGATTGTTTTATTTCTACGTTTAATTTGTTTATATATATATATTTATTTCGTTACATCTTTAATATTAGATACATGACGGGTACGTTGACCAGAAAGCTACTAGTTCTTCGAAACATGTCGGGGTGTAATTTTAAAAATTTTGACTATATTTTTAATAAAGTTATAAATGCCTTATGTTGAATCGTTGATATTGGAAAAATACTCGGAGGAACATAATAAATAAGCAACGGTATTTAGAGAAAATATGTCTACACGAACAAATGAAGTTACCACCGTGACATAAAACAAAATCACGAGGCATATGCGAAACACAAAAGTATATATGCCGAAGCTATAGCTAACTGGAAAATACCGGGAAACGAACAAGGAAAAGAGCTTCCGGTACAGAGAAAGTTTATAATTACAACGCATTATAAGAGACGGCCCAGATTTCTAACAGTGCCTTAAAGCGAAAAAATGTAGCCAGGAAACTTTTTTCAATTACGTTAGAAGAGTTTGTAAGATGAAATATCCGCCATCCTAAAGAGAGGACTCCTATAATGCGTTAGACGCATGCGTCTGACACAAAGCGGCTGACACAGGACAATGCTACAGTGGAATGTAATGGAACTGATCCCTTATCTCTACGACAACAGTTAACGTCAGTCGCTAAGTAAGAATAGCCGCACGCCCATACTGCTTTAAGGGCAGTACAAACGCAGACGCATAAGGAATCGGCGAGGAAGTTTTGTTTGACTGCTTAATATTTAACCGAAGTATTAACTTTGGAACGATGTATTATACTATCCTTTCTTAATCCGTGACACAAATACTACACAAACTCCAGCGTTCCGCTCTTCCAACAATTCCTACAGCTAAATCTCTTCATCTTCACTTTCTTATAAGAATAATTCCAATACAAAATTCTTCACAACTAGGCCATTCGCGGTACTCACAGATATAATATAAATAATACACTCGTGCGTCTGACGCGTTATAGCCTATATAAGGGCCGGCTTAAAATAAACGCACCAGCTAACTTTTTACGTACTACTTAAAACATCACAATGAACGTAAGAGAATACGGCCGCTCGGTACAGTATATTCTCATTACAAAAGGATATCTCCGGAGCATTTAATTGCGGATTACATTGAATATTGACGGATCAATAGTTAAAATTAAATGTTGTTCTTATTGGGAAGCGTTTGATGAAGTCTCGTGCAGTCACAAAATTATTTCAAAATCGTATAAGACCTAGTCGTCATTAAAGGATCTAGTCACAACCAAAATCCTAAAAAAATTCATGAAAAGCCGGAACATAATAATGTACAATATGCGTTGTAATCAGTAGGGTCAATGAAATACATACATATGTATATTAATTGCAAGGCTACCCCCATTCGAAAAAATGTTCCAATTTTATGTAACGCAAAATGTCCTAATTTTATGTAACGCAGAATGTTCCAATTTTATGTAACGTTTGTTATATTTTATAGAATTTTTGTAATTGTTATTTTACAAATGTCACAATTTTATGTAACAAAAATGTAATGAAAAATGTAACGAAAAAATATCTTAATTTTATATAATGAAAGTTAAATGTTAGAATAGGGTATTTTTGATTATATCATTTTTTTTGTGTTGATGCCAGTAAGAATTACGTCGTAAATTTTGATCATTTTATACAAAGTATAGAAGAGAAATAGACATAAATGTAAACAAAAGGGATCAAGGGGCACAGCCCTTTGCGAGGCCAAAATGGCCGGGTAACTCTGTTCTTCGTGCCTCACAAGGGTCCGGCCCCTTGACGCTGTCTACAGAGACCTACAGACCCTGACGAGAAAAACTGAAAACTTCATTCTTTCCAACTGCGCAGTAAAAAAAAAAAAATAAATCTTTATTTACCAATAAATGTAGAAATACTTAGTCTTTTTATATATACAGTATGTCACATTTTGGGACAAACTTTTCTGACAGAAAAAGTGGTAGTGGTAGGGCGAAGAATGACGTTATTAACATATTATTATATGTATATATGCGCGGGGAGTGTTTCTAGGGGACTCTTCTAGCTTCCGGTAATTTACTGCTGCCGGTGCATTTGGATGGATGCGCAATAAAAAAGCTAGATAAGTGTCCGTCTTCCAAAGTATTATTAAACCATTTAAATTATATGAACAATTTAAAAATTGCATACCAAGAATAGCATCCGGATCAGAAAACACACAACTGAAATTAAAAGACATAAAAATGAAATACGAAGTGTAAAGATGAGTGACAGTAGAAAAATGCTAAAATAGTTACATATTGGAGGTGTCATTGTTAGATTACATTATGCTATACAGCAGGTATTCGGGATTAATGAAGAAGCATATTGCAGTGAATTTAAGGCTAAACATAAGGAGATTAAAGATAGCCTTGAAGACCAAACTAAACGTAATGAATTTGTAATCTTAATTCTGTTCCAATACATACTTTACTTGTTGCCGTATGTGAGTAGTTCACACAAATTTTTCGGATATTGATACCCAGTTTACGCTATTACGCGACGTATTTTCCCCCCTAATTTTCACCTTAGGGTGGAGGCGGAGAAATGGGTCATTGTTTGCAACGATTGAACCTTGTGGGCTCTTCCTCCTTTCTGTTCCGGTAAATAATTTCTCTTGCTTAACCCATCATTTTGCATTATACATCTGTATGCCCATGAAATAGTAATGTTCCTTTCTTCATTTACTGTGAAGTTCTTTATTTGATATTGAACTTCTAACACTACTCTTTCTGTTAAGATTTAAAATTATTTCTGTTGCTATATTTATGGAAATTCTTCTAGATCCCTCCTGTCCGTGCTCGATCGGGTTCAAAATACACGTCTGCCAACTCTGCCTCGAAGTCCGAAAATCTACTTTTATTCCGGCTTTGCACGCTGAATTTCACATTCTTCTCCTCTTTTTTCTTCAGCGTTCCCATTTAGATTATCGTTTTTTCATCAAACGGTTGCCAATTTCCTCATTATTTCTTGTTATTCCTCCATCTTATGTCACGAGCGTTTATCTGCCAACAAAACTACAATTCTATCTCTTATCGCTGTTTGTCTCGTTCAGCTTTTTCGATATATCAACACTAAAAATATTTCGCCTTCAAATTTTTCCTGTTTTCTTCATTCAATTAATAGCTTTTATTCTTCTATTTCTATTAAACTTATTCTACATCATGCCGATAGATCGGAATTTCTACCGAATCTAAGCTCTTTTTTCCCTAACCATTTTTCGATCTTTATTGACAGCTCCAAGAGACCTAATGGTGTTGGCGCAGCTTTTATTTGTCCTTTAAATTACTTCGATTTCTTTAAATTTCTCTCCTTTCGCTCTATCATTTGCGCTGAGTCGGCTGCGATTCTGTTCTTTTTATCAGATTCTCACTTGTTTCTCGCAGTAGCCTTATCCTGTCAGATGCTCAAAGTGTGCTACACAGGCTATCGCATTTCTTCTTCCGTCTCATTTAACTGACTACGTTATTCTTCTTATTCGCTCCTTAATTCACGATCTCGCTTCCTTTCTCGCTCAATCTGAACTGATTTTTTTCGGATTTCTGGTCATGCCGGAATCAAGGGAAATGAGTTGCTGTTGACTCATTCGCTCGGTTATTGTCCTCTACTGGTAGGTTTCTTCTCTTCATCCTCTAATTACTCTTCTGACTACTGAAGTCATTCCAAAACTATGATGAACGACCTAGAACGAGAAAAATCGAAATCGGAGTTAATCGTATTACTACTACATAATAGTAAGAATAATGATGCTCTTTCCCATTACACTTAACTGAGAATTATAATCGACATTTGTTACCCCATATTTTAAGCTACCCTGGCAGTGGTCGAACATTTCATTCAAGAAAGTGTTCTGTCTTGGAGAAGCTCGAAGCATTACTAACTTTTATGTTTTATATCCTCTTTTTATAATATCGTCATTTATTTTCTTGATTTTTTTTTTTTTTTTTTGTGAATTAATTACTGGCCGAATTATTGTTTTTTTCATTTAAAGCAAAAATAGCACTACTAAACATAATTTTCACATATCAGTCTTATACTTCGAGCCGAATATGTCAGCTGGCTTATTATTTCGGTAAAATGAAATATTAAGGGGGAAAAAAAACTCGAATGAAAAAGAATTAATAATAAAAATTAACGGAATCAGTATAGTACTTGAATTTGAGTAAATAGCAAGATCTAGGAGCAGACGGGAAGAACCTCTGTTAAAGGTTAATCCCCTAGAATTAAGGGGGGGGGAACCACATCAGAAGGCTTATTTTTATGTTTCTTTTTTTACGAAATATTTTGAAAGGGGAATTAGAATTTAAATCATATTTTGAGCTACATTTCAAATTTTTTCAAGTATTTTTCATGAACAATTTTAAAGTTATAAGCTACTATTCTTAAAAGTTCCGAGTTAATTTTTGGGGTGCTGTGTATCAAAAAATTCACTTGAAAATAATGATATAAATTTGTTTACACTATTTACATGTTTTATTATTAGATGGACCTAATTACAACTAAAAATATTAAAAATTAAAAAAATAAAACGAGAGGTGTTTGAAAAAAACTTTTTAAATTTGCACATTTAAAAAAAAAAAATATATTCAGAATTATTATATTTTTTCAAAATTAGGTTCATTTAATAATTTTACGACCGATAATTATTACTTTGATTTCTCTTAAAATCGATAAAAAATTTGCCGAGTTATGCTGCACGCCAATTGAAAAAAAGTCGTTTTGAGAAAAACGCGTTTAAAAAAATTCCTGAGAATAACGAAATATTTAATGTGCTTACACACTTCAATCAGCTGTGCCAGCACCAAATAGGAACCCCTCTTCTTCTTCATAATGGTGATTCAGCTCAATCATCTGCTCTTTTCTGGCTTTACTACCCGCATGTTTCGTCGCCAGAACGCTACGTCTACTATTTTGTCCTTTAACGAGCCGGCTCGTTCATTTGTTGCGCGTATTAGAAGCTCGGCGAGCCAACTGCAATCTTCAATTCATTGAAAACCAACAGTAGGGCAGAATTCCCCTCGTTAAACAAGATGGTAGCTAAAAATATTGCAACTACTATTACTTTCAGTCCTGCAATGCAAATGCTTTGGAGCCGAAGGCCAAATTTTTGAATTTGCATTTTATATGTGGTCACCTAAAAACATCTTGCCAGCAAGTCTAAAGTCTCGACATATCTTCAAATATAGGTAATAGTTCTTTCTACACGCCGGGGTGTGGTGGAATAGGTCGAGTTTCAGGCCCAGTTTCAAGAGTCATAGCTTGCTGCCACTTGCAACAGCTTTTAATTCCCTTTTGGACGGTTCTCGTGTTAATGGTTTTAGTCCGTAAATACTATGTGGTAGAATTTTCTTCATGTCTTCAACGTTGTTAATATTTCTTGGAATTGCTAATGGTGCGTGCGAAATATTCTTTATAAAAGTTCAGTTAGTCATTTCCGCCAAGTTTTTGACTTCCTTCACACTTCTAAATCGAGTACCTATTCTTTCTTGGACATATACACATTCGCTCTTGACAACTACTTGTTTGTCGATGTAAGCATTGAAAATAGGTGCATACATAAATTTATCACCTTTACGGTGCGAAGACACTTTTTTTTTCGATAAATTTTGCTGTACGTGTGTGGAGGAGCAAAAACAAACTGATACTACGCGACGTCACGTCTGCTGTTTGGTAAAACTGTGTGAAATTTATGTAGGAGGTGAAGGGAAATATGAACACAATCTTGCCGTGTTTTGATCTAATTGATCGAACTTCTGTACGCACATGTGAAATATGTTAGAGAGTGTTTCTAATACAGCGAGTTGCGAGATAATACGTGCAATCGTCAAATTTCCGACAGCTGAAGAAGTTGCAAATGCAGAAATTTATCGCTGACCGTGTATAGTATACAATGCAAATAGCGTTATGACGCGAAATAGGTTTTCCAATGCGTTTGATTGTCGATGGGTTGAATTTTCGACGCCCAAAAAAAAAAAAAAAAAAAAAATGGTTTTGAAGAGGAAAGAACGAATACACATAATGATCGATTAAGCAGCCGGGCGAGTATCGTTCCGTTTCATACCCGCAGCATACGAATGATTTTGAATTTCGCTTTTTGATATTTCTTGAGCACACTTTTGAATAGTTATGCTGACGATATTTTTGAAGCGTCTAGTGCGGTTTTTTGACCTTAAAGGGAGAATAAAAAATAAATGTTTAAAATCGAATTATTTTCTAATTCACACCATGTTTCGGCAATATTTAAATTAATAATCGAAATCAGAATTTGCATAAACTGCAAAAAACATAAAAAAGCTAACTATTGACGTACTAGAGAGCGCACCGTTTTAAAATGAAAAAAAAATCGAAAAAAAACAATTAAAAATAACATTCAAAGTAATAAATAAAACCGATTTGGAAACAACAATAAGTAATGAATTCGGATTTTTGGTAATTAATGACCAATATAATTATATAATATTGAAGTCACACTATTGTGCTTCTATATAGCACTGCAAATTTTATTTCTGGCGATGATAGGAATGCCGCGGTCTTAGGCAATGCGGAACAAAAATATTACAGTTAATTTAATATTTAATAAAACGGATGTTAAGAATAGAAAAGAAAAAAAACAAATTTATTCTATTAAGATCTCAATAATTTCGGTTTTAAACGAAAATGTAATGAAAAAGAAAAGACAGTTTTTATCTAAAAACCAACGAGGGGGGGAGACACTCTCTATGCATTTTCAGCTACTTCTGTCGTCCAGCTTTCTTCTTATAACCGGGCTCACTTTTCCCTTACTTCTTACAACATTTTCTTCTGATCAAGATTTCCTTCTTTTTGCTTTTTTTTTTTTTTTATATAACAGGTTTTGGCGGCACCAAAGCGAATAAAAAAAGTTTGAAAGAAAATGTCCTCAAGAAGAATTGTAACGAAAAAAAAAAAAAAAATCGAAATTTCCGAAAAACACGGATAAAAGGACGAAATTTATCGGGCGATCATTAGAATAATAAGGTTTCTTCAAAAGCTCTGTTTGCGGCGGCGGCAGCGGCGGTTTTGAATAATTCATTATTTTAAAAACTCGAAAATAAACGAAATTATTCTCGAAACCCGGTGTCTGTTCTTTACAAAGAGACCCCCCGTTTCGTATGCAAAATTCAGAAACACTCGAAATAATACAATATAGGAAGGATATAATTCTTCCCGTATTTTTTTTTATTCGGCTCAAGTTTCCGTCATTCGGTGTCCTTCTTACCTGCATAGCTCCCCCCCCCCCACCATCAACTCAAATTGAAAGTTGTTCGCTAATGAAGCAGAACTGAGCGCGAATCATCGGTTAGTAGTTCGAGGAAATCGTACACACATTTACAAGCACAGTTGTTCGGTAGCCACTCAAATTAACGGTGCCTAGAAGAAGACAGTCTAAATCGTAGCAATTTAAACATCCGCTATAAATCGACCTCCGCGCCAGAAGCAAGCGGTAGTAAACGTTTTGAGAAACTGTCGCATTAGTAGCCTTTCTTATCGATTATCCGCTAACCGATTAATGAAATGACGCGCAGTCATTTTCCGCTTGTGAACATTTAAATATATTATGCAGTTAAACTCCAAAAACAGCATCATATTCGGTCACGGCTATATTAGCCGGATATTTATTATCATTCTTTCGGATTACCTCGATTGTAAACCGAAAAATTCAATACGAAGAATAGGTCTTTTTCATATCAGTGATATTTTCTTGAAGAAACTCCTTAATAGAGAATTTTCGTTATCCTAAACGTAAGGCAGCATTTTCTTTTACCTAATACGTTGAAGTAGTGTCGCGAAAATTCGGATAAAATTTGATGGAGCGGATAATTTACAAGGACTAGAAGCTTTAATTTTACGAGGAGGCATCACTTATGTAACTAGAGGAGAAATGTTTCACTCTGTCGGAACACCTAAGCGATCTGTTGCGTTTGAAATCTTCAACCTTTCGCCTTCTGCTTGGTAATCTTATCGCTGGAAAAAAAAGGGTTCAAGCATCGCGATCTTCGGGGCATAAGTCAGATCAAGCGAGCCCCGAAACATTGGTATGTGTACATGTTTTATTTCGCAACATTTAAGAAAAAGATTTATTTGAAGTTTAGCCGATGGAAGTGTAGATTCGACTTGGTCAGTTTCATGAAGCTATCACAGGCGGTCCGAACTTAAATTTTTCGACACCTCGTTGACGCAATAACCTACAAGAATGTTTTATTCTTTCCTAATGAAATATAACAAATTCCCCCCTAGCAGCTTAATTTCGCGCAAATAGCACGAACTACATTTCGGAAATATCCAGGATATGTAGCATTTTATACATAGAAGCAGCTAAGGTAATAACACAGCTGTCCGATCGTGGACGCAGTGATTTCGGGATATTTTTCTGTTATAATAGTATTTCCCCTCTTTCTCTCTCTCTCTCTCTAGAGCGTATTACTTAAAAAAACGCTAATGGTACAGACTGGTCGGTCGCAGCTGCAATATCAAACCTTTGCACCAAATATCCCCGGTAGAGTGATTCAAATCCAGGTTTGTTGTTGTTGTGTTTCAGTTGTGTCTGTCTGTGTGTGTATGTGTGTACGGGAAGATTGTTCGAATCGCATGCGATGATAAGAATGTTGCTTTCGACAAAAGGAAATTTTGATAGATAGACGTGTGTGTTTTACCTGTTCTATATTCATCTGCTGCGCTGTGCTTTTGCACGTATTTTTATTATATCGTTTACACACCAATTATTGGTTCTGTCGCTTCACCAACAGAAACAGAACGACCATTTTTCGTATTTTTTTATTGAATTAAATGTCGATGTTTATTTAATATTTAAATATAATTAATGTCAACGAATTACAAGTCAGAATCGCAACTAACGAGCAGAAATCGAACAAATAAAAGGTAGAGACCGTATCAAATCTGGATTTGAGCGGAAACGAGCCTGCACGATCGCCACGTTTTGTCAACAGCCGAGGCGGAATATCACCTAGCAGGGGCCTTCCGAGCAATCGCACCAAATTCAGCGGGAAATTGTTCAAGCATCGAGGACGATTCGCCGCGCAAGTTTTTTCGATATTAATCATTTATATTTGTTTTATAATCGTTTTGTATAATAATTAATTGTTTTTGTGTTACGCATGCGGTGCGACTAGTATACGATTGGGAGTGTGTGTGTGCGTGTGTGTGTGTGTGTGTCGCAGCCGAGTGGGTCGCCCTAAGCAAGTCTCTAGTCGGTATTTACGAAAAATTTAGAATAATCATTCGTTCATTGTTCTCATCGAAATTGAATATATTTTAAATTCCGTCGATAATTTTGAGTAGATGCAGCAAATATAATTAAAGAACACAAAACAACCGAGTAACAAAATCAAAAGAATTACTGTTGAGAAGTATAAAGTTGTGGTCCCGTCTTCCGATAAGGTAGTTAGATAGCATTATATAGGCTGTCCAAAGAGCATTATAACGTGGTTGTGGGGATACCCAACCGGGCTCGAAAATGAGCCAGTCGATATAATATCTGCAATGTTTTCTCGCAAGCCGGAAAACCTATTCGCAACAGCGTGTGTTTCGGCCTTGTTCTTAGCAATAATGCTCGTCCGCCGGGAAAGGGCACTGGGCCTTCTGCCAGACTTTTCTATTAAAGTCCCAACTGAATCACGATGGCCAAAACATGCCCCGTGCACAGTTCTGCATTCTGAGTCGGCTCAGCTCTGTCCCACAACTTTATATTCCGAGCAGCTCCGCGCCCTACAATCTGCCCATTCTGCAAAACATTATCCCTACCGTCGTATACTACGTATATGCCCAGCTTCTTCAGATCACCAAGTCTCATCGAAAATACTATCGATAATGTCACTAGTATTCTCGCGAATTCATCGAATTCAGTTTATTAAAGTTACCAAATTAATTAACTATTCTAGCATTTAATTTACTGATGCAAAAAAGCTTAAACCAGCAGAAAACCATTTACTTATGCTTTCCCGATTATCGCAAAGCGTTCGACAAAGTCCGTCATGAAGAACTACTAAAAATACTTGAAAACGCGCAAATCAATACTTTCGATCTCAGAATAATTAAAAACTTATATTGGCAACAAACAGCAAAAGTCATGGTAGAAGGTCAATTCTCAGAACATATACAAATTAAGCGAGGTGTTAGACAGGGATGCATACTTTCTCCACTGTTGTTCAACAATTATGTGGACAAGATTTTCAATGAAGCACTAACTAATCTGGATATTGGGATTAAAGTTAATGGTCAATACATTAACAACATCCGCTATGCTGATGATGCAGTGTTGATTGCAGACTCAGCTACTGATCTACAAACTATTCTTGATCGAGTAATTAACAGTAGTCAAAAATACGGTATTCAACTGAACATTTCCAAAAAACAAAATCTATGGGGTAATAAACAAAAATGACCGTATTAAATTAGACCTGAATGCGAATAATCAAAGAATAGACAGCAAGTTAAAAAAATTGTAAATATCTCGGGTGCTATATTACATCGAATTTAAACCCTGAGACAGAAATTAAACAAAGATGCGCGAACATGCGCGCACTGCTTTTGGAAAACTGAAAAAGCTGTTAACAGATAAATCATTAAACTTGGAAATTCGGAAAAGACTAATGAAAAGCTGTATCTGGCCTATTATGCTCTATGGGCTGGAAGCCACAACATATATTCTGGGAAAGTACTCAACTACTTGGAGGCGTGCGAAATGTGGCTTTATCGTCGCATGCTTAAGATTCGGAAAATAAGATACTTTGGACACATAATCAGAGGAGAAAGATATGAAATCATCCGGCTTCTTCTTCAAGGGAAAATTGAAGGAGAAAAAGAGGAGTGGGACCCAGAAAAATCTATCTTGGACCCAGGACATTCGGAAATGGACCGGAATAACATCTATAGAGAGTTTAGTTCAAGCTGCCAGAAATAGGGATATATGATCAACATCCCCTATGATGATCGCTACGCACGGTAACCGTGTACAGCATTTTGAAGAAGAAGAAGAAGAAGAAAAGCGCGTAGTGTGTGTGCTTACGTACATATATATTAAAAAAAATCGACGTGGTTGAAAATTTAAATACCGCAGTTTTCTTTTAAAAACTTGATAAGCAAAGAGAGTTTCTTTTTTGTTATTTCTTAATTTGGGGTTTACACATCAGCGGAACAACAAAAAATTTGATTACCAAGCGAAAAAACAAACATTTCCGTAACATTTCCGTAACAAGCTGTAACAAATAAAAAAAAAAAAGTTTTTTTTTGTTTTCCATCGTCGACTATGTGAAGAATTAATTCAGATTTCCTTCCCAAAGTCTTTACTCTCTCTCTCTTTTCATTCTTACTATAACTTTTGGTCTGATCTCTATCCGTCTTTTTTCTCCAACCCTGACTCCTTTTACTTGCCTTACAGCTTAAATCCTCTTCTCCCTTGGTTTAAAAATTTTCCCAGTATCAGCCGTTCTGTCACTTCTTCCATAGTTCGCCTTTATAATCTGTTCCCGGCTTCTCGTTTTCGCTTTGCTCTTGTTCAATCTCCTTTGTTTCATCCTCCTACCTTAAATGTCGCCTAGACCGCAAACCACGTACTCTATTCGAATGTTTCTTAATTTCCTCAGAACGCGCGATCTTTTATTCTAGTTTACTTAGCCTTGTCTACTCCTTACAGTGTCCTCTACATTCTCGCTTTTCCATCTAATTCTGTTGTTCCTTTGTGAGCCGCCTTTATTTCTTCTGCCTTTTTTTGACATAACCTGTCGCTCCATATGTCTTTCTATTCTTCTAATCTTTTGTGTTCGGTGAATGTCCTGTGTTGACGTGCCCATAAAATAATAATAATAATAATAAAAAAAAATTCTACCAGATATTATTAATACGAAGTAATCAATATATAGCAGCGATGTGATGTACGGAAAATGAAAAGTTATAAGAAGCGAGGCGAAGAGTAAGTATAGCGAGAGTAAAAATGCAGAACATTCCGTAAAATAAAAACCATCGCTAGTATCAGGATAAGCCTAATCTAAATGAAAAATTATTTTTAGACAGCGAAGAAATTGAACGAACGGAAAAATATAAATATTTAGGTAGCTGGATAACACAAAGTAATGATTCTGATATGGAAATACGTACTCGTATAGAGATGGCTAGAAACACATTTATGAAATTAAAAACACCCTTTGCGATAGGAAATTAAGCCTAAGGATCAAGAACAAGATATTGCAATGCTACGTATGGTCAGTGCTACTGTATGGAAGCGAGACATGGACCATAAAGGAAAATATGAGGAAGCGTATATCATCATTTGAAATGTGGTGCTACAGAAGAATGTGGAAAATACCGTGGACCAAAAAGTTAAAAAATGAGAGAAAGTACTGGAACTAATGGGAACTGACCGAATATTAATGACTATAGTAAAAAGAAGGAAGGTAAAATTTTTTGGACACTTCATGAGAGGTGAAAAATACAAATTACTACAGACAATAATAATGGGCATGATAGAAGGAAGAAGAAATCCGAGAAGAAGAAAGACCGCTTGGATAGATAATATAAAAAAATGGACCGGAATTAAGAAAACAGAAGATCTAGTCAGAATAGCAAAAGATCGAAATCAATTCCAGCAGATAATCCAATCCATACATGATGATTAAGCAATACCCGAATCGGCTGGCACGAGAAGAAGAAGACATCGTATGGATGTGAAAAGGAGGCTGCCCGATGTTAGTGATGGCGCTTTACCTGAAATTTTTGATACCGATTTCAAATCAAAAGACAAGAAAGAAAGTTCATGCAAAACTATTCGTATGCGAAAAAATCTGAAGTTCTACCTGCTGTTTCCAAAGCTACTTGCAAATAAATTGACAATCTAGTTATAATAAGTTCAATATGTTTTTCAAAATACTATATATACGTACAAAGGAAAATATTTTTACGTCTTAATTGTGCGTGAACACCAATTATTTAACAAAAAAATATATCATATTTTCATGATATAAGTGGTGTTTATTTTTTAGTACTTAAAATTGTATATTATTGTTTTAGGTGTTTTTGAAAATTTAAATATTATTTTTCGCTATTGGTATTTTAATTCTTGCTCATTCAAAAAATTCTCATATTTTTTTATGATAAATATTAACATAACGATTTTCGAGCTTTTGACTCATATTTTAAGCATCAAAAACATTTTTATGTGTATATGCAAAAATTTCGTTCAATGTAAAATTTACTCGGTGCAAAAATAAATAAATCACCAAACTGTTACGTGTAATGTGTACTACTTCTTTGTAAATTACTCGAATTGCAAGCGTATTTAAAAAGTTTAAAGTTTTCGAATCTCATGTAACCCTTAGCGACAGCTGTTGAGAGTTGAATAGATGAAAATAGATAAAAAAACGAACCCGCTAAGCGCGTTTAACAGTTTTAATCACCGTTCATTTTAATTACCGATTTCCAACTCGAATATAGAGATACCATTTCTGAAATATCTCTATTTCGCTGAATAAAGCAAGATCGCACGACCGGATTTTCACGATTATGAAATGAAAAGTTTTTCTCCGTTCTCCTCGGCGTCTGGCGTTATTTTCTCGGATTTCTGCGAGCTGCCTGACTAAAAAATAAGTTGAGGTCAACCTCGAATCGTTAACTTTAACTTTAGCAGCTGAGGATACTCCAGCAACAAGACTATTTCAATCACTTCTCTTATCAAACGTTAACCAGTATTTTAATAGCGCCGCTAAATCTCTTGTTTGTTTTTATTTGTGATAACGAGTTTCTGAACGCTTAACCGTAACATACCGTAATTACTTGCACTTGCCGAATTAAAGGCCGCATATATTTCAGATTAGAAAAAAGTATTATTGCTGGGTTGACAATCCATTAACAGTTAATCAAGTAGGCGAAAAGAGAAATAATCACAGTAAAGGGGTTTACACTTGTACCGTCTTTATTATCGCGTAGTATTTGTACTCTCGTCGTCGCCTTCATTTAATCGTTTTCTGATTATATTTTGTTGTTCCCGATGCAGAAAAAAAAAAAAGCATTTGAAAAGAACTGATGAGCTTAACTCAAACGACACATAAATGATAGAAAAGGCTAAATGGGGGTATTATAAATGTATAATTTTATCGGCGAGTTTTATGTTGCAACAGCTCATCAGTTTTGTCCTTCGTGCTTCTATCAAGAACTGAGATGGCGCCAGAAATTAGTTTTGCTAGGGATTTACAGCTTGAGGTGGTTTCCTTCAATCTGTTTCAATTTGAAGTAAATTAAGCGAGTATAATTAAATCTTTAATATTTTCCGTTGCTAGTGTGTTCTTCTTCTTCCGTCGTGTTTCTCGATACCGAGCGTCGTGAATCATCCATATTACACTGACCTAATGCAATCATGCCATTTGTCGTGGTCTGCCGTTGCTCGCAAGCATTCTTCCAGCTTTTTTCTTGTTATTTCCGGCGCAGTTGATCTATATACATCTATTCGGAGGACGGCCACGGCCTCTCCTTCCGGGGACCTTCCACTGTATAATAATTTTTTCAAGAGACTCTGGTCCGCGGCGCATAACATGTCCGAAGAATTGTAAAATGCGGCGATGGATTATCGGTAACAGCCTCTCTTGGGCCTCGACTTCCAGATTGGTCAATATAGACGTGTTTGTGCGCATCTCTGTCCATGGGGAACCTTTAGCTTGCGACGCCAGTAAAACATCTCAAAAGCTTGTATTTTATTTTTGGCTTCCCGGTTTATTGTCTATGTTTCTCGCGCATATGTGACAATAGGGAATACCAGTGCTTTGACTCATCTCTTCTTATAGTAAACATGGAGATGTGCCTGTCTTTCCATATACGCGTTAGGCGCACCATTGCTTTCCGGGCTCTTGATAATCTACTCCCTAATTTCCACGTTACAGACTCCCGTGTTCGATATGAGTGCGGCTAAATAGATCAGCTGATTTTTCACTTCGATCCCGCAGAGTGTTTTTGACGGAGTTAGTAGCGGTAGTTCATTACTGCTATCCATAATTAGGATTTGACTTTTCCGTCTGTTCAAGGGAAGGTCATTTTTTTCCGCGCTTACTTTTTCAACTCTTTCCAACAGTTCATTTATTTCCTTGTATGAGGATGCTATTAAGACTGTGTCGTCTGCATACCGCAGATTGCAAACTTTTTTGTCACCAATTGCAAATCCTCCCTTCCAACCATCGGTCGCCCGACGAATGATCCGTTCTCCATATATGTTATATAGGAGTGGTGATATCACGCAACCCTGTCGTACGCCTCTTCTAGCTCTAAACGATGTTGAGTATTGATTTTCTATGCGTACATTAGCAGAATTTTCCGGGTATAGAGATTTCAATAACGACACCAAGTGTGCCTCGGGGTGCCCATCTTATGGAGTATTTTCCACATCGTATGCCATTGCACTGAGTCGAATGCCTTTTGATAATCTAGAAAGCACATGATTACTGGCGTATGCACGACCTTTTTCTATTATTTGACGTACATTCACTATCTGTTCCCTCGTTCCTTTTCCAGCTACGAATCTTGTTCCTGAAATATCTGTGATAGTAGTATATTATTCAGTCGTTCTAGAAGTATATATAGTATGATTTTGCTTGACTGAGCGTCATTGTTCTGTAGTTAGAGCAGTTCTCACGTTTGCCTTTATTTTTATAAAACGGGATATATATATCGCGAGGTAGTCCAGACTTTTGGCCATATTCCTGTGGTCCATATTTTTTGACAAATCGCATGCATTACACGTAATCCATCTTCTTTAGTGGCCAAGAGTAGTATTTCCATCACAATATATTATCTTTCCCTGCTGCTTTAGGGGATTTTAATTTTTTAACCGCTTTCTCTACTTCTTCAAAGAGAATTGGTGGGGTTCTAGCTCCTCTTGTGTCAATACATCTGATGTAGTTACTGAAGGTCTCTGTGAGCTATAGAGTAAGTTTTTCTACGCACCAATAATTCCGTGTTGCAAAATTTCTAGCGAGACATACGCCTACAATATCCCCGGCCTGCAACTTTAACTTGTCTTTATTTTTCCGCAGAATGTGTGCGAAATTACAATATACGGAATACCGTTTGATGAAATTAATATTTCGCGTGCACGTAACACGTCAAACACTAGGAAATTTGATATGCAGTGGCCGTGTATCACTTTCGCGAGCCGAAAAATTTAGCATTTTAAAAAACCAAAGACACTGAGGACTTTGTACTTTACAATTACGAAAGAAAAAACGAATTTCTTTTGCAACTCGAATTTTAATGCCGAGACAAATTATTAATGTAAAGAAAAAAGGGCATCGATGATAAAGTCCGTTCAGCAAAATAGGTCGCTATCATTCTCTACATAAAAACTTAACATAATTAAAAATTATTCTGTTGAATGCAAAAATTATATACATAAGTAAATGTTTTCACCTAATGGCTTAGAATCATTTGTAATGAAATTTACACTAATTACTAGGTCGTCTGATGGTATAAAATTTTTTTTTTTTTTTTTTTTTTTTTTTTATATTTATATTTATTATAACAAATTACAACTAGTCCTCATGGACTATCCAGTAATTATGATAAAAGGAGAAATATATATAACGTGAAGAGGCTATCCATCCGGTGACAGAAACCTCAAAAGAATATAAATAAAATGATAACTAAATAATATCGTTCAGATTATTTCGTTTCAGCCTTCTTGTGTTGTGTACGTTATCTAATATCGCCATTGCTTCTGTATTTGGATGCCTATGTAATCTATCTATATGGCGGAGTGCATATCGTCTGATTTCTGCTATTACGGTAGGAACGCATAGGTCCTTATGCAAGTCATCATTTCTTACGAACCAGGGCGCATTCGTTATTAGACGAAGTATTTTATTCTGGCATTTTTGAATAATTTTTATGTGAGAAGTTTTTGCACAACCCCATAACTGAGCTCCATAGCTCCAGGTTGGTTTGATAATTGCATTGTAGATTAATAATTTGTTATCTATTGTTAATGCCGAGTTTCTTCCAATAAGCCAATACATGGAAGCTATTAAACGATTGATCTCTTTCTTTTTAGAGATGATGTGCTGTTTCCATGTTAGTCTCTGATCAAGTAACATGCCCAAATATTTGGTCCCACTCAGAGTTGGTATTTGCTTATGATTTATTGCGACTGGGGCACTGATCATTTTTCGATTTGTGAATACTACGTGGGCTGATTTGTTTTCATTTATACTTATTTTCCACTTTTTTGTCCAGTTATATATTTGATCTAGAGAATTCTGCAAATTTCTTGTAGCAAGGTTTACAGAAGTATCCGAAGCTAATACAGCGGTATCATCTGCGAATGTTGCAGTTAGTGTGTTACTGGTAATCGGAAGGTCAGCTGTATAAAGTATGTAAAACAGCGGACCCAGAACACTGCCCTGCGGGACTCCAGCGCACACCGGGTGTAGTTTAGATTCTTCTTCCTGAACTTTTACTATGAAAAATCGTTCGTTTAAATAAGATGAAATTAGTTTATACATATTATAAGGGAGAATCTTTTTGATTATGAAAAGCAATCCATCATGCCAGACCTTGTCAAAGGCCTGAGAAATATCCAAAAATACTGTAGAGCAAATTCGTTTATCTTCAAGGTCGTCTTCAATTTTGTTGACAATTCTGTGGACTTGATCTAGGGTGGAATGTTTGGTTCTAAAGCCAAATTGGTGATCCGGTATAGCTTTCAGTTGATCAACAATCCCCATTATTCTTTTCATAAATAATTTTTCGAAGACTTTGGATAGCACAGGCATTAGCGATATTGGTCTGAATGACGAGACGACATTAGCAGGCTTACCAGGTTTAAGCACCATAATTATTTGAGCCATTTTCCATTGTATTGGCATATGCTTTAGTCTGAAGATAGCATTAAAGATGTAAGTAATGAGCAATATACCATTCTTCGGAAGCTCTTTTAAAATCTTGGCTGTTATTAAATCATGTCCTGGAGCTTTGTTTGTTTTTAAGGCCGTAATTTCGTGCCACACTTCTTTTGGGGATGCAGGTTTAATGCACTGTTGGTCATCAGGGATATGTGCCAAGAACTCTGAGATCTCTTGCTCATGCTTACTATTTGTATCGGATGAGTGTGGTTGGAACACGTCTGCTAGGTGTTGTGCAAAAATGTTAGCTTTCTCGGTATCGCTTCTTGCCCATTGCCCTGCTTCATTTTTGATAGGCGGGTTGTGCTGTTTTGCACATTTAACTTTCTTAGTTACTTTCCAAAGGGAGTAGTGCTTGTCGTGGGAAGGACTAAGACTCTGCAGAAAACTCTGCAATTTCTTATTTCTTTCATTTTGCAATAGCCTTCTTAATTGCCCACTTATTCTGTTATATAGAGTTTTATCACTGGGAAGCCTGGTGTTGTGCCATTTTCTGCGGGCTCTACGTTTTTCAGCTATTTTCTCCCTAATTTTTACAGGGTAGCTGGTATTAACATCAGATAAAAATAATTTATTCGCGCATTTACACGTATCCTTTTCTCTTGTCTATACCTAAATAAGACTCGTCTACTATTTGAAAATGTTGGTCATGAACTTCGTCCTTAAATGGTCTTTTGTGATGAAAATATTTATAATATTAATCATCGACGTACCACCATTTTTTTTTTTTTTTAGATATTTTTGTTAATAGTTACGTATAAAATTCAAAGAATGAATTTTTTCGATTTGGGATTTAGATTTTATTAAAAGAATACATAATACGCCGAACTGGTTATAGGTTTTTTTTAAATCGAGTAGAAAAACAAACGTAAATCGGACTGAAAATCGTTGCAACAAACTACTTTAAGGAATACATGAAGTTGCGAGAAAAAAAAAAAAAACGATAAAATCTTAACGTTAAAAGCGGTAATATTTTTTGAAAAATGTTAATCGGTTAAATGTAAAGTCATTTGTACACAATAAATACAAAAATGTGTAAACTGTTCGTATTGGAAATAATAGTTTCGGAATAGAATAGCAATTGTTTCAGATGTGTTTTGCTGCATTTTTTAAAATTTCGAATGATTGTATACGTTTAATGATTTTTTGCGGAGATTTCTTATTTGTATAGTTTCTTTTTTAAACATTGTACGATATTTTTCGAATTTCAAAATACCTTTTTTTTTTTTTCAAAAAAATATTTAAGTATGCAGTTTTTTGTGTTTTTTTTTTGGCGGAACTATATTTTCTATAAATCACGCAATACTGAACGTGAAAAAAATGAATTAATAATACGTTCAGTTGCAACGTGTATTTCATTTTCCCATAAATTAGGAAAATTTAATTTCTCTTTATGATTGTTGAGTAGTTCTCTTCTCATATTCTTTCCCCCTATAATCTCCCCGGAAGATTTTCTTCTTGAATTCAATTTGAACAAATATACATATGTATGGTATGTAAAAGAAAGATTCGGTGAAAATAAATATTTTAATTTTTTCTTCCCGATGATGAAAAGTTTGATAAAAATGAAGCTTTATTCCGTGTTTTTATTTTTAATATCAATCACGACTATTCTCACATGCTGCTTTGTTGTAAAACTGTTTTTATGTTTGCATATGTCGGATAAAAACAAATAAATCGAACGGTATATTTATATAATCGATATGTGCCTATCTGTCGTAAAACTTGCTGCAGCTGGTGAAATTACAGGTATTATGTACACGTTAAATATGAATTAATTTATCACCTCCGACATTGTTGCCAATGAAACGAGGCAGAAACATACTCTGCTCGTACATCAGATGAAGAGCTTTTAATATTATGGCGTTTCAGCCATAATTGGCTATAACAGGAATTTATAAAAATGATAAGGTATTAAGTATATCGTAGAAGCTCAGGAAATTCTCGAAATATGAGACAAGAGAGGACCAGGGTAATATGTAGTTGTAACAATAATGGTAATAACGGTAAAAATAAGTTTGTATATTCTGACTAATTATTTTAGATAATTTCTGGCTAGTCCGTAATTCTACGTAGAATAAGTGTTATTTAAAAGGAATTCTATTTATATTTATATTCTACTTTTCTAAAGAATCCGTTTTTAGAATCATTTATTATTATTAAAAAAAAAAAAGTCCGTTAATGTATTTAATAGATTTTGTTATATTTTGATTAATAATTATAACAAAAAAAAATTAAGTATAATTTGAACGATTATTGCAATGGTGATAAAACAAAATTGGTAAAGCAGTTTCGGATTTAAAAATATTGGTCAACTTTTCATTAATCGTTCACGGCGGCGATAGAACATCAAGATCGCATTAAATATGATTAATATTTGGAGAATCGAAGATTACGTAACAGTAAAAGTATCAGTAATATATTATATCAGAAGTTATAATACCAGTTAGTGGAACCAGGAATAATATCAGGGTGGGATGTAGGATTCAAATACTTCAATATACGAGTAACAGGCTAGAAAAAATTAATATGTACATCGTTTTTCTTGTCATGTATTGGTATAATTGTGTATTATCAATTGAATTATTGTGATTTGTATATTAACTGTGAAATTATTTTTTTGTACAGCCGCCAATTTTTTCGAATTTTTGACTATATATAATTAATAATAACAATAATTACTAATTGTTGAATAATTTGAAAAAAAACAACAAAGGAATAAATAGGAAATTGTGACCACTCCGAGAATTTTCTTAGAGTGAATGTGGAGAGTTATTCGATGGCGATATAAAATATAAAAATTTGTAAATATAGGATGATATTACTTATTACGTAACTCTGTCATTCATTTGACTAGTTTCGTGATAATATGTATGTAAATATGTGTATATTTTAAAACGGAGTACAAGATTGGTTTTTCGCGTGCAAGGGTCTGCTGAAACTTTCTGAAACTGAAGTGTATCGCTTTATAGTGATCATTTTTGTCTCGGAAGAAAATTTTGCCGTAAATGGCTGTTCACTTTGAATCATCGGGAAAAATTTAGTGCACCATTTTTTTACTTTGAAATCGAAAGCTGAAAACACGTCAAAAAAAACTGGTCCTACCTAATAATGATGTAGCATTTGGAGGCATATTTGAACGCATATATCACGCATATGTGTGTACATATAAATTGATGTATTTATGTGCATATGTATATACATTTTTATAGCGTTCTTACGTAATTAGGAGGACAGTTGCGGTCGTATATGCAATTTACACACAAAAAAAAAAAGGTTTCATAATTTGTGGAGTTTCAGATAATAATAAGCCTCTTTTTAATACAAAAATGTAACTCCCTTTCGATTTTTGTTCCGTTTATAATCCTAATATTTGTTTTCAAAATTTGTTTGTTTACTTTCTAATCAAAATCTCGTCTTTGATTTTTTTATATATTTTCCCGCCTTTGATTGTAGTTATACCGTCAATTTTCTCTTACATATATATATATATAAATATTCTGTGTTGTGTTACCATGCCCGAAAACGTTTCTGAAATAAGGTATTTATTTTAATTTAATAAAGTGAATTAATTTATATTTATTTTTGATTGTTGCTAAGGAATTTATTTATTTTATATTTATAAACCAGTAGGCTCCATCTCCTGCTTGTTTCACTCGCCAACTCCCATGCAGGCCTCGCTTGATCACTTTGATTGCACCGTGCAGCACTGTTGGTTGTCAAATTACCAAAACATTAAATTATAAAGTAGTACTCTCCTACAAATTAAAATTCACGTTATAAAAATATGCCGATAATCTTATACAATTATTTCTCTATAAAGAAAATTCTTTCTGATATCAGATGCTCTTAAAATTCTCAGTTTTTAATTAATTCGATTACGGTAAAGTAAATTATTGTACGATTTTCATCTCGTACAATTGTCAGCTGACTTCGCTACGATTCGCCCAGAAAAAAAAAAAGAAGGAGGGGATATTCAAATACTATTCCAGTATTCTACACAATTTTCGATTATCATTAGCTGGCTGGTTAAAACGGAAATGAAATTTTTAAATAAAATAGCGAAAAGAGGAAAAAATGAAATTAATCAGACCTTTTTTTACAGCGGCGTCAAGTTAGTATGACGGAATTTTAAAATCAAATTTAACTAAACAAATTGTGATCCTTTTGTGCTGAATTGTGCTGATAATAAAAAGCTTTGTGTGTTGTACCGCAACACGTAATATTAGTAAAAATTTATCTGGGGGGCTAACTTGATGATACCCCCCCCCAATTGAGGATTTTTAAAAAGTGATTATATCCGTTGATAGTAATAGTTTTGTGCCGAATTGTGCTGATAATAAAAAGAAGTAGTGCTACACTATAAAAAGACATTTATTTTAAGGATATTATTGTTTTCTTTTTTTAATGGGTTTGTCAACCTGGACATTGTCCCAAGAACAGCGGAACAAATTGGAAAGAGAGACTCAGATCTGTACACGATCAGAGATAGCCGACAGAAGGATATTATTGGCAAAAGCTTCTTCAAATTTTCGAATTTTTCAGAAATAATCCATTTTATTCGAAGATTTTTTTATTGTTTCATGTCGAATTTCTAGTGTCAGTAAAGTTATTCTAGTTTTTCTAGATCTTTCAATTTATCCAAAAATGTCGCTGGTCCAGCAACATTTTTGTTTTTTCCAATAAGGTTTTATGAAGTAGTAACATGCAGGTAGATTGCCAGTAACAGCCTCTTTACGGTGAAATTAATAATATGATTATTAGGATTTAGTTTTATTATGCGCATCATAAAATGGCACAACGTATTTTTACTAATAGTTTTATTCGTATGTTGCATGTATTTTGTCGATATTGTTTGTTTTTGTAATTTTTTGTAGTTGTTTTGTTTGATATTTGATGTAAATTTAAATAAACTGTTATTGTTACTATTTCTCATTTTTTTCCGACATTAATAATGTACGGGTCCAACAAGCGCACCCTGTGCGTAGAACACGGCCAAGTTTTTTTTTTGTATACAGCATAAGAAAAATATATGTAAAACTAGTATTTAATCAGTTTTAAGATAGCGTAAAACATGCATTTCTTTTCCAGTTCGAGTTCCAGCCAAAAAATGAAGAAAAAGTATTTTTTTTTTTTTTGAGCATGTCGGCTAAGGACGTTACCCAATCCAAAGGTATGACAGCATTAATGATTATAAAGGACAACTATTAGAAATGGAACATATGAATGAAGCTAATAAAGGAATAATCAAGGGAGACGGAAAAGAAAGCATTAAGCGCTGTAAGGCCTCGGATAAGACGCAAAAGACCGGAATACAGTATAGCGCGTTCTGAAGAAATCGAAGGACACATTCAAGTAAAATGTGATTCGCAAATGAAGTTTGCTTCTGACGGATCAAACGGACAAAGAGGAGACTGAGTAATGGAGAAACGGAAGAGCGAAGCAGGAAGCAAGGTGTGATTTAACCGAAGTTTAATTATAGATGAGATAGTTGACCGCCTCATGTTGGGGAAATTAAAAAGCCACCGAAAAAGAGGAGGGATGGGTTGTATGGATAAGTAAAAGGAAGCAGGATTGGAAAAAGAAGAAGGATAGAGATCAGACCAACAGTCGTGGTGGCAACGAAAGGAAAGAGGAAGAAGACTTTGAGCAGGAAAATGACTAATAAACCGACCGTCTGAAGCAGCCGAACGTGCCAACGAGTCGATTTACTCGTTGCCCGAAATTCCAGAATAACTAGGATAATCTATAATAGATCAATACGGACAGAACGGGAATGAAATAGATGCGAAATTAAGGAGCGAATATGAGCACGATAGAATCAGCAGATGGTTTAGGAAAGGGAGTAGCAATGGCTTGTAAAACGTCTTTTGAATCAGAAGGTAAGAGAACCTTGGATATATGGTTAGTGGGGGCTATAAAAAGGATTGCTTGTAGGATCGCAATAGATTCGGCTAGGAATATGGAAGAGAGGGAGGGGAGTTTGAACGTCTCAGAATAGCCGAAATCCGGCAGAGTAAAAGCCGCTCCAACCCCCCAAAGCTGACTTTGAGCCATCTGTAAAACTTAAAGTATAAGCAGGAAAGAGCGAGGATAAAACATAGTTAAATTCGTTATAAGCAGCGGGAAAGGGAACCGATTTGACATATGAAGGAAGAAAGGATAAACTAGGCGAGTAAATAAAATGTGGGAAATTATAGGTAAAGTCATTTGGTGGAAGAAAAAGTATTTTTATTGTAACTATTGTTACAAATCTAACTATTGGTCACTGTTCCGGACGCCATTTGATACAAATCTAACTATTGGTCACTGTTCCGGACGCCATTTGATACAAATCTAACTATTGGTCACTGTTCCGGACGCCATTTGATACAAATCTAACTATTGGTCACTGTTCCGGACGCCATTTGATACAAATCTAACTATTGGTCACTGTTCCGGACGCCATTTGATACAAATCTAACTATTGGTCACTGTTCCGGACGCCATTTGATATGAATCTATGCTTTCTGGTCACTGTTTTCGAAAAACCCTTTTGATATTTAATACAAATTCCGTCGATCCTTTTAAGTTTAAACAAAATATCGGGCGCCGGAGGCAAGAGCGGCTTGCCACCACCGGATAGACACTCTGCCGCGCAGAGCTCTAGGCTTTTTACGAGATAAAAAAAATTATATAAAAAATTCGCGATATCCGCCGTTCGATGGCGGTAGTTTCTCCACGATGGAGATATCACGGGATTACCACGTGTCCAATAACGAAGCCTTCTGTAAAACGTATATATTTAAACAAAATTTACCCAAGAAAAAGAGAAAAGAAACACAGGTGAAACAAATTCCAAACATTACGAGTACAATTAAACAGAAAACGAAATTTTAGTCAAAATTGCGATAGATGTATGCGGAAATTAGCGATGACTAGGGTAAAAATAGATACGAGGTGACGACGTGATTTTACAACCAAATTAAACGATCGACCATTATTGTCTGACCAGCGAATTAATTCTCTCTCGTAATATAGTGCCATGCACACACGACGATCTCGGTACACGATGGGCTATTCCAAGCGACATAGTTGAATCGCTGAAATTACCCTGTACCTTATCAATTAATTCGAACGCCGTCGAATTTTCTAGAATATTTCTATATAACCCGTATTATAAAGCGACTACGGATTTCACAAACTTCCCTCAGCTCAATGTTCTCGGCTCAGCTGCTACCCGACGCGCACTCGCCTCGGACTCGTAGAATACTCTCCACTATCGGCCACTACCAACAATACACACGCACACAGTCTCACCTGACGCAGTCGTCCGTTCGACCGTGCCCGGGAATTGTCGATTTTAGCCGATAAGCATCTCCGATACCCACTACGATCCGCGATTACGTCGAATAAAACGCGGTGTTCGATAAATCACGAAATAAACGATTTTAATCAGAGAAACATATATTTTTATAATTCGAACACCGCTAAAGTAGGTATCGAATCCGTTACACTATACAATTTCATAGATCTCTCTACACCATCAACGGAGTTCTGTTTTTGCAAACAATCAGTCACACATGTGCTGCTCCGCTGCGTGCAGTTCGGTATTAACCGATGATAGTGCAGTATAAGAAAAAGACTGGAAGGGTTTATGTCAAACAAGAGCCATTAATATCTTTCGCATTTAAATTAATAACCGAAATAATTGAAAACAATTAACAAAATACATGCCGGCAAAGAAAGGAATGACTTTACTTTCGAGCAATTGCGTCGAATTTCGACGGATTTTAGCTTTGCTAATCGCTAGATATATGTACAACGAATATTCATGATTTAATTTTGCTGTTTTTAATGCCACTCTAAACATCTGGTATTAATCAATTACACAACACCTATTTAGGGGTTTTCTGCTGTTTTTTTGCTTTTTTTGTTGAAATTATTTTTCAAATAGAACGAGACGCTGGATTAATTTTTCCATTAGTAGAGCATAAATTGCATTTAGAACAATTATTGGTAATAAAGATTTTACATTCTGTGAATAAGGTCTTAGCATGAAAGTATGATTTAAAAGAAAAAATTTACAATTCCCGCAGAAAAATTAACGTAATAAAATATTTAAAAATAACCACCTCTGTTTAAAATATAAGCTTGCATCAATGAGTAGTCGAAAGCGCCGTTTTTTTGTTGTTTTTTTTTTTTGTAATAATAAATAAATAAAATAAACAAAATATAAGCGATAAACAGTCACACAAACAAAATTTAAATGAATCCTAATTTTTCAGTCGTAACGTTTTCATATTTATTCGTCGCCCATCTCTACAGTATCGGTAAAAGAATTAAACATCATCATCAATAACGTTAAAATGATTACAGATACTCATTTTACTTTTCTTTTTTTTTCCGTTCCACAAACGAAGCAAATATTTTTCCGAATATTAAAGGAAATATACGAAGCGTTTACGCGACAGCTGCAAACAATTTTTTTTTTTTTTTTCTATAATACACTTGTCAAAAAAAAAAAGGGAAAAAAAATAAAAGGTTTCAAACTCATATTTATGTTTCCCGGGCAGACCAATGTGTGATTTTGATTCGCACTGCATATCTAAACGCATTAACTATACTTATTAAACAAGTCAACCCCCATAGCGATTGTGTTTAACATCCTAACTAAACATAATTTCTTATAAAAAAAGGTGGTCAAACTGAAAAGTGTTTGATGACCGAATAATTCTGAAAATCAAATGACAAATATTAGTAATTAACCGATTAGTTTCATTATCAGCACACCATTCGGTACAAAATGATTGTTATCTACGTACATAAAAGTATATAATCGCTTTTTGAAAATCCTCAAATTTCGATTTTGGGAGCACTATCATCAAGTTAGCCCCTCCAGATCAATCTAGACTAGTACTAAGTGTTACGGTGCAGCACAAAAGTGTTCATTATCAGCGCAATTTACTCTAGCTAGAATTTTGGAATTACCGAAGAGATATTATTATCAGGCGGTGGTCTTAAATATAAAAACACGTCAACTCGCACAGACAGCTGAACTGATTCGTTAATAAATTATGATCATTTAACATAATTACATACGCTTCGACCCCGTGTCGGTTAAGAGTGCAACGTAATATTTCGCGATCTATGAAGATTCAATTTTTAGAAATGAGGTCTCAATATCAAATTGTTGAAATACCAGCCATTAAAAAATCAAATAGTTACCACCAGTAATATCCGAATGGTTTATCGAGGAAAGTTGTATTTCGCATATTCAATTTGTTGTACGCGCAAAGTTCAAGCATATCCATCGTGTACTACTGCAATTAACGTTTTTTTTTATGCATCGTCACAATACGAACACCTTGCACTTTGACGATTATTTATTTTCGCGTAATAGTGACACTTTTCTTCAATTATTTATTTATTTTTTTTTTGCCGAGACGGAACTTGCTCTATCAATATGATGATCACACGTTGTGCATACAAACTAGAACACTATAGTGCTTATTACTACGTGTTGTTCCTCGAACAGAAACAGAGTAATCAATACGAAATCAAAGAAATCCTTCTTCAAAGTCGTTCGTGGTAGATAATGAAATTTCTTTTCCCGAATTTCTTGAAAACTCTGAACACGTCACTGTGTAGCTGCGTTGTCGAATAAATTAGTTTATCGAAATACGAGAAACACAAAGCCGCTTTTTGAAAAGGTTTCTGTTCTTTTTGTCGAGGCAGAGACAAAGAGAGAGAGAGAGAGACAGAGCGAGTGGCTAAAGCTGATTTGAAAAAAATTTCCGCTAGTCTCATTTTCCAACTCTTGCATATAATTAATGTTGGAAATTAATTAACAACTCCGGTTTCTAGTAAAGGCTCGAAAAGAACAAGCACTCCCGTTGAAGGAGTAGTAATTTTGAAAATTTCCTATCGATAATAATTAGTTTGCGTTGCAATTATTTTTCCTCCAACAGCAAATAGAAAAAAAAAAAAAGGAAACAATCTACTAAGGTAAACGAAACTTATTATCCTCATTAAATTTTGGCGTTTCTAATGAAACTTTAACTAATTTACATAATTAATTTTGCGCAAATTATCAATAAATTTTCTTTACAACGGCTATTTTTCGGAAATATCTCGCTTGATTGCCGGAAATTTGTATTATTTAATCAGCGAACTGCTGGCTAAGCGATTTTCGATCGGTGTTTATTTTTTAAGTTCTTAAACATCAAACGCCGTTTATTATAACGGTATAGTCGAACGGAGCCGTCGATATTATCTTTCAGCACATCTATGAACTATGTTTAATTCCTCTTTCTTTGGATGTTCCTTCGGTTTCCTTCACTTCGCTGTTCCGTTGTTGTCCCCGTTATTCGCCTATGTTATATATTCGATTCCTCCCGATTTCGTTTCCGGCTTCCTGCCCACCGCGGTCGTCTCCATTCAAACGAATTGTTCGAAACGATTACCTCTCATGTGTTTATTTAATATGTTCAACCGTTTCAGTAGAGCGATCATCTGTGCTTTCCATTTCACTCTTCCGATGAAATACTCCTTATTGCGCCTCTTACGAAGACGGTATGTCTTTCCCTCCCCTCCCCCTCACACCTTATTCCGACTATAACGATTACTCCGTATTAGGAATATCCGATATCGGACTAAATTACAACCGGCTCTTTTTCCTTCCAACTGTTATCGGGTAAAGGTCCGACGAGTTCCCCTCCACAAATCCCCTTAACTCTCTTCTGCTCTAGAAATTAAGGCGTCTTTAACTTGTGTTTCATTTAAATTATTGTCTAAATCTCAATTGACCCATGACTATCGGAATTAATCGGACGGCCAGCCGGTCCGGATAGCAAGAAATCCGGATACGTCGGAGTTCACGAGACACACGACCTTCTATAATGTTGAAGCTACAGTATTTATATTAAATAACAGTCCACTATCGTATAACATTAATGAGAATATGGTTAATGAAGATACTGTAGTACGGCTATTAATTAATTTTACAGCTGTATTAAAATATCGTTAGAACAGAGCAAATGAAATGTACAATATTTATAATTAATAACAAATTCTTTACATACGTACAGTAAAAACCTCAAACACTGTAAATTTATAAATGAGAAAATGAAAATTATATATACTGCATATAGCCGTGGATTTTATGAAAGCGCTTTAGCTTTTTCTTCTTTTTTTATTTATTTATTTATTTTTTTTTCCCGAAAAGTCGAACCGGATAGTCGCGAGTCGACTGTATATATGTACATATTTTATAATGAAATCCACCTGGGCTAACCCTTTTTCGGTATTTCACTATAAATCCATTTAGCCTAATATTCTAGTCTATATCATATACTATACATTTGCAGACTTATTTTCGGAGAAACTTCCGTTATCGCTCTACCGATGGCAAAACTAAGTAGCCTTCATTTTGTCGTCAACGCGTTTCTGATATATGAATGAAGTCCCGTATGCAGGTAAAAATATTTTATTTTTTATATGTTCCTTTTACATTCTGCTAAGTGTCTTTTTGCTTCTAAAAATTTACTGCAATTTCCAAACGGCTGCATAATTTCATTCCCGAAGTAAATATTTTAATATAATTAATTTAGATACTGAGTTGGTAATGGGATCCCCCTACGAAAAAAAAAAAATATATATATTAATTACAACGTAATTGTTAGGCTACCTCCCATTAGATAAAATGTCCCAATTTTATGTAACGCAAAATATCCTAATTTTAGGTAACGTTTGTTATATTTTATAGGATTCCTGGATTATGTTATTATATTCATATGGACCGATTTAGAATTACGTTGTAAATTTTGATCATAGAAGAGAAAGAGATAGAAATGTAAGCAAGAGGGGTCAACGAGCATAGCCCCTTGCGAGGCCAAAATGGCCGAGTTTATATATATATATATATATATATATATATATATATATATATATACGTTCTTAATAGATACATGTGCATTATTGTTTAAAATATTCTCCGACAGGAGCTTAATCTTGTTTTTTTTCCGTAGCATATTATATTATTATCAAATTAATAAAACGACTTTAAAGATGCTTAGAAGCGTTTTCGAGATTACCGTTAGAAAAAGGACAATATCTTGATATGAAAATCGAATCGTTGTGATAGCCTAGTTGCTAAACCATTAGGCTTCCGTTACGGAAGTCTTAATCCTGGTCAGGATATAATTAAAGGAAAAGAAACAATGCTACTCTCCAAAAACAAAAGACATCTACGTGAAGAAAACTTAAGATTGTTTAAAATAGCCAGATCCAAATGTAGACGAATTATCGATCCAAGTAAAAAGAAACGCATGGTCTGAATTCATATGAAATATGAGGGTGGTTCAAATATAAACCGGAATTTTTACGCGCGAAAAATTTATTGTGGAAAAAGTGGTTGCACTGGCAGTTAGACCGGTTTGTTACGAAGCGTGTAGAGCAATTAGAACCGCGTAAGCTCACTTTTTAGTGTAGTTAGAGCCATGAGTGAAAAAGAAGTACCAGTGTCTGTTGCGCAATGCATCATTATTCGTTTTTTAGTCAAAGACGACGTAAAATCCGTGGAAATTTACCGAAAATTACGCGAACAGTTCGGTGATGAGTGTCTCTCCAAAACTCAAGTGTACGAGTGGTGTTCCGCGTTTCGAAAAGGACGTGAAGTGGTGTCAAACATAGCACATGCGCGGCGCCCAAAAACCAGCATTACAGATGAACACGTTAAAGCCATCGAACAACTCATTTTGGCTGACCGACGCGTCCGTGTACGCGATATGACCGACGAATTGGGCATCAGCATAGGTAGTATTGAGACAATAATTCATGATTGGCTAGGTTATCGCAAAATTGCAGCCAGATGGGTGCCAAGACTTCTGAATTTTGAACAGAAATTCACTCGTTGGGAAGTTTGTACGCGTCTCCTGCAGCGGTATGAAGAGGAAGGAGAGAATTTATTGCGGCGAATATTCACCACGGACGAAACTTGGGTACACTACTATACGCCGGAGATTAAACGCTCGTCTATGGAGTGGCGGAAGAAAAAAGAGGGAGCGCCAGTCAAAGCGAAGGTTACACAGTCAGCTGGGAAGGTGTTGTGTACCGTGTTTTGGGACATGAACGGAGTGAT